>OZ037743.1:27861231-28212226 GCA_964035475.1 Salix caprea | reverse complement strand
TTTTTGTAACATCAAATTGACAATCTTATTTATAGGATGACCTAATCTATGATGTCAGGTAGAAGATAAAACTATCTGACCAATGTAAGCTTGAGGCTGGAAACTGACAAGAGATCGACAAGAATGAGGAGAGACAACAGGAAAAGGATAGAGTCCAATATTGCATTGCTCTTTGTACATTATCCTCCCTGTGGCTTTATTCTGAATCCAAAAATAGAAGGCATTAAAGATAAGATAGCAGTTGTTATCCAAGCAAATTCGATGAACTGATAATAGATTCTAAGTTAACTTTGGAACACATAACATAGAATTCAGTTTAAGTGGTTTAGTTTAGGAAGGTGTTGCTACCCAATTTTTGACCCACTTATTTTTAGGTTTCGGAAGAAAAAGAAAAAAATATTAAAAAAATATAAAAAGATTAAAAAAAAAGAAAAAGAAAATCCAAAAATCTTGATACATGAGCAAAATTGAACAAATTGAGAGTTTAACAGTCAATTAAGGGTTAAATCGCACAAATCAAAAATCAAGGACCAAATAGAAAAAGGAGTGCAAGCTGAAGGCTACTTTTGAAATTTTGCGTATGACAAACTCTATAAATAGAGTTGCTCATCAACAAGATAGGGGACAAAAAAAATACAAACTCAAAACCCTAAACACAAAAACCCTAAATTCTTTCCTCCTCACTCTCCCCTTTCTCTCCGGCAGCAGCCCCCGTAACCCCTAAAAAATCCTAAAAAAAGGCATATTTTTATCTCCAAGAGGGGCAGCTGCAGCCCCCTCCTCCCTCTCATTTTCCGCCTTCTCTTGCTTCATCCCCATAGCCACAACTGCAGCCCCTTTCCATGGTGATTCTGCCTCTCTTTCTCCCTACAACCAGCAGCCCCATGACCTTCATCTTCTTCTAATCGGCCACCCTTTTCTTTCTTCTTCTTCAGCCACAATGCCCACCGTTGCTTTTGCCCCTCCGTCATCGTCAGCCCAGCACAAGCAGTCCCCTCTCCACCATCTCCTTCTCTAACACTGAAAGCTACATGTGTTAGCAGATTGAAGACATATTCGAGACCTAGATCAGGGAAGAACGATCCAGTTGTGTTTGTGTTGCATTTGTTATGTGTTTGTCTTCATTTTGCAGGTCCTCTATGTCTCCAGCCGACCAAACTTTTTCTCTGCTCCCTCCGGCCAGCCAGTAGATCGGTCATCACATGAAGGAAGCCCCAACCGTTAGCAGTCAGAACAGGTCGAGAAGATGAAAAAGAAAATGAACAGACCCGAGATTTGAAGAAGAGATGGGTATTGATTTTGTGCCCTTTTTTGTGTGTGTTTGTATCTGCATGTCATCTTGAAGCTCTCTCACCGGCGAGAAAGCAGCAGCAGCAGAAGAAGAAGAAATAGATCCGAGATATGAAGGAGCCAAGAACAGATTTGGAAAAATTTGAATTTTGATTCTTGTCTGCTGCTTGTGTGTGTTTATTTGTATTTGCAGGTCGCTTGGAAGTCACCACCGGTGAGAAGAGAAAGGAAAGTCACCATTGTTGGTCTCCCCTATCCTTACTGTTCACCGGCGGCAGCGCGTGGTTCCACACGCCGCCAGTGACGGTGCTGCATGGCAGACGCGCCGCAAGTGTTCCAGCCGCTGCCACCACTGTCCAGAACTGTCTGTGAGTTCCTTTTTTGTAATTTTCTGTATGTTTGCATTTATTTGAATTTATTGTATTTTTAATTGTTATTTGTAAAATGTAACGAGAAAAAAAATGAAAAAAAGATAATGTGTGTGTGAGTTGTATTTTACTTATAAAATGTGATGAAAAAGAAATGAAAAAGAGAATGTGTGTGTGTGTTTTGTTATGTTGTGTTTTATTTATTCAATTTTATGTTGTTTTGTTAAGAAAAAAAGAATATAAAGTAAAATAAAAAATATATTTTATTTGCAACGGCCAAAGTGTTTTTTCGAAAATTTACTTTAAATTTAATAACAAGTTTATTAAATCTTGATAAATTGGCCTAATATTAAAACAAATCGTGAAATTAATTCATGGGAATGAATGGTTAATTTCTAGAAAATGTTGGATTTACACGTAGGCTATCATTTACATATTCAGAAATAACCACCAAAATTGTCAGGATTATTTTGAGCAAAGTTGTCAATTCCGTTCCTTTCCGGCCAGAACGGCCGAAACGTTCCGTGCCGTTACAAAAACCGAGACGAAACGGCATCGTTTTGATCTCGGTTTTAATTCCGGCCAAATTCCGGCCGGAACGTCTTGGTACCGTTCCGGGTGTGCCGTTCCGACCTTAAAATCCTCTTTATTTTGATTAACTTGTGATTTTTTTTTCTAATTTTGAGATTATGTTTGTTTGACTTTGTGTTTAAATTGTATAATTTAAAGTTAATTTATCTTGAATTTTAATTATGCTTGTTAAATTAATATTATATATATATATATATATATATATAATTAATTAATTATATATGAACAGTACAACCCCGAAACGGCACGTCAAAACGCTCCAAAACCGGAACATTCCGTTCCAATAGAAAAACCGAAATGGCGACCGGAACGGTATTGACAACCTTGATTCTGAGTGGTGATCGATTTTTTTATGAATCGACCAATTACGAAATTAATTCATGAGGATTAATAGTTAATTTCAAGTGGTAAATGAAGAAACTACAAGTAGGCTAGCATTTATATATCTAGAAATAACCAATAAAATTCACAGGATTATTCTGAGCGGTGACCGATTCCTTTTCTAATCGGAACATTTTTTACGAGATATAAAATCGCGGAAAACTCATCGACGACAGGTGATCATTTTAAGGCATCTACATGGATCTGTTCTTGATATTTTATTTTGGGTTCACGAACTCATAATAAAATTTCAAAAGCTAGATTTATTCACATGAATAAATACGACCCGTTGAAGCGTTCAAAATCACATCAAGATAGACAATACAACTTACCTCAGGTAAGGTGTACTAGGGGTGCTAATACCTTCCCTTTACACAACCAGTCCCCTACCTTTGAATCTCTGACCAGACCAATACAAATCGGGTATTCCTAGCGACCCTCAACAGCCAGGTGGCGACTCCTTCTCAACTCCATTGCGAGAGCCAGATCCCTCTCGAGACGTCGCGCAGCGACGTGCGACAAAAGGGATGATTGTAGATCCAACATGAGATACTAACAAACCTTCACCATTAGCTGTTTGAATTGTGTTAGTGGCAGGATAAGTATTGCTCAATGATAAGGTAGACAAATCAACAATCATGTGATTCGTAGCCCCCAAATCAGTAGTCCAGACTTGAGGTGAGGTCTGAGCTGAAGACTGTTGGGAAGATGAATAGCCATTATGCATAGTATGCAGAGCATGATGTTGATTATGGGGGGATAGAGCTGGAGAACCACTTGCAGGACCAACAAAATTAGAACGATCTCATTATAGAAGCAGTACCAAGTGATGTGATTTGGTTTACCATAAATGTTACACTTGATCCTGTGAGTTAGCATGAAATTGTGTTATCTGTGAAAAACTTCTTTGACCTTGATTAGATTTACCCCTGCCCATACTCCTATTGAAGGTTTTAAAACCACCATTATCATAAGAGTTGTATCCATATTATCCACGAGATGATTGAAAAAATGGTGTGGATGGAACATGACATTTAGAAATTGTATGCATGGCAATAAGATATGTAAATTGTCAGGAATGATATTCTCTACAATTTTTTCTTCAGCAAGTAGCTGAGACAAAAATTCTTTCAATGTAATTATACTCTCTCTGCCTCTAACTCTACACCTAAATATATTATACTAAGAAGGAAGGCAATTAAATTCCAGAATAACAATATCTTCATCAGCAAAATAAACTCCTACAACACTCAAGTAATCCCTAGCTTTTTTATTTTCAATATATATTGACTTACAATATCCGTTCCTTTTCTAATATTATGTAAATTAGACTTGATTTGAAATATACATGTCTTAGACATAGTAAAAAAATTGCTCTTTCAATCTCACCCAAAGGTCACTATAATTGTTACTGCCAATTACAATGATGAGTTTTTAGATAAAATGATTCTTTAACAAGGAATATCAGACAAGAAAAATAGAGATAACTAAAAGGCATATCATTTTCCGGAAGTGCATATTATTGATTGTGACACATGAACAAACGTTTCTTCCGATCATGGATGTGGAAGTGTGAGTTCTTCATTGCTAGCCTAGTCAGCATCACAATTTCTCCAGCAATTAGACTTTCTTCATGGAATACATCCAGCAGTTCTCCCGTGATTCTGATTTTGTGGGGTTTTCACTAAAATATCTTATATTTTGATTTCGGTGAGGATGAGATGATGGAACTGTCAAATATATTGGCGAAGCCCATGATACAGTTTCAAACACGAAAACTGAGTAACACTCTGGACCAGTCCATAATTTCAACTCAACACCATTGGCATAACAGTGAGGTGGATCCAACACTCCATTGGTAAAGTCCAGTTGTCTGTCTCTGAGTCCAACATTTTCTAGGGCTAGGGCCGTGGAATGATGAACAGGAAGATTGATGATGCTAAATCTGACGTGCACTGGAATTGAGAACAATGCGTGTTTCACGATTTAATCTGAAGATGCTAGGCATCCATGCGATGGAAAAGATCCCATTGATTTAGCCATAGCTTTAGTCCCTCTAATAGCTTTCAAGCTATGTTAAGTTGCGAATCAGATTCAGTTTCAAAAATGTAGCATAAAGTGTTCAAGTAATAAACAATTATTTAATATTATTATTGAATGTTTTTTTTTTTTTTTTTTTTTTTTTAATCTAAGTAGAGTTTAAAATTAAATCGTGAGATAAATATTGTTTTAACATTATCTAGTCTACTTTGTTAATCATGACCTTACGATAAAGCAATCTAAAGAAAAAATGATGAAATTTATAGAAAAAACCTCTTAATTTAGCTATTTGTTTAACTCTGGTCTATAATTAAATTATATAGAAATT
The DNA here is from genome assembly GCA_964035475.1 of Salix caprea. NCBI lineage: Eukaryota > Viridiplantae > Streptophyta > Magnoliopsida > Malpighiales > Salicaceae > Salix > Salix caprea. Next base: position 28,207,228 of record OZ037743.1, on the reverse strand, counting down.
GTTTTGATGTGATCTAGTTGACTTGATTAATTCAAAAACAACCAACAATTAAAAAAGAATGATGAAGAAAATGAGAAAAGGACAAATTGACAGAACAAATCTTTTAACTTTAACTCTTTACTTAATCCAAATCTAAAAATAAATTAGGCAAATATTATGACATTAAAAGAAAATAGAAAAACAAGAAAATAAAAACAAACTTCACTGGACATACAGTCAATAAAGCAAATTTAAATTATTTGGTGAAGTTAAATCTAAAAAATATTATTCTGTTTCTAACCATTTCTAAAATCTTCAAGCTTTTTTTTTTTAAAAAAAAAATAATCATGTTATCCATATTTCAATATTTCTGTTACTGACGTAGCCATAAAAACTAAAGCTAACGTCACAGGCTCGCAGCCACAATCCCAGCCAACCCTGTAAGCTAAACGTAAAATATTTTCCTTTTGAATGCCAGAAGAATAGAAAGAAGGAATATGTTCTTCATTTGAAGAAAGAATCACATGATAATGTTCTTAGGATTGGGAACCCATTAACCATGGCTTTTCGTGTTTGTATTCTCTCATGAGCTTACTTGACTACCCTATCTTATTGCACAAGGCAATGCATGGGTCTATATATATATATATATAACCATCTTTGCATCATCAGTTGCTCAAGGAGAGAAACATACTCGAGCTTCTTTGTTTTTGTTCCAGAATGTCTGGCTCAAAGAATCGAAAGAAAACAGGTTTTGCCATATCTTGATCTCTTTATACTCGAAATATATTCTTGAAAACTAACTTCTCTCTCTTGTTCCAAGGATCCCCAAATGAAACTCCCACCAACGGGGAGAAATGCTGCCCTCCCAAAGAAAAGAAGAAAAGCGGCTGCATCACATTGTAAGTCAAGTATTCATAAATTTGCTTTTGTATATCGATTCTAACAATGCCCTCAACGAGAGTCGATTCTTCTTGACTCCCTAAGTTTTCAGCTTAGCCCTTCATGTTCTATCAACTTGTAACTTAGTTTCTTGACTCTTGTTGAGCTCTTTCTTGCTAAAACATCTTTCGGTTTGTTCTTAACCCCAAACGCACCGTTTGACGATTTAAATTCTTAGATAAAAACCTGCATCACAAGCTCTCAGAGAAAAAACATTTGACTTTCCAGAAAGAATATAGCGTCAATGAAAGTCAAGGGACGAAGGTATAGACTTTCAAATATAAACGGCTAGGTTGCAATTCATAACTTGTGGATTGAAGAACAATGCACTCCTTTAACTGTTAACACACCTTTCAGATAGCATCACACCTTGTAGACCAGGATACAGAGCATCGGTGAAGGTGACCGAGCTTTGTTTCTAGGTTATCAAAATCGCGATTTTAACACGATACAGAATTGGTTTTTGAACTCGAATCGTAAAATCGTACGTAAAATATTTCCATATAAAAATCTTAAAATCATGGTTAAAATCGTGTTGGTAAAAAAATCATAAATCAATGTTTATGCTTTTAAAATAAGAGCATATAGGACAGAGCAATTAATGCTTCGGAAGGCTTACGGGATGGAGATCACTTTCAAGTTTCAACATCATGAAAATTTATTTCTTGCAACAAAGACATGCTTTTCTTACAAAACTGTTCATCTTTACAGTATTAACTCATCCTAACAACTAAAATTCCTCAAAAGATGCTCACATCAAAACAAACAGAATACAAGACCAGAAAAATATTTGAGACAAGTCACAGAAAGCAGATCTTCAAATCCCAATTTATGGACAAATTAACAAAGCATATGCTAGAGCTAGACTAATTCTATCGAGAAGCAAAATCATCACTGAAATAGAAACTGATTACCATCAATAATCTCAAACTAAGTCCTCAATCCCATCAAACTCTAATACTAGCATATTCAACCACGCTGCAAGTTACATGTAATAAATTATTTGAAACATTAAATCCTGACATTATATGTCCAAATCAGGCATTCCTTAGACATCAAGATCACGATGCGCCTTCTGGTTAATATATCCTTGATGTCAACTGGTTACATTTGAAGAGATGAGCTGAAACATACTCGAGAGGATTTTGTTTGCAGTTTGGTTTTGTATTTTTTTTGGTGAATTTCAAGATGTTTTGAGTTGATTTATAGGTTTATTAATATTATAAAAATGTTTTTAGGTATATTTAACTAATAATATATTGAAAAATGGGTTAGGATTTCTAAAAAACATTTCGATTTTTTTATTATCGTCCATCCTCTTACTTTTGATAAAATAAAATTAAAGACAAGCTAGTGGACGTGGCTTTTTGGTTTTGACGAGACGAACAAATTGGGCCACTAAGCCCAGGAACATATACTTTTTCAATTTTAATTTATGCTAATTAAAATGAATAATTTTGATTTTTTTTAATAAGGTATGATTTTTTTACTTGATTTTCAAATAAAATTATTTTTATACATAATATTCTTTCTATGCAACCCTTTATAGCAATTATTTCTGATGAATTTTAATCAAATGCTCTATTGTTCATGCATATTTTTATTATCAATTGATTAAATAAGAAAGTAGTTAAAAAATATATATATATACTCTTGAATTTTTATTTTTTTTGTGTTAATATGAAATTTAATCTAGCATGTGATGAAGCAATGATTTGTTGTTTTTTTATTATTCTATTTATTTATTTTTATCCTTTAATATTGGATTTACTATGGATTGTGCTTTATAATTTATTTTGATATGTTTTCCATTAGATTATTTTTATCTCATAACCGTAGGTCACAAGTTTGATATGTTAACCCAATTTGACCCATTTAATTTTTTCATAATTGATTTTTAAAAGAAAATTATCATTTAACTTTGGATGGATTGGAAATTTAGAGGTTGTCATGATATCACTCATGTCACAGATTTGACAAGTTAACAAGGATTGACAAAGATCAATTTGCCATCTCGATATATTTTTATAAAAAAATATTATCTTAAATTCTTTTTAGTTAAACTATTTTTTACCAGTCATCTGTATTACTTTTAAACCATTCAAGTAGAACGCGTCACATTTGGTCAACTCCTATATGGTTTAAAAACATTTTATGCTAGAAAACATGCTAGCATAAAGCAACAAAAACTTTGTATCATGAAACCCAAGTATAGGAGATGCACACTAGATCTTTTAGATTTTCAAAGGTCATAAGGGCACATCAAACACCATCCTACATGCAACGTTCTTCAACAATTAAACTCTACATTCGACTAAGTCATTTTCAAGGTGAATAGATTGTTAAATAAAAAAATATAATTCTTACAAATGCCCCTACCAATGTTCCAAACACCCTAACATTGTCATTAACCATCACGTCTTGGTTCATGATCTAATCTCCTTTCAAAACGCGTGAATGCGCGTTGTCGAGTGAGCTTTAACTATCATTTTTTGTTGACAAACCCAAATACAAGTATAGTTCACAAAGAAACTTTTCCTTGTATGGCCTTGAAAAAATCTCATTTGAATATCTCATACTACCACCTAAATTGGTCACTCCACTCACGCTCATGCCCCAGGCTTTAACGACCATTGCACCTCACAACTCATCATTGTTGTTTGCCTTGATAGCCAAGTAAAGGTTACACACATCAACTCCATCTATTTTTAAGGCTTGTTGTGTTTAGAACTTTGTTAGCATCTTATGAGAAATCAAAGTTTTCAAGTTGGAGGAGTTATTGTCACAAGCTTCAAACCTCAAAGAATCAATGGAAGGGCACCATCAAAAGTGGAGTCTACGATTTAATTTGACTCACCACGAGAAGATTTACTAGGTCCAAACACAATACTAAAAGCTCTTGATTCTATGAGTGATGATGCATAACATTCTTAGTTGGTGAAATGATTTGTTTAGTTAATTCAGATGAAGAAAGAGACTTCAACTAGTTAACTAGCTATACAAAAATAACCTTTCATGGTCAATTTTTTAAAAGGACTATGGCCTATTAGGCGAAATAAGTTTAAAGTAATAATAGGTTTTTGATGTCCTTAGAGGTTTTCAGGCGCACACATGCTATACAAATGTATTCAACAAGTTTAGCCTTAACTGATAAACTCATGTTATCTTTTAAATTTCATTGTGATGAAGATAAATCATTACAATTGTTGATCTTGAACAAGAAATTTATAGTAAGCACAAGTCATCAATTCACATTGATGATACTCAGGTTGCTCCGATAATTATCCGTAGACATAATTATAATACAAGTTTGTTTGATGATGATCAAAACTATCTGAAATGCTCATACATACAGTTAAAATCAACATTATTGGTGGTTATAGTGAATTATAGTAATGTGATAAATTTAGTTCATATGAACCAACAAAGAACATGTAAGAATTTATTGTGTTCTTACATGTTGGATTTTGATAAATACTAATGTACATACTGCTTGTCACACATATCAATTGAATGGTCTGATAAAATATTTGAATCACGATGACTTGGGTAGTTCACTGCTTCCAACATCACAAGATGTCCAATTAACCTTATCATTTAAACTGAAAGAGAAATCGTAACAAGGTTTTCATAAGAGAAAAATGTAGAAGTATCATTGTTAAAACATACCTTGCAAAACAACCCGCAAACACTAGGCATAACATATTGGGCTTAAGGGGCACTTGGCCCTCGTGTCCTCGCATGCAATGAAGGAACACATTTGCGCTTGACACGGCTCGCCAACAAACCCTGACATGAGAAGCTTCAAGGAGCTTAAGTACAAAGAAAATGCTCTCGTAGCTTTGTAGATGGGGTGTCAAGGTTGCATCTTTTTTTTCTAATAAGCTAAATGACCCTAACAATGGATATCTTGGCAACACATTTACTAGTTGATTCAAGAGATGAGTTGTTGCATCACCACCTAAAATGCTTGGTTTGGAGACTCAAGAAAAAGGCCCCCACCATTGCCATCTCTATTTCTAGATTTTTTTTTTCTTTCTAGAGAGTCTTTAGCAAGGGCTTGTATGTTAAGCAAGCTGATTTTGAAAGTCAAGTATTCATAAATTTGTTTTTTATAAGCAACCTAGCAAGAAAACATTGATTATTAATCGATTCAACAATTCCTTGAACGAGTTATTCTTAACTCCCAAAGTTTTCAGCTTTGCCCTTCATGTTCTATCAACTTGTAGCGTAGTTTCTTGACTCTTGTTGAGCTGTTTCTTGCTAAAACATCTTTTGGTCTGTTCTTAACCCCAAATGCACCGTTTGACGATTTAAATTCCTAGATAAAAACCTGCATCACAAGTTCAGAGAAAAACCAATTGATGACTTTCCAGAAAGAATATAGCGTCAATGAAAGTCAAGGGACGAAGTTATAGACTTTCTATAAAAGGCTAAGTTACAACTGTGTCCAAAACTCAGGGATTAAAGAATAATGTAATCCTTAAACTATATATCAAGAAACCTCTAACAAATCAAAGACAGCCTTCCTATCTTGAAGTCCAGTTATCAATTTCATTATTTTTTAATAATGTTAATCCTTGTCTATTTTTTATTCTTGTTTGTGCAGACTCGTTAAGCTATGTTGCTGTTTGTTTGGTAATCCCTGCTGGTGAAACTTGCTGGTAAACTGTGATCAAAATAGCAAAACAATTTGCGTTGGATGTGGACTCTGATTTTCGTGATTTTCTGTGATCATGTATTGCAATAAAAGTGACTGGTTTTATCCAGCAAACAGCTTCTAAGATTATTATTATTATTATTATTTTGTTTCCTCATTCAGTATTATTCTCCTTTTGATCCCCTTCTCTATCAGTTTCCATTTATCTTTTTCATCATTCCGAGCTAGCCTATGTTTCTAAAAGAGTGCCTTTTTTTCACTTTTTTTCCCCACTTTTTTTGGCATCACTTTCTTAGAGCGAGAAGAGCACCCAAGAAAGGAGTGAGAACTGACTAGTCATGAAATCCAATGCCTCCAGAAGCCAGTCTCTTTTTTTTCTTTTTCTTTTTTTGGCTTAGGGATCAGTCTCAGAATGTAATCTGTAGTGACCAGCGAAAGCTACAAGATTAATACTTAAAACCAGTTTCTGAGAGCAGTCTTAGAAAAAATAATTATGATTGTATTTCTCAGCAAGTTCCAGGATACTTTCTTCCCAAACATACACATATTTGGCTTTTATCATTATAGGGTTGGATGGTAAAGTTCACATATTGTAGTTGAACACATTCAGTTAAGAGTTTGGACACATGGTTTTAAGGTAGCAAGAGACCATCTAAATAGCCATCATGGACGGTAAATCAACCTAAATGGTTGTTTTCATTTATAATCATCAAAAGTTTGAAAAAAACTTCAATTATGAACATGAAGTAAAAAAGAGATACCCTCAATCGTGCAATAAAAAAACAACAGTTAAGAGTTCAAACTGAACTAACATCGTCGCAGATTCTTTATTCCAATTCATGAAAGAGAAAATGCATCATCAATCAAAGGCCATGGTGAGCTTAATAATACAACACATTATTCTATATTTCTGGTTTTCTGAAGTTGATGTACAGCCAGGCACTTATGCTGAAGCACCAAGCAGATTGACAAAAGAACAATACAAACGATGTATCCAGAATAATGATATGAAGGAATAAAATGACTAACCAGCCAATTAAAGATGATGCATCCAGAATAATGATATGAAAGAATAAAATGACTAACCAGCCAACAAAAGAAGCCTTTCAATTTGTTTCCGATAATGGGAACAGCTTTTCCAGCATATTGTTAGAAAGGATCCTGTTGGGGTCCAATTCTTTCCTTGCTTTGTTATATGCATCCACAGGAAAGCGCCTTCTTAACCTTTCTTGAAGAGCTGCAAGCACATCCTTGTCCTTCGGAACCTGCACATATTTTTGGGAGTTATTAAATAAGGAAGCACCAAATTTCAATGGAACATCATTTTGCCCATTTTAAAAACCAGTTTTTTATGGGATCAGAGTAATGGTTGGGAAGAAAATCAATATGCGAATAAAGTTTTCATTTCCTTTTGATGACAACGCTCAAACAAGCACAAGTTCTGTGCTGAATAAGCTAAAACTTGAACAGAAGATGATAAGCAAAAAAATTATCAATACCTCGATCTTAGCCCAGTGTTCATAAGCAGAATACTTATCCCACAACTCCGCCTGAGTCAGACGCCTGTAATGGAAGAACTCTTCTGTGATTTCCTTTCTTTGGCGGGCATCCGTTGTGGGAAGATACATGATTATACCAACCTGAGAAAAGAAAAAAGTGTTTGAGTAGCAAACCACCAATTAAAGCTGAATAACACAACAAACATAGAAAATACAACATGGAAAGTGAGAATAGATTCATGCATCCAGCCCTTTATCTCAAAAACAAGAGTTGAAGTACTCACGGGACAACAGAAATGTTGTCTTATAGAATGGAAATACCTAAGAGGGATAAGTATCTCAAATCAGATCTAAATGAAATCTCCATATTCCTAGAATTACAAAAACTTACAAGTCTGGAGCATGGGAGGCACACCTGGACTTCCAGATTGAAGATGAGATGGACACAGCAAAGTTTTCCCAATACATACTGAATCCAAGGAATTCAATAAAGTGAAAGATACACTGAGATTACCCATGAGAATATATCATCCTCTGCTGAGCTTGAGGCTGGGCTCATGGAGCTCTGGCTGCGAGCTGTCCACCGCTGCTCTATGGGAGAAGGCGCAGGTATCTCTTCTTTCTCTATGAGCTGCTTCAGATTCTCTATGAATTCAAGGTCTTTCAAGCTTGGCTTGGCAAGGGTACCAGCAGGAAAACAATTTTCTGAGACCCACTGTTGACCACCGCAATCAAAGCCCAAAATTTCATCACTCCATCCCACCCTATATCCTTCTGACTTCGCCCAGAACTCAGCCTCGGCACGATTGATCTTTACAACATGGTCTTTGCTGAGAGGATCAAGAGCAAGCAGCTTATCTCTTAACTCTGTGAATGAAAGCTCATTTATGTCTGGTTCATTATCATCTGATGATTTAGCAGCAGCAATTCTGCGAGTGACAGTGTACAATTAACTGACATAGATATAAGGACAACGCAACAGAAGTTCTTAATTAGTGGATGGAATGAAAAAATGATGACAGAAAACAGCATTGATTTTAAAGCCTACATATTCACACCATAAAATTACCTAAGCAAATAAGAGATTCACGCCATAAAACTATCTAAGCAAATAAGAGATTATAAACAAACTAGGAAAACATGACTGATACATAATGGTTACAACAGATTCAGAAAGGGCAGTATACCTGTATGTTTCAAGGGACTCCTTGTAGAGGTCACGGACATGTTGTAGGGCTTCATTTGTAGTATACTTGGGTTTGTACTTGGGTGGACCTTTCCATTTTGAGACAGGGTTGCAGGTCACAACCACAACAGCATCTGTATATGGAATATGCAGGTATTTCACATGCTTATTCTCAGATAGCAATTTCCTGGAGAAAAAAATTTACACAACTTTTAGCTGATAAGAAACAAATAAAATCTCAATTACTTGTAATTTCATTTCATGAATCAACACAAGAGAGAGACATCTGTATTCTAAACAAACAACATATAAGCATATTGCGTCACAGTCTAACCCCTGTGACATGGGTCATGCAGTTTTAAAACTAAATGACTAATCATTATATTGCACAATAACACCAGATGATCTGTAGAAGAATGCTTGTAAGATTTGAAAGTTCCCTAGTTCTCAACTCCAAAAGCTTTACCAACAAATATGATCATGCTAAAAGCCGAGAGTCCAAAATCATTACAGAAGGCTGCAGCCCAGTTATGGTCCTTCCTAAATGGCGTGGAGATTTGAACTTGAATCCCAGAAGTTACAAAATCATTCACAACATAAATATCATTGGGAACATAAAAGTTGATTACAAATCTCAGAAATCTGTGATTTTTTATTCAAATTCTCAACCATCCAGTTTGCGTGCATGAGATAACCAGTTGTAATATCTGATAAAAAAACTAAAGAAATTACTTGTGGTTTTTCTTGATATCTTTCATGTTTGAAATAAACGTGTGTTCCACAAGCTCTTGTCTCTCCACACATTGTAAAGTAACTTCAGCAACCACTCCAAGTCCTCCAAGACCAACACGAGCAAGATAAAATAGTTCTGGGTCTTTCTCTTTTGAAATCTCTATTGTTCCTTTGGCAGGGGTAACCAGTTTCATGCTAACCACCTGCTCATCAATCGGTGGCAATCTGGCACCAGTACCATGTGCACCAACCTATTAAACAAACAAGCCAAACCCACAAATCAATGAAGTCAATAAGATTTTACCGTGTGCACCAATTCAATCTTACACGAACTTTTCTACAGTCTAATTAGTGTTTCTCTTTCATTCATTGGACGATCACTAAGACTCCCATTCGGCACATCAATAATACACACCACTCAAAAGTTTTCAAATTTTAAAAGAAACCCTTCAAAGTTTCCAAATTTTAACCAAAACTGACAGAAATTCATCAGCTTATCAGAAAAATCCAGTAACACCTATAATATCCTAATCTCACCGGAATCCATGCCATCTATAGAAAATGGTCGCATAGACCAATCCAATCTATTGCAGTAGGACCAACTGTAACGATTATTTATTACCTTTTATTTTAAATGAATAAAAAGGAACAAAACCTGAACAATGCCACCAATCTGCTGTTCTCTAATGGAAGCAAAATTCTGCAAAGTGAGACCATATTCTTTAATCCCGTCAACCAATTCTTGAACCCTTATACCAGCTTCAACTCTAACTCTCTTTTTCTCCTTATCCACCTCCAAAACCTTATCCATAAGAGCCAAATTCACCATCCCAGACCGAGCCAACCCGATCCCATTTGGAGACAATCCGGACCCCACAGGTCGGATCCGAGCCTTCTTTTCATTATTCTCTTTCACTAACTTCTCCAACTGCTCAATATTTTCTGGTTGGTAAAAGTTTCTGGTTTGAACCTCATGGGTTCCACTCCAGTTAGAAACTGTGTGAAGGTCTTCAGGTAATGGAGCATACCTGAAAAGTTGAGCTTTTTTGTGCTTTGCGTTGCCAGGAAACGGGAAGGAGTAGTAAGTGGCAGCACCACAGAAAATAACGAGGGCCGTGTAGCCTATGTATTTGCGGACTTCAGAGTTTGTTGATGGTATTGGGGTAGGGGATGTGCAGAATTTGCGAGTTGGGTATAGTGGGGCAAAGGGGTTCTGTATGGGTTTTGGTGGTGGTGGGGTTGTTGGGGAGAGGGGTTTTGTGCGGTGGTGGTGGAGGTGAAGAAGGGAGCGTCTAAGAGAGAGGGCTCTTGACATTTTGGGAGAGGGAGAGGGAGAGGGAGAGGGTGAAAGCGAGAGTGAGGGTGGGGGAACGAGGGGGGAGGGGGGGTGTTGTTGGGTTTTGGGTTTTGATCACTCTCTTTGGAGGAAGTTTCATTTGGAAGTGATGGATATGAAAATCTATTTTTAATCCGAATTTAATTAATATACAAATTAACTCCAATGTGCCAGTTTTTTTTTTTTTTTAACAATTTTAATATATATAAGATCATTTTAATGATATTACATTAAAAATAATATAAAACTCATCAATGTTTCATTGTGTCCCTAGATACTGATCACTGAAGATTTTAACTGTAAAATTAATTCTATACCTCTTGATTCTCAATTTTTAATCCTTGGTACGGAAAGTATTTTGGACATTTCCAGGGCCCTGTGAGGCATTTGCAAATTGTTTAGTATCTTGGTATTTTTATTTTTATTTGTACAATAAAACTATCTATTTACCCTAGGCGCTGGCTGGGAGTATTTTTTGTTTTTTTGTCTAAACTTGAACAACGCAATCGGATGAGGCACAGACTAGACACTAGAGGCGAGGGTAGTTTAGTTGTTTCATGTTTTTGTGCATAGTCAAACTACTTAAATACCCTCAAAAATAACAAAAACGAAGGGCTAATGTTGGAGGTACTTTCACTCCTGATTTTTTATGGTTATCACTTGGTCCACGGCATATTAGGTCATTTTGTATTTTTTTTAATTATTTTTCCTCGAGGTTACTACAAACACAGCTTCCGAGCGCGCGATCAATTTCTTACGTGACCACGCCATTTGGGTGGAGTGTGTGGTATCCTTGGTTTAAATATCAGGTCACCATGTCTCTGGGTGCACAGTGGTGTCCTTTTTTTTTATGATGGTGCGCATGTCATTGGGTGAAGATCGGTGTAGTGTCGGTGATTAGTTTTGATTCCCCCTCCCCTTTTCTCTCTCTTGCAAAGACAAAGTATGTTCCGGTCTTCTATGTTGGGCGTGTTTGATTTCAGTCGCTTGCCTTTTAATTTTGTTTTTTTTTCAATAGAAGTTTTGATTGTTTTCAATTATACCCATCAATTGAAATTGATCATATATATTATTTTTTATTTCAGCTCTTATTCTTTTTATTTTTGGTTTGTTTTTAATTCATTTAATTTTTTCAGTCGGCAGATTTTAAGTTGTTTCAATTTTGTCCTCCAATTAAAATTGGTCATATATGCTACTTTTCATTTCGGTTCTTATTCTTTTAATGTTTTTTTTTTTTTTAAATTACACGACTATTTTTTTTAAAAAATCCTTTGTTTTTTTGATCATAAGGTTTTTATTTGTTGCAATTTTGTCCTTCAATAAGAATTAATTATATATTTTATTTTTCATTTTGGCTCTTATTATTTTAATTTTTTATTTAGATTTAATTCATTTGGTTTTTTCAGTTCTTCTTGGACAATGTTTATTTTTTGTCAGCATTTATGCATCCATGCTTTTAGTTTTGGTTTTTATTTTTTATCATTTTATTTTTTGTTAAGATTTTATTTTTATTCGGTTCAATTCTGAAATTTTAATTTATGTTGGTGATCATTTTACAATTAATATTTTTCTTTTTTCCCTTTATTATTTTTTTTGGTGTTTTCGGTTATTTTTATTTGTTCTTTAGATCAGATGATTTTGATGCTCCTAATATTTAATTTAGTTTTGTCTTTTTTTAATGTTTTTTTGCTGTTTTGTTAAAGTTATTTTTTTTCGAGATAATTTTTGTGGTTTCATTCTTTTAGTAATAATAATAATAATAATTTTGGTGATTGTTTTTTATTTTTTTCTTGCTTGCTTTTTTTGTAATTTTTTTTATTGTTCGTGATAGTTTAATGATTTTAATTGTTTGGGCAGTAATGGTGATAATAATTTTAACTGTTATAGTTTTGATAATGATGGTAACATAGCGATGAATTTTCAGTGATGTTTTCTTCTTTTTTATAAGTAGAAAATCAATGATTTATTTTTGTTGTTTAGTTATTGTAGGTGTTTCCATAATTTATATTTTGTTGTTGTGTTTAATTTAAATTATATTATAAAATGAACTAATTCTAATACAATGAATTTAATAATTCAAGTATCCAAATCTTCTTCCTTTTTTAATAGTGATGATAATTTTATATGCAAATAAATTTATATCGGTTTAAAATTCATATATTTTATCGAAAACTCGCGCTCCACAAATTTTTTATACAAATTTTTTGTTTTTCCCAAATTTATAGTATAATAAAAAAAATCTCGCACTCTTAATATTTTTTGTGTTGAGAAAAATATGGAAAAGGGCAACGATAAAACGCGAACAAGTGGTGAAATAATAAATAGTATTTGAAAAATAAATTATAAATAATTGATAGAGTACAAATATAAATATAATAAAAACCATTGTACTTGAATAAATAACTACATCCCTAATTCTTATATTAATCTTCATAATTAATTTGAATGATAAAGAAAAAAGAAAGAAAGAAATTCACATGAACATACTCACACAATAAATGATAATGAAGTTATATATTATTATAAATGAATTGTATTATATGTATTTATGTTGTTTTTCAATTTTATTTTCCTGAATTGGGTTGGTTAAAATCTTATTTTCGATAATCTTTTTTATTTAATCAGCATGTTTTTTTCTTAAAAAAAGTTTAATAAGTATCATTTACTTTTATTATCTGAATTATGTTTTTATTTTTTTATTATCTAATTAAATTTGGAGTTAGAATTATTCTTTGAAAAAAGAAAGAAAATTTGGAGTTAGAAGTTATTAATGGTTGTGATATAAACAACTAGTGACAGCTCTGAATCAGCAATGAATGGCCGAGGACTTAATCCAAATCTAATAATAGTTTGATGGCCATGGCGTAATTTTACATCTTATTAAACAAGAGCATAATATCCTGGATGCATATTTCCTATTTATTAGGATTCTAATTTAAGCGTCTCATGTTTAGACACGTTGTATGGTCATTGTCTGAATGGCGGGCCATTCCGTTCCATGGCAGCAACTGTAGCTTCCTTTAGATAAGCCATAGTATCCATGACATATTTTGTTATCTTTTCTCCAAATTTTTTCGCATCAGAAAAGAAGAAAGGAAGTAAGCAAATATACTTCAATAGTTGTAGCCACACTCTTTTGGGCTCCGAACGATGCCCTTTCTTGGTAAGCCATGAATTTTGCACGTTTTCTTGTTGATATCTTGATAATCCCGATGTTTAAAGGATACATGATTTGTTTTTCTTTATATAATACTCTAGTTTTGGTTACAAATTGGTGATGATTTGAGTGCATGTGGAGGCCAAGTTACTGTTTTTGTTTTATTTTTATGATGGTGTATTGGTTTTGCCAGGGATTGGCATATCAGTTGAGAACTGAGAGATTCTTGAATTCTACCATGGGTTTTTAGAAATTTGTAGAGATCCAGTTGGGATTTTGGAGGGATATTTTATAAGCAAAAGGAGGAACTATGGATACTTTGTTGAAAACACATAACAAACTTGAATTTTTGCCTCAATCCCATGGGTTTTCAGAGAAATTAAGTAATTTGAGCTCCTTAAAGATTCAAAGGCAACAACTTAGGTTTGATAACAAGAAGTTTCGTTCAAAAGGGGGGAGAAATGGTGGTGTTAAGTCTAGAAGTAGTGCACTTTTGGAGCTTGTACCAGAAACCAAGAAGGAAAATCTTGAGTTTGATCTTCCCATGTATGACCCGTCGAAGGGCCTTGTAGTTGACCTTGCAGTTGTAGGGGGTGGTCCTGCTGGGCTTGCAGTCGCGCAGCAAGTTTCGGAAGCAGGGCTCTCAGTTTGTTCTATTGATCCATCCCCCAAATTGATTTGGCCTAATAATTATGGTGTTTGGGTGGATGAATTTGAAGCCATGGATATGCTTGATTGCCTTGATACAACTTGGTCTGGTGCTGTTGTATATGTTGATGACAAGACAAAGAAAGATCTTGATAGGCCTTATGGGAGGGTTAATAGGAGGCAGCTTAAGTCCAAAATGTTACAGAAATGCATATCTAATGGTGTAAAGTTTCACCAAGCTAAGGTCATCAAGGTTATTCACGAGGAATCCAAATCTCTATTGATTTGCAATGATGGTGTCTCAATCCAAGCTTCTGTGGTTCTTGATGCGACTGGCTTTTCTAGATGCCTTGTCCAATATGATAAGCCATATGATCCAGGTTACCAAGTGGCTTATGGAATTCTGGCAGAGGTAGAAGAGCACCCATTTGATGTTGATAAGATGGTTTTCATGGATTGGCGAGATTCGCATCTGAACAACAATCTGGAACTAAAAGAGAGTAATAGCAAGATCCCTACTTTTCTCTATGCAATGCCCTTTTCATCGGACAGGATATTTCTTGAAGAAACTTCCCTCGTAGCTAGGCCTGGAGTCCCCATGAAAGATATCCAGGAAAGGATGGTGGCCAGGTTAAGGCACTTAGGTATAAAAGTGAAAAGCATTGAGGAAGACGAGCGTTGTGTCATTCCAATGGGGGGACCCCTCCCCGTCCTCCCTCAAAGAGTTGTTGGAATTGGCGGTACAGCTGGCATGGTGCATCCTTCGACTGGTTATATGGTAGCAAGAACTCTAGCGGCTGCTCCAATTGTTGCTAACTCTATCGTTCAGTATCTTGGTTCTGATAGAAGATTTTCTGGAAGTGAATTATCAGATAAAGTCTGGAAAGATTTATGGCCAATAGAGAGGAGGAGACAAAGAGAGTTCTTCTGTTTTGGTATGGATGTTTTGCTTAAGCTTGATTTACCTGCCACAAGACGATTTTTTGATGCATTTTTTAATCTGGAACCTCATTATTGGCATGGATTCCTGTCATCTCGACTGTTTCTACCTGAGCTTCTACTCTTTGGACTCTCTTTGTTCTCCCATGCTTCTAATACTTCTAGGTTAGAGATTATGGCGAAGGGAACTCCTCCTTTGGCTAACATGATCAACAATTTAATACAGGACAGAAAATAGGTTGCTCGGATTCCATCTGTCTTATAATTCTGTTGCATCCTCGTATTGAAGTTTTTGTGCTGCTGCCTATAATTGAGAATCTAGCACTATGAATCACCTGTTATTTTCTTGTATCTTAATTACATATCCAATCCATGGCTCACACACACTCGTTTCTGGTGGGTGTGGAGTGCAGCAGATTCAGTGGTGAGCTCTTGTTTGTCCAAAAGCTCTTGTGGGTGCTCATGTTTAAATCACACTGTTGATTGATGCCTTACCTTGTATAGAATTAATTCAAATATTTACTGGATAACCATCCATTCACTAAGAACTCCTGTTGGATGCTGATTGAAATCCAGTTAATAATGCCTGAAACGCAGGTCATATGCTGTTCGTCAAACACATCGAAAAGGTGCATCGATGCTATTTTAAACTATGAAAAGCAGGGATAATATGTTAAATGAACTAAAATGATTATTTCTATTGAGAAGTTATGATGCAGGGAATCCATGCCTCCCTGGGCTTGAACTCTCTCTTTTCTGGGAGGTAGTTTTGGTATCTAAAACTTCTTTCTGGTAAAACTTTACTGTATAAATGATGATTGTGAACTGGAAATTGTGATTGTGAACTGTTCAGTTCACCATGGTCTTGCTAGCCATATGTTGGATGTAATAAATTTGGTTGTGATTGAGATGATGATTTGGAGATTATGGAAATTTCATGGATTGAAACTATAAACCCAGTTACATATAATTGCATTAATTTGTTATTGATAAATAACAGGTATGAACAACATCAATTTGAGAAATCTTCAGGTACACATTTGTGGACAGACTCTGACAGGTACCCCCAATGAAACACACTCTGACTACAACCATTTGCTAATTCTAACATGAAAGTGTAATCAAGTGGGTGCTGGATTCCAGAGAGGACCTCTGCCAAAATTATGGTTTCTCTGTTTGCAGCATACCAAGCCTGAATGGAACTCCAAAAAAGTCCCAGTGTTGCACCAACCACAGCAAGGAAAATTGGGTATTTGCAATAGTTCCTCAAGTCCCTGAATCGCATTGCGCACTTATGACTACAATTCTAGCCTTCTACTTCTTAGAGTTTGTGCTTGATTTAGTGTCTGTTTGAGAGTGTGGTTGTGATTGTTTTTTAAAATGTTTTTCGTTTAAAAATGTATAAAAATGATTTTTTTAAATCATTTTGACATCAGCATATGAAAATGATCTAAAAATACTAAAAAAATTAATTTAAAGTATAGAATATAAATAAAAAAAAATCATTTTTTTTATAAAGAAATTTTTTATATAAACACTTTCTAAATGCACACTACCGAACACCTATCTTTATCGACACATCACCTTTTTGTATCTTACAAGATTGAGAACCGGGGCTGTTAAGTGATGGTCAGGTGACAATAGATTTTTTAAAGAAAAAAGAAAACCATGAACTAGGATCATTAATTTGACTATATTTAATAAGATTGACTAATTTAATAATCTGATTTAAATTGAAATTAATGATAGCAGATAAGCCGTACAAAAACTTTATGCAATAATTAATTAGAAAAATAAGTCATCAATATCATATAGGTAAGGAAAAGAAAGAAAACATTGTGAAAAATCTGCCGCCACACCACTATAGACATCACCCATAAGCAAAAACGTTTTAGAAAAAAAATAAAAATATTTATTTTTATTTTTTACTTTAAATTAAATTTTTAGTGTTTTTAGATCATTTTAATGTGCTGATATCAAAAATAATTTAAAAATAAAAATAAAAACATAATTTTTAATGCATTTCTGAATAAAAATCATTTTTAAAAGCAATCGCAAACCACACTTTCAAACATACACTTCATAAACTTAGATTGATATAGAATTTACAAGACTTCTAGAATCTCAACTAAATTCAATAGTCAAATTAAATGTTAGAAAATCTCCAGCATCAACTTCTCTCTATCAAAATTCGATGGAGGGTGGGTTCAATAAACTCCCATGAATTAGGTACATTCATCTTTAAAAAGAAAAAGAAAAAGAAAAAGAAAAAGAAAAAAAGAGTTGAGGTATATTTTGTATATGACTTTTTGTTTTTGCTATTATGAGTCTAATACTTGTTTGACTAATTTTAGGTCCTTTCTAATGACATAATTTGGTGTAGACCCAGAGAGAGTAAGAATTGCAGCTTTATTTGCCAATAAGTGAGGTAATTTTATGAGTCGGTATTTTCTGTTATTTGAAAGTGCATGTGTGTAGTGAATATTTAGTATAATTAACGTGTATTAAAATAGCTAGATCGTTTAATTACTATAATTTAATTAAATAATTTTAAAGTAAATTTGAATGTAAATATTTGATCGATGCTTTCATAAATATGTCAATTAAGTGGTCTAGCTTTGATTTCTAAATTATTAATTTAGAAATCTTTCCATTTTAATTATTTAAAAAATCTTAATAGGCTAAAAGATTATACAAGGCACAATATTAGACTGTTTGAGAGTTTGATTAAAGTTGTTTTTTAAAATATTTTTTATTTAAAAATATATCAAAATAATCTTTTTTTTAAATATTTTTCACATATAACATCAAAATAATTGAAAAACATTAAAAAAAATTAATTTTTTTTAAAATGTGCTCTAAGTTTCTATCTTTCCAGCCATTTCTGGTAAGGTCCAGAGCTTGTTTTACGTATGCGCCCAATATCTGCTCTCTGATTGTCTGTGTTCTTCACGGGAGCAAGTTACGATGGAAATTCTTTGGACTTGATTAACTATGCGGACGTATTTATGGTAATGCATGATCGAACATTTTTTTTATCAGTTGGTGATAGAGTCATCATGTCAAAATTAGTAACTTGAATGTTATGATTTTTTCTGGTTGGGAATGATGAATTTGCTTAGACATACCAAAGAAAAAGAAAATTTTCATCTGAAAGAAATTGAAACTACCTAAAATTGTCCAAAAATATAAATTAAGTGCAATTGATTGCTGACTTTATTTTCAAGAACTGTGTTTATGAGTCTCAGAGCGTAGCGTGATAGCAGAAAGCTTGCGATCTGCACCAAGATTGTCAATTCCATTTCAGTTGGTGCTTCGTTCTTTCAATTGGAACAGAATGTTTCGGTTTCGGAGCGTTTTGATGCTCTGTTTTGGGGTTGTACTGTTTATGTATATATATATAATTAAATATATTACTTCAGTTTTTTTTGTTCAAATCCAAAAATAAAATTATTTAGAATTGTTTAATTTAATCTAAAAAAAAGACACAATAATATGATTTTTCTGAACATAATTATGAACATATATAATATTACGAGAATGTCATCATCAATCTCGCAAAATCATTATATTTTTTGATTGCTCTAAAATTTTAAAATAATATATAAATATGTCAAGAGACTCCTCGTAAAATCTCATCTCAATCTATCTATTGGATTAAGAGATATGATTGATATTCTAAATTATTCAATATTTAAAAAAAACTATTTGGCCGAAACAGAACGGGCGAAACGAAACCGGAACATTCCGGTTGAAATTTCGGCGGAATTTCCTGAACGGGCTGAAATTTTAATCGAGGTAGAAACCACTTCGTCTTATCTCATTTTTTAAACTAGTATGAAACGTTTAGTAGCAAAGGCTTGGTACAATCACCGATGATTAGTTGAGGAATATAGAGTGTTCCGCCGAGCAATGTTGGTTCAAACCTGACATCAGAAAAACGACTAGTCTTGCTTGGATTGAGACTGATTCCAACATTTCTAAACTCCTTGGCTGGATAGTGCCAGTACGACGGCATTTTTTCCCCGGAAGGATGATAATCTGAGACGCCGCTGTGAACGTACAGTGTATGGAAAAACTCAAGAAGATGGGTATGCTGAGTTTGTTCATCTAAGCCCTTCGAAAAGTTGCCTGTTAATGCTTTTGATAATTTGCCATAAAGCTTTAATATCTTTTGCCTGAAAGACTCTCTCCGACCCAATGCGGGCTTTGCACGAACATGTTTACAGAAGTTTTGAAGCAACCGGTCCATCTTGCTTTCCCCTGCTCTGAAACTCAACAATGACTCGAGGACTACGAAAGGGAGTTGATTTTCCAGTAAGAACAAGTCCTTTGTAACCAAAGAAGCTTCATAATTACTCATCATCAGATTTTCTGGCTCATGCAAGAAGTAGTAGATGAATTGGAGAATGAAGCATCCATCAATGAACATCCTCAAGTTTAAGAGCGCGGACTTGAATGACTCTTCTATGGTTATTGGCTGAAGAATTAGTTTACCTCAACGGACTGTTGATTGGAACCCCACATCTGAGTAAGCATTAGTCTAGTTTGGCCTGAAGCGAATCCCCACTGTGCGAAGATCCTTGGCAGAACGGTAAGAGTACCAATCAATGCTTCTTCTAGAACAATTACTGCAGGCTTCTTTGTTGATGTGATCGGTATGTAGAAGTCCGAGGAGATGGGCAGGCTGGTGATCTTCAGTTTCTTCATTTCCCCATATTGTTTGAGGTTGTTTCCAAATACATTTGGCAACAAACTTCTTTACCATTTCCTTGAATGACTCTTGTCGAGGAGGAAGTGCACAAATGTGCCTGATGTATTACCTCCTCCTGCTTCCCCTCTTCCTATTAGAATTGGAAAACAGTTAGTTAGTTTAGTTCTTATCTCTACGGGAAGTAGAGGACAATTAGGAACAGACTTCTAATACTGAATTACCATGTAAATCAAATGGGGCACTACCATGATGATTCTCGATTCTGAGTCCTTGTTTGGGAGCGAGGTCAAATATCTTGGCTCAAGACCCACTTTTAGGATTCAACATAGTATACTCAATTCTGATTCAAGAAGAACGAGTGAAGATTCTCGCACGGGGAAGGGATGAACAAGGGGAAATCATGGCCCTAGCCACACGAACTCGACCCAACAGGAGAGACAAAGTAAGCATGGTTTGTTCATATTGTAAGAAAACAGGTCACGAAACGGGAACTTGCTTTGCCTTACAAGGATACCTATAATGGTGGGGGAGACAACCCAGGAGTGATGGGCGAAATGGGTCTGGACGTGGAAGGGGAGGTGGCCAGAGTTATAGGGGTAGCACAACTCGGGGCAACGAAGCTCAGGTTGGGTCAACCAGCAACGCCACCATGACAAAGAAGGAGCCATCGTCAGTGCCTTGCTTGAGCACCGTGTAGTGGCAGATGCTGCTTAAATTGTTGGAACCAAAACAATTAAATGAAACAATGACGGGTAAGTAGTGGATTTTAGATACCGGAGCCTCAAATCACATGACTGGTACTGTTGGGGAGCTTGATGAATTAAGGAAAATTTCTGAGTGTCCCGTGAGATTATCATATGGGAGCAATACCGTAGCCACCAAAGAGGGAACAATCCCCCTTGAAACAAATTTAAACCTAAAAAATGTCCTTTACGTGCTAGGACTCACTTGCAATTTAATGTCTGTATCACAATTGATTGACTACTATAATTGTATTGTCCAATTTGCTAAAGGATTATGAGTTATATAGTACCGCACTTCGAGCAGTTTCTTCCGGTAGCAAAACACCATCTCTTGCAATTATGTTGGAAGCTTCGCAGCATGATCTCGTGTTTGAACTACACGTGTGACTTGAAGATTGAAGGCTTTCTTCTTTTCATTTTTTTCTCTCCTCTCCTTAAAACGCATTGTGATCTTTCCATAATTCAAAGTTGTCTTTTTATTTTATTATTATTTCAAATTTGTTCATCATTATTTTAATTATTTATTTATCTTTTTTATTCTTTTGTAGAATTTTTTTTTCAATTTCAAACTGAAATCTAATTTTTATTATTACTTTAAAAAATTCCTCACTATTTTAATTGTTATTTTTTTTATTTTGAGTTCTTTGTAAAATTAATTAATTATATTTTAATTTTCATTATTGAACATTAGATTGATTAAGAATTGAGTTTTGTTGTTTTTTTATATGATAATTCTAGGTTTAAAAAGTTTGCCTAGGTTGACATCTATTTATTTTTAGGTTGATTTTTTTCACTGATTTCCTTTTTCAAATTCATCCTTTGACATTGGATTTTTTTTTAAAAAAAACAAGTTTTATGATTTTGTGCAGCTTCTTTTATATAGAATTATCTTAATCTGATGGCATGGGTTGCAGATTTGACAATTTAGTCCAAATTGACTCTGTTTTTTTTTATAGTTTCGACTAACATCATAAGTTGGTTTTATGAATCATTTTTTTTTCATTTTACCTTTTATTTGGTTATCTTATCTACATGATCCAGATAGCGAGGTTTGGTGAGCTTCATGTATATTTTTTAGAATTATATTAATATTTTATTCTATTTTTTTAATTAGAGATAGATTTAAACTCGCATACTATCTACTATCTACAAGTATTTTGCAATGTCATGTAATAATAAATAAATAGAGTTGAATCTTTTTTATTTTGAAATGCATAATTTTTTAAGATGATATATTTTTAGTTATTGTTAAAAAAAATAATATAAATCATAGGATAGTTTTTGTTAAATAATAATATAAATTATATATTATAACTTTACTTAACAATTTAAATTTATTTTATTGAAATAGTTCCTTAACATAGTATAAGAATCTTATTCACCAAATGTTCACAAGTTAGAATCTTACAATTCTTATTTTCTTAATTCAAATTAATTTATAACACAAAATAATAGTGGCTATAAATATAAAGTTTAAAAGGTTATCATTTGAAAAAAAAATATTAAATGGAAATATAGATTATATTTTAAGGTTGCACCTAACATATAAAATTAAATATTTTAAAATAGAGCTTCGTGCTTTTATATTTAATTATGAATCAATTAACTCGAGCTAATTGAGAGGAGACCATTTGAGTTTGGAACAGAGGGATCAATCGATTTTGATGAGTAATTTATATTTCTAGGCATGGTGGTTGATCCAGCTCAAGATCATCATGACATCCCGGTTGATACTAAACTTTTTTTACCAAGCAAAACAGTGTCTTTGTTAAAAAAATATCGACAGGTTGCAACCAAGCTTTTAATCAGGCGATTCAAGTCACCAGGTTAACTCGAGTTCTTGAACGGATTACTCAGGTTTTTATATTTCCTTACTTTTTTAATCTAATTTGAATCCCTGGTTGACCCATCTGCCCAGGTTAGGCTTTAAAATTGTGGTTAGAGCTATTTTTTATATGATGTGGTTCAAAGTTTCCAACATGGTCGTTGGGAATGAAGATGAGCATCACTAAGAACATGTTCAGTAACATAGAATTATTTTATTTATTTATTTAGTTTTCTTTTTATTTTCATTTTTTTCTTCTTTAATAAAAAAAGTTTATTTTCTTAGAAGTTTCTGAACATTTTTCCAACTCAAAAAAAAAAAATTCATATTATATTGATTTTCATATGAAGAAAAATAGCAAAATAGAAATCATGCTCAATCAACTTGTTTTCTATGATAATTCTTTATTGACCTAAAATACACGTGATTAAAGCCCATTCCACTACCACTAGGAAAAAAAAATAAGAATAAAAATTATGATACCGTCCTGTCCACAGGTTTTAAGGGTTTAGCATCTAAAACGGGAGCTCATCTGTGCATACGAAATGGAGAGAAAGACTGGGAAGTCGAGGGAGAGTAAAGCAAGGAATTTGACATACCTTTAAGATCTCTCTCGTGACGGCAGAAGCAGCAGCAACAATGGATGAGAGAATGAAATGGTAGTGCTAAGAGATATATCTATGCAAATATAGAGAGATAGGATAGGATATAAATGGTATTAGCAAAAAGTCTCCTGTGGTGTTCAAAAAGAGGAGACGTAATTTATTTTTTTGACTTTGTTTTGATTTGAAGAAAATTTTTAAAAATATATTTTTCATGTCTTTTAACTAAGGTAATATGGTGGAAAAATCAAAATAAATTTTAAAAGTCATAAAAATGTATTATTAACTTATAAATTTCTTCTTGCATTTTTAATTTTTTTTTCATTTTAAAGAGAGTAAAACTCTGAGCACGTCCTGAAAGGTTTCCAAGTTCTCTATTTATCTTAGGATTGGTAAAGTTAGTAGCTAAACCAATAATTGGTTTGGTGGTAGAAGAAGGAGATTGATTGGTGTGCATTATTAAATGAAAGATTTAATTTGATGATGGTGATAAAGGGTGCGTATCGAGATGATAATGGAAAGCCAGTTGTTCTTTCCAGTGTCAGATATATAAAGACAGTTCTCTTTTCCTTTTAGAAAAAAAAAAAAAAGTTATAGCTTCCTTTCCAATTGGTCTGGGAGGTGGGTGTGGACCTAACGTGTCGTGGCTGTATTGGAGACATGTCAGAGCCAACTTTGACTATGAGCCTCTCCACGCAAAAAGCCATCCCTTTACCTTTCTTAGTTGGCTACGAGCAAATTTGTCCCGCTAGGCTTTTTTATCTACGTAGAAAATTTATTGATTTTATAAATGTTGTATTTTGTTATTTTAATATTTAATTAGTAAAATTTTAATTGATAAAATCTGTTAAAAATAGTTTTTTTTAACCAAAAAGTGATTGAATATTGCTATTGCTAAAAAACTTTTGATAAAATTTGTTAGAAAATTTGCTAAGAAGGTGAAATAATTTGTTAGAAATTTGTTGTCATGGATACTCTAGTTAAAAAAAACACAAAAAAAGAAACCCGGTTAAAAAAAAAGACTTGGACACGACGGTTATTAAAAAATAAAAAAAATATGAAAAAAAGGTTACCGTTTATTAAAAGAACAAAAAAAAGAGTATAAAATAGAAATTTAAATTCAAAGCCAAAGTTATATTTATAAGATTTATTAATCATATTATTATATTAAATGTATTCAAGAATACCGATATTAATTTTTTTTGCAAGAAATCGTAGGTAATTTTTTTTCTCTATATATATATTTTTAGGCGATAATATTCAATAAATTTTAAATATATAATTAGTCTCACATACTTTATAGTGTCATCGAAATGGGAAGTGGGTCGTAGATTTTTTAATTGTTGATAATCCAGGTAAATTTGTCAAAAAAAATTTATGAGTTGCCTTTTTCCTCTTGTAATATTAGATCTGACACATTATAAATAAAAATATTGTAATTTATTTTTAGAAATAAACCTAAATTTTTTGCGTGCTATAATTACTTATCTGCCGTCTAAAAAAAACAATGTAATTGAAACGGGAAGTGACTCGAATATTTTTTAATTGTAGATAATCTAGGTAAATTTGTCATTTTTTTTAAGTTGTATTTTTTGCCCAGTAATATTAGATATGAAATATTAAAAACCAAAATATTATAAATATTTTTTAAGAAATAAAATATAAAAAAACAGAGCACAAAATTAAAATTCAAAGACAATTTTTTTCTTATTTTTTATAAGATTTATTCCTTGTATTATTATATTAAATGTATTTAAGAATACTGATATTAAATTTTTTTCTTAAAAAAATCCTAGATAATTTTTTTCTCTCTATATACATTCTTAGGCGATAATATTCAATAAATATTAAAACATATAATTAGTTTTACATACTTTAATTTGACATAAATATACAAATATATAATGAATTTGACATACTTTAAATAATACATGTAATTTTAAGAACAAAATTGAAGCAAATCCAAACATTCAAATTAAATAATTGAAAACATAACCTGAAATTAAAAGAAATGGGACCGAAATGAAACTAAAATCCATAATTAACTTGCATAGAAGGATAAAATTGAAAGAAATCAAACTTTGGGACCAAAAATATTAAGGATCTATAATAAATTTGCATGGAAGGATGAAATTGAAATCCATCAAAACTTTGATACCAAAAATATTAAAAATTCCAGCCCAATCCGAAAAATTAAAGGAATGAGGACCGAATTGAAAGTCCAATATATAATCAATTTCAATTGAAGGACGAAATTGAATCAAATCAAAACCTATATAATAGCATTAAGGGCAAGAAAACCAAATTACAACGTTCAGGGACTGAACTGAACTTTGATAAAAAACAGCTTAGCTGACGTCATAAGGCGCAGGCAGGAGAGAGAAATTGGGAGGGGGGGGGGGAATTCAAACGACCATTGACACGTCTCCGGACACCATAGTGCTACACGCGCCACCCCGGGTGGAAGATAACATACCTGAAAATCATTCTAGATGCGGTTGGTCATTTTCCGACGCCGTAAGGAGCCGCACGCGCCGTCCGAAGAACGCGTTAGCGCTGAAACGAACAGCGTGTCCGGAGACGCGCCAACAGATGCAGCGAAAAAAAATAATAAAAAATAGGCTAATTATCGGAAAGCCCCTCACCCTCAGGCGTGTTTTTTGTCTTTTTCGAGGGACAAAATGGTTAATGCGCTGTTCAATGAAATATTAAAAAAATTAAGAACCGGCCGGACGAACCGGACCGGTCCGGGCCGAAAACGGTCAATGACCGTCCAGCCCCTGAAAATGGCGGCGTTTTTTTGTCTTTTTCGAGGGGTTTTTTCGTTAATACACTGTTCAAAAAGGCAAAAAAAAAATATGAACGTGCGCGGAGCACCGGAGCAAATTGCCAATGAACAGTGACAATGAGTCACGGTGAACAGCGAAAAACCGAGCTGTTTTAGCTCTTTAGGTAATTGGCTAAATTATTGGTTTTGCTAGTTCAAAAATAAAATATAATATATATACATGTAAGATTTAATATAATAAAATATATTAATATATTTTATTATAATAACAGTAATATCAAACCCTAAATATCTAAAAATATCATTATTATCATTGCTAAATCAATAAAAATTATTACACAACTCCAAGAAAAAAAATTCAAAAACAATAACAAAGAGAAAGCAAGAAAAAAAACTACAATTAATATTATTATTGTTGTTATTGTTGTTGTTGTTGCGTTAATAATGAAAAAAACAAAATTAAATCAAAGAATAAAAAAAACGTAAAAAATTTAGCATAAGAGAAAACAAAAATAAAATAAATAATAAAATAAAAATAAAAATTATTAGCTGAAAAAATATCATTTGACGTGGACAAAAATAATGAAAAAAACAAAATTAAATCAAAGAATAAAAAAAGGCTAAAAACTTTAACATAAGAGAAAACAAAAATAAAATAAAAATAAAAATTATTTGCTGAAAAAAATATCATTTGACATGGAAATAAAAAAAACTAATAAAAAAACTAAACGAAAGAACAACGGGAAAAATTAAGAAATATAAATTTTCAAATAATTATAAACACAAACTAAAATTTAAGAACATTTTTTTTCAAAAACAAATACAACCTCAACAAAAAGAGAAAATATTAAAAAATATTAAATTACCCAGAGAAAAAAAAATCAACAACATTAACAAAAGAGTAAGCAAGAAAAGAACTAAAATTATTATTATTATTATTATTATTATTATTATTATTATTATTATTATTATTATTATTATTATTATTATTATTGGGTTAATAATGAAAAAAAAATTAAATCAAAGATTAAAAAGCCTAAAAAATTTAACAAAAGAGCAAACAAAAAAGATAATAAAACAAAAATAAAAATTATTAGCTGAGAAAAAATCACTTGACTTGAAATAATAAAATAAAAACTGATAAAAAACTAAAAGAAAGAACAAAGAGAAAAAAAAAACATAGAAATATTAATTTTCAAATTATCACAAACACAAACTAAAATTTAACTAAATGTTTCAAAAAAAAAATACCACCTCAGTAAATAAGAAAATAATAAAAACTAAAAACTAAAGCTAAGAGCACACATGTATAAACATGGACAAAAATAGGGACTATTTCAGAAATATAAAAAAAATAAAGGAATTAAAATAAAAAAATTAAAAGTATAAGGGCAAAAATGAAAACCAAATATTTATCAATTTCAATCAATTGACAAAATTGAAAAAATCAAAACTTTTGTACCGAATATATTAAGGGATTTAAAACCAATCTGGAAATTAAGAGAATGAGAACCGAATTGAAACCTAAATATATAATCAATTTCAATCGAAAGACCCAATTGGAATAAATCAAAACTTATATAACAGAAATCAGGACCATGCAAAACAATTAAAAGATAAGGGACTGAAATGAAAACACCATAAAACTGGGGCCTTGCCCTGTACTTTATCATGCAGGAGAGAGAAAAGGAAAAAAAAACATTCAACCGAGCACCGTCACAAAACTGGCCACCGTGGGCTACGATGCGCCAAACCATGAGGAAGATGACATGGAAGCACATCGGGTGAGACACCGAATGGGCATTTTACGCCATTGGAAAACGCCGCACGCGCCGCCCAAAGCCGGCGTGAGGCCGAATACTGTCTGTCGTGTATAGTACACGCGCGCGCAGTATTCGGCAGATAATAATATAAAAAATTGGTCAATTACCGGAACACCCCTATAGCCAAATCTTCAATTTTATCTTATTGGGGGCAAATTAATATTTAGACATTTTCAAAAATATGAAATTCTCGTGGCACCCCTCCCGACCAAAATTGTTTTTTGTCTTATTAGGGGCAAATGTGAAATTCCTATGGAACCCCTCCCGACATAATAGGGTTTTTCAAGGGATAAAATGGTTATTTTATTGTGCAAATAAATATAAAAAAATCAACAAACCAGTGAACCGACCGAACAAAAAATACCTGAAAACTTAACTGACCCAAAAACACACTATTACAATCCACATTGTTTTCACTCATAATGAACATTGAAAACACTGATCTCTTTCAGTATATGTTACTAGTTAAATTGCCTACACTACTTTGCGGGTCGAGCAAATAATTTTTATAATTGTTGGGATTAAAGCAATTAATAGGATTTGTTAGTTCAAAAATCAGATATAATATCTATACATGCAGAGTTTAATATAATGAAACATACTAACACATTATATTATAATAACATCAACATCGAAGTCTTAACATCTAAATTCATCATTATTATCACTGACAAAATAATAAAATTTATTAAATTACCCCGAGAAGAAAAAACTCAAAAAATTTAAAAAAGATTAAGTAACAAACAAAATAAATTATTATTATTATTGTGTTAATAATTTAAAAAAACTCTAAAAACTTTTTTAAAAAAGAGCAAATAAATGATAAAACAAAAACAAAAATTCTTAGCTGAAAACAAATCATTTGACTTGAAAAAAAAACTAATAAAAATACCAAAAGAAAGAACAAAGAGAAAAAAAATAGAAATATCAATTTTCAAATAATCATAAACACAAACTAAAATTTAAGAACTAAAGTTTTTTTAAAATAAAACCTAAATAAATAAGAAAAAAATAAAAAATAAAAACAAAAACTAAGAGCAACACATATATAAACATAGACTAAAAACCCCACGCCTTTTATATATATATATATATATATATATATATATATATATATATATATATATATAATAAGAACTTAAACTTGTAAGTGAGACTCTAGAATATTATTTATATTATTCTCCAATACATCTTCCCTCAAGTGAAAGATCTTTGAACTTAAAACTTATATAGACATACATTATCTTATACTTGAATTTGAGCACCCTACAACATAGTCTTATGAATTTCCAAGAGGGGTTTGTTTTTCTTGATGAAAAAGAGATTGTTTCTTGGTTACTGTGGGTTTTTTATTGTGTTCGGTGATGGTTTCAAATGATGACTGTTACAGTGGAAAGAAATAACTTTTGTTTTTTTTTGTTTTTTTAAACACAAACGTACAACAACAATAATCATAGTAATAATAATAGTATATTATATTTATGTGTTGGGCTAAGTCACATGACGTTTTTGTTTTTTTAACAATACTCGACCCAGTCAATTAGACTAGGCTGAATGGGTATGGTGTATGTTTGACTTTTTAAAATGTTTTTCAATGAAAAATATATTCTTGAAATCATATTTCAACAAGAGGGATCATTACAAGAAGAAGAAATCACATGGATATACCTTGAATTAATTCAAAAGGTCTTGCATGTACTTTATAATTACTGAGAAATAAAGTTAGTCTAACCAAATGGAAGCATCAAAACTGGCTACCCATTACAACTAGATAATGCATCCCCGGTTTTGTATTCCCTCCAGCCTACCAATATATTTTTCGCTGCCCATTCTAAAGTCAAAACATGAAAAAGAAGAAAAATAATCTTTTAATTTAATAGCAAAAATATATCTTATCTATAAGTTCATAACTCCAAGTATTAAACAAATTAAATTCTTGGAAAAAAGATACAGAACATTTAAAATAAATGACAAGAAATACTTTTTTATCTAACATGTTTCTACATTCCAAAAACAACAAAATATCTATTACACATTCTGTTGAATAAGAACCATAGATGTTTCAACATTATCGCTTGCAATAGTTAATTCTTCTTGGGTGGGTGTATTGTATAGTACGCCTGAGTGGCGGTTAGAGCCAAACCAACAGCTGCGGCAGCAAACGCAAGGAAGGCCCAAGGACTACGAAAGTAAGTTTGCTGCCACTCAGCTACCCATTTCTTCAATGTGCTCTCAAACTGCTTATTTATCTCTCTCTTTACGTCATTGTAAACACTAGTATCAGGTTCCAGAGAACTGCCCATATTATTGAAGAGATCTGCAACCTGCTGGTCAGATCCAAGGAAATTAACAATTATGCCTTTTGATCGCAGCTCTTTCAAATCATCAGCATCATCAATCAATGAATCCATGAAACATATGTAAGAAGTGACCGGAAGTTGATGGAGCGCAGCAGATGTTTCATAGGCCACTAAGTTGAGGAGCAGGGGCTTTGTCGACACATCAATGGTAAGTGTAGGAAGTTTTACTGTTCCATAGAAAAATGATGACTTGAACTTGACATCCATCAAACCACTAGTCTGGCTAGGCATGAAATGGATTCCCACCTTCTTAAGCTCCTTGGCAGAATAATACAAGTAATGGCCACGGCTTTCTCGAGCAACAACTGGCTCCGGTTTTGCAGGAATGATTTTCTTACAACATGGGACCAAATATGACAAGCAATGGCCATATCTTCTTGGAGACGACTTGACTTTTGATTTGTGAGAACATATGAATAGAGAATGTAGAAGTTCAAGAAGATGGGCAGGTTGTTGAGAAGACTTCAATTGCCAATTATATCCTGAAGCTGAAGCTTGCCTTTTCTTTACCGTTAATATTAACCTCATAAGCCAAACCAGCAAAGTTATTACTATACATGTACTTATTACTAGCATGCCCAAGTACTTAAACACAAAAGCAAATGGGAAAAACATTAACAGGAGGGTAATGAGCCACATTCCTGGCCAAAGTAATCTTCGAGTCCATAATGGTTGATCTCTGGGGTTGAGAATTTGGTAAAAAAGAAAATCCTTCAGAAGTTTCATTCCATGATTAGTTTCATTTTTTTCGTACCTCAGCCTCATCAGTGATTGCAGGACTGGAAAAGGAACCTGGTTTTCCAGTAATAACAAATCCCGCTTCACACCAGCAACTTGCCGATCACTCATCTCCAGATTTTTGTAATTGTGAGTAACACAATAAATGAATTGGAGAATAAAGCATCCATCAAGAAACATCATTCGGGCGAATTGCTCGTCATCAAAGCGTGTTATGCTGTCCTCGTCGTAAAATTCTCTTGCGGTTTGGATAACCTTTTGTAGCTCGCTGTATATGAGTTCTATGTCTTTTCCGCTGTCTAAGATGAATTGACGAGCCATCGGAACCTTTAGAGTCTCATTGACGGGGCATAGCTCGAATGTGCTTGATGATATCTTTGATCAATTTCATCTCTACTTCATCTCCAAACCTCAAATTCATCAATGGCCCGAGGACTAGAAAAGGGAGTTGGTTCTCTAGTAAGAGAATGTCTCGTGCACCCAAAGCTGCAACGTGACTAGTCATCTTCAAATTCTCATGGTCATGAAGTAGGCAGTGCATGAATTGGATGACAAAGCAACCATCAAGAAACATTATCTTGGTGAATTCCTTCATGTCATCGAGTTCAACTAATCCATCCTCATCATAGCATCTTCTTGCCTCCTCAGCCAGATCTACCACGGTGTTGTAAACTCTTCAATGTGTTTTTCACTCTGTTGCACAAATGTGCATACCATCTCGACTCCTTTTTTATGTTTTTTTTTTTTAATTCTGTATTTTTATATTTTTTATCATTTTAAAATAAAATAAAGCAAAAATAAATAAATAAATAAATAACTCAGTGGGCTAACTGTCCACCCCTGATGGGCTGGACTGACAGCCCACTCTTGCATGGGCTGGGCTGACAGTCCACCCCTGATGGGGCGCACAGACAGCCCACTATGTATGGGTCGGGCTGACAGTCCAGTCCCTAATGGGTTGGGCTCCAGCCTAGGTGGGTCGTCAGCCCACCTCTTGTGGACTGGACTGGGCCTCCAGTTCAGGTGGGCTTTAAGCCCACCTCCCTAATACATTTGGGTTGGGCACAAAGCCCGACCCATTTCATGCAAGCTTGGCCTGCATGAACAGTGGGTCGTGAATTATGTCCCACTGCATGCAGGCGACGGGACGAAGAAGAAGATGAATAGTTGATTTTTTGACTGTGATGAAAGGTCTACCTGTTAGTACCGTTGGGTAGAGGAGGTCGAGGTGCTGATTCCTGTGGTGGTGGCGTCGACAACGGTGGCCTGTGGTGGCCGGAGGAAGCTTCCGAAGTCATCGGGCTTACGTTGCAGCTGCTGCAACCGTGGCCGGTGCTTCACCTGAGAGTGTGGTGAGGTTGTTGGTGTGTAGGGGAAGTTCACGGTGGTGATAAGGGTGATGTTAGGTGGTTGAATGGCCTCCAATGATGGAGAAAGAGAACTTGAAAGAAACGATCCTAAAGAGACAGCTTGCAGAACGAGAAGGAGAGAGAT
This sequence comes from Salix caprea, assembly GCA_964035475.1. Classification (NCBI taxonomy): domain Eukaryota; kingdom Viridiplantae; phylum Streptophyta; class Magnoliopsida; order Malpighiales; family Salicaceae; genus Salix; species Salix caprea. The sequence continues at coordinate 28,175,063 of OZ037743.1, read as the reverse complement.
AGAGCTGGTTGCCGAGGTTGATGGGGACAATGAGGTGATTTTTATGTTTGTTTAGCTTGTTTTTGTTGGTGGAAATCTCTGTAAATTCTCCCAGAATTTCCTCTCGTTTTTCTCTCTGTTTTCCTCTTTTTCTCGCATGCAGTGTCCATGGCTGCTATTTATATGGGACTGAGGTGCCCCCCATGCACATTGCATGAGGTTGCTACTTCTATCTCTGAATCTGTAGAGGGTTGCAGCGTTGTGCCCTGCACTATTCAGGTGTCAGAACATTGCAGGCACATGCAAATTTGGTTTTGGGAGGGAGAAAATACGATTTGGTCCTTAAATTTGCAATTGTTCCAATTGCATCTCCAATTGGCTTTGAACTTTTAATTTTGTGCAATTGTATCTGTGTCAAAAAATTCAATGTTAGCCTTAACATCGCGCGCCTTTTCTATTTTGGTCCTTGATTTCTGATTTCTGCAATTTGACCCTTAATTGACCATTGAACTCTTAATTTTTTTCAATTTGACCTAGGATTTACTTTGTCAAAATACTACACAAGGCTTGCAAAATCAAAATATTTATGCTTAATTTCTTACTTTGTTATCTCATTTATGATGTCCGATTATCATTTTCCAATGCACAAATTATAGAATGTGTTATTAAAAAGTCCCAAGTAGTTGTACGCAGTCCAAGTTTCAGATAAGTCTTGAAGACTATATGTTTCACAATTTGCAGGTTGTAATACTAATAAATGTGAAATGCGTAAAGGTTAGTTTGTTCCATGCTGAAAATGAAAGAAAATAGAACAAAACTAGGAAATATAATTGTAAGTTTTTAGAACTGTCATATGCATTCACGTAGTTTTGAGCACTAAACAATTTTAAAGTATATAATTTTAGCCAGTTGAAATGTTTTTGGATTGATTCAAGAGTTGAAACAAAACAAGATTGTCCTCTTCCACTTAGGAAATAAATCAGACCCTGTTTTTACAATTAAAAAAAAAACAGCACCCCCTCCCTTTTATTAGGTCGGTTTGGTTTGGTTCAGTCCGGTTGGTTCGGTTGGTCTGCATTGTTTTGCCTTTTTGTTGAGTGCATTAACAAAATTGTCCCTTGAAAAAGACAAAAATATGCGACAGGGTTCAGGGGTGCCAAAGTAATTGCCCATTTTCCATCTGGTCTGGTCCGGTTCGTCTGTCCGTTTTTTTTTTAATTTTTATTTGCACAGTCAAATAACCTTTTTATTCCTCGATACGGACAAAATTAAGATCTGGCAGGGAGGGGCAATCCGGTAATTAACCAATTTTTTAATATTTTTCTTGCCGATTTACTGTTGGTGCGTTTCCGGACGCGCCGTCCGTTTCCGCGCTCACACGTGTTTTGGACGGCGCATGCGGCTTCTTACAATGTCCAAAAACACCCAACTGCCGTCTATAATGACTTTAAGACATGCTCTCTTCTACATGGGGAGGCGCATGTATGTGTATGGTGGCCGGAGACGTGTCAATCTGACGTTAGTGCAACTGTTTTTTTCAAATATCATTTCAATCCCGCAACAGTTGAATCTGTTTTGTTTGGTCCTTATTGCTATTATATAGGTTTTGATTTGTTGCAATTGCGTCCTTCAATTGAAATTGATTATATATTGTAGTTTCATTTAGGTCCTTTCTTTTAATTTTCGGTTTCGTCTGAAATCCTTAAGATTTTTGGTATCAAAGTTTTGATTTATTCTAATTTCATCATTCCATGCAAATTTATTATAAATCCTTAATATTTTTAGTAACAAAGTTTGATTTCTTTCAATTTTATCCTTCCATGCAAATTAATTATAATTTTAAGTTTCATTCCGGTCCTAAATTATTGTTATTGCTCTAAATTAATTTTAATTTAAGGACATGATAAGAGCAATATATATATATATATATATATATATATATATATATATAACCTAAGTTTTTTGGGAGAAAAAAATACTGTTATTGCTCTAAATTAATTTTAATATAATAATATGAGTAATAAATCTTATAAAATAAAACATTATGAATATTTTTATCTAACAATAATTATGGTCTCACCAATTTTTATTATTTCCACTGTTGTTAAGGTTTTTTAAAATATTTAGGGTTTCTCTTTGTTGTTTTTTAGATTTTTTTAATTTATCTTTCAAGTCAATTTTTTTTAAATCTACCTATATTTATTTTTATTTTGTCATTTATTTAGGGTTTTTTTCTTATAAATATATGAGACTAATTATATATTTTAATATTTACTTAATATTAGCACCTGAAAATATATACATATAGACAGAAAAAAATGACCTAGGATTTTTTAAATAACAAAAAAATAATATAAGTGTTCTTAAATACTTTTAATACAATAGTATGAGGAATAAATCTTATAAAATAAAATAAAAGATTTCACCTTTTAATTCTAATTTTGTCCTCTTTTGTTAAAGCTTATTTCTTAGAAAAATTTGATTCTTGGATTTTAGATTGTTTTGGTAAAAAAAAAAAAGTTTAATATTTCAGATCTAATATTACTATGGAAAAAATACAACTTACAAACAAAATGGGTAGGAAAATTTACCCAAGTTATCTATCATTAAAAAATATACGGATCACTTTCCCTGCGTTTCGATTGCACTGTTCCTTTTATGAGGGGGGGGGGGGGGGGGGACTCATTTCTAGCTGATTTGATCTATTATAATCTAATTAATTAAATATTAAAATAACTAATTACAGCACATAAAAAAACAATTATTTGTTACTTTTGTTTTCTGTTAAATATGTAAGACTCATTATATTTTTTGATATTTATTTAATATTAGCGCCTTATATATATAACCTAGGTTGTTAAGGGTTTTTTTTTTTTTATAAAAATGAACATTTTAATTTGTGTTGATGTTCATTTGAAAAATGATATTTATTCTTTTTTCTCTTTATTTTTATTTATCTTTTAGGTCAATTTCTTTTTAAATCTACCTATATTTATTTTTATTTTTTCATTTATTTAGTTTTTTTTCTTATAAATATGTGAGACTAATTATATATTTTAATATTTATTTAATATTAGCACCTATATATATATATATATATATATATATATATATAGACAGAAAAAATGACCTTGGATTTTTGAAAGAACAAACAAATAATATAAGTGTTCTTAAATACTTTTAATATAATAATATGAGGAATAAATCTTATAAAATAAAAACGAAAATGTGTTTTAATTCTAATTTTGTCCTCTTTTGTTTAAGCTTATTTCTTAAAAATATTTGATTGTTGGATTTGAGATTGTTTTTGTAAAAAAAAACAAAATTGTTTAATATTTTAGATCTTATATTGCTGGAAAAAAATACAACTTATAAACAAAATGGGTAGAAAAATTTACTCAGGTTATCTACAACTAAAAAATATACGGACCACTTCCATGCGTTTCGATTATACTGTTCCTTTTAAGCGGGGAAAAAACTCATTTATAACAGATTTGATCTATTAAATTTTTATTATTTAAATATTAAAATAATAAATTACAACACATAAAAAATCAATTAGTTTTCTACATAAAAAAAAGCTCAGCGCAACGCGCGGGCAAATATCCTCATTCTCTCTAAAGTTCTTTACTTTGTAATCACCTCACAGACATCGTGAAAGGTGGCAGAAAACCTCCTTCACCCATCCATTGTCTCATCGGCGACAAAAACCGCTGCATCAACCTCCTTTTCCGCCACCGCCACTGCCACTGCAACATCTTCTTTTTTCGAACAACTTCAGCCACCATTACCTCCACCAGCTCCTCCACAGACACCAGTGGAGTCCTCCTATCAAGCCTGAACCCTCCATGAATGGTAGTCTCCTCTTCCACCTTCTTCCTTTCCTCCTATGTCCTCCTGCTCACATGAGTGAACAGTGGATATGTTATAGGCTGGCTCGTCTGGCCTAGCCCAGTAAAATTTTCTGATTAGGCCACCAGCAGCCCAAAACCCTAACCTTGCTGGGCAGGTCCAGTTGGATGCGTTGTACCTCACCCTATATAATATTAAAATAATATTAAAAAAAAACGAAAAACATTCCAACAAATTTCAAGATTTATTTAAAAAAAACATTGATTCCATCACATGATTTTCACTAAATTTTTTTCAATTTTGGTTAATAGACCTACACTATAATATATATATATATATATCATTTTTATTTCATGGACTGAATCCTAAAACAATTCCTAGATATATTTTCACAAAAAAAATTATGTATTTTCTCGTGTTTTAAAAAATGAAAAAAAGAATATTGTAACAAGTTTACAATAATCTATTAAAATTCCACCAAAATATCAAAAATCATTCACCAATCATTTTGTTCATTTTTATTTCACATATAACAATGATGTGAGTTTCTTAGCATAAATTGATAAGTCTAAGTTGATAAGCTTAGAAAATAATGAATCATTATGATTTGGCAAAAATAAATAACTTAAAGGTGTTGTTCATGCAAATAAATAATAATTAATTCCTTGAGAGCCCAAATAACTTGATGGGTCCAAAAATATTCTAGATTTGGATAACTAGTAAAAACATGGTTTGATTTTGAAAAAAAAAAAGATGATATCTTTTTTTTATTATTGACACGATGACATATTGAAATGTCCCAAGATTAGCAGCGTAACCCACCAAACCTGCAAAACAAATCATGGACTCTACTGGTTTTACCAACTTTGTCTTTTAAAACTATTTATTCATAATAATAAGACAACAAAATTAGATGCTCATAGCATTGAGCTCCAGCTAAATATCAAAATATTTATACAGGACTAGGATAATTTGATAGAAAACAAATAAAAATAAATTACAAAGATGAATTTCTAATCAATAAAAAAATACTAAAGGATTCAATTGAAAGAAAGAAAATACAAGATGAAAAAAAAAAACTATTTGACAATGCTATTAAACCAAACATAATGGTTACAACTAGTTTATTTAACTTTCTCTGAAGAAAATTCAAAACTAACATGTTACAGGCAACCAAACATAGGTAACGAAACTCACACATATATATCATAGGAAATAGACTCAAACACCAATAGATCAGATTCTATTAGACCGTTATTAAACCAAACATCATGGTTACAACTAGTTTATTTAAGTTTCTCTCAAGAAAATTCAGAACTAACATGTTACAGGTAACAAAACTAACAAATACATATATCATAGGAAATAGACTCAAACACAAATAGATCAGATTCTAGGCGGCAATCAAGAGTTAATGCATTTGCATTAATCATCTACTTGGGTGGGAATCTTGTATAATAGGTCTGAGTGGCAGTAAGGCTCAATCCAAAAGATGCAGCAAGAACTGTAATAAAGGTCCAGGGATTGCTAAAATAAGTTTTCTTCCACTCATACGCCCATCTTTTCACTGTGCTCTCACACTGCTTATTAATAGCCATTTTGACATCATTGTAAGCAGCAGTATCATATGTATCATGTGTCAAGGATTGTCCCATACCATTGAAGAGATCTGCGACTTTCTGGTCGGCTCCGAGATAATTGATAATTATGCCATTAGATCGCATCTCCTCCACATCTTCAGCATCGTCAATCAAAGAATCCATGAATAATATGTATGAACTGACCCAAAGTTGATCAAGAGCAGCAGCTGATTCATAGGCCACCAGGTTTAAGAGAAGGGACTCGGTTGACTCATCTATGATAATTGGAGGAGCTTCAACTTTTCCGGATAAAACTGATGACTTGAATTTGACATCGGTGATAGCACCAGTCAATCTCGGCCAAAAACGGATTCCCGCCTTCTTAAGTTTCTTGGCAGAATAATACAAGCCATGACCTCGGCTTCCTGGCTGGGCTTTTTTATGGTTTCTTTTGGAATAGTGATACATGGACTTGTAATATAAAAGTTGAAGAAGATGATCAGGCTGAGTCTTCCCTGGTGGTGGTGACCAATCCAAAGACAAATTGAGGAGTTGGGCAACAAAAGTTGACAAGGTACTTAATAACCCTTGATAACACAAGCAACAGAACATACAAAGACAACAAGAACTGATTATAAGAAATATAAGAAATAAAGGAAATGAGATTGGGATCATAACCAGCCCTAATGCAGTTAAGGCTATCCGGACCCATTTTTTCATTGGTTTACCGGACGAGCGGATATGAAGAGAGAGAAAATTATTGATGATTTCATTTGATTCGCTTAAACCCGTATACCTCTGCTTCCTCAATGAATCCAAGACTGCAAAAGGAAGCTGGTTCTCCAATAATAACAAGTCTCGTTTCACATGAAAAATTTGTCGATCTGACATCTCCAATTTTTCACTTTCACCATTCAGACAGTGCATGAATTGGAGAATGAAGCAGCCATCAATAAACATCATCTTGCTGAATTCCTCATCACTGAATTTCTCTTTTATGCTCTCATCGTAGCATCCGCTCGCTTTTTGTAGCTCCTCTTTTACGTTGTCGTAGAAGTCTTCTCTCGGTGCTCCACTATCGTCGACTGAATCCTTGACAAACTCGACCATCATTCGAGCCTTGAGTTTCTCCACTTGTTGAAGCGTCCCCTCACGATCTGAGTAATGATATGGACCAATTGAGACCGCCAAGGGTCTATAACATTCTCCTTTTTTTTCCTTGAGTTTTCCTGGAACCTGAGGAGTGCTTGGTTCTGGAACCTTAGGAGTGTTTGGTTCTGGAACCTCAGGAATGTTTGGTTTTCGATTGTTTTCGGACTCTTTGTACTCTTCCATTATTTTGCTAAGCCACAGAGGAAGTGAAACTTTTGCATCCTCGCTGGTTGTAGAATTTCCTCGTACTTGAGCTATTGCAGGTGAACTCGGGTCTATCGTTACACCAGTTAGATGTGTATCAGCCATTGTTGTATGTAGGTTAGAGCCACAATTTTTAAACCTGTCATGGTGGTTGATTCAGCTCAAGATTCAGATCGCGAGTTGTAACAAGATCATCATGTCATCCCGGTTGATAGTAAAAAAAAAATACAAAGCAAAACAATGTCTTTGTTAAAAAAAAATCAATGGATTGCAATTAAGTTTTTAACCAGGTCACAAAGTCAACTCGATTTCTTGAACGGATAACTCAAGTTCTTATATTTTTTTATTTTATTAACCCATCTCAGATTCCTAGTTGACCCATCTAGTCAGGTCAGACTTTAAAACTATGGTTAGAGCTACTTTTTAAATGATGTGGTTCAAAATTCCAACAAGGTTGGAAATGAAGATGAGCATCACTAAGGACATGTTCAGTAACATAGAATTATTATATTTATTTTTTAATTTTAATTTTATTATTATTTTTTCTTAGAAGTTTCAAAGCATTTTTCCAACTCAAAAAACACAAAATATATTCATATTATATTGTTTTTCATATGAAGAAAAATAGCAAAATAGAAATCATGATCAATCAACTTGTTTTCTATGATAATTCTTCAATAACATAGAATTATTTTATTTATTTATTTAGTTTTATTTTCATTTTCGATTTTTTCATCTTCAATAAAATAATGTTTATTTTCTTAGAAGTTTCAGAACATTTTTCCAACTCAAAAAACACAAAAAATTATTCATATTATATTGTTTTTCATATGAAGAGAAATAGCAAAATAGAAATCATGATCAATCAACTTGTTTTCTATGATAATTCTTCAATAGATACTATCACTATTACCCTAAATAGATAATGACCCAAGTGAATGTTGAAAATGTTAAGCTATATCTTTATCTAATTCAATAACATAAAATACATATTATCACTACTATATAAATTCAAACTAGAATACATACATTTCACTCGCTTTATTAAAAAAAATCAATTAAATTTATATTGCGTGCTCATGGGACCTAGAAAATGCCACTACATAAATTAAACAAAACTAAAAAAAATGGTAGGAAAAAAAAAAGAATAAAAATTATGATACCGTCCTATCCACAGGTTTTAAGGGTTTAGCATCTAAAACGGGAGCTCATCTGTGCATACGAAATGGAGAGAAAGACTGGGAAGTCGAGGGTGAGTAAAGCAAGGAATTTGACATACCTTTAAGATCTCTCTCGTGACGGCAGAAGCAGCAGCAACAATGGCGATAGAACGAAATGCTAGGGTTGGGTTAAGATATATATATATATATATATATATATATATATATATATATATATATATATATATAATTGGTATTAGCAAAACGTCAATGTATTTTTTGGAACTGTTAGAGGCGAAAGACTAGACTAATGCATTAAAAATTGAAGTGTTCAGTGTTCATCCAAGACGCTAACCCTATCATATCTAGTTTCTTCTCAATAAGGTTTTGATACCCTATATTTTTTTCCTTACAACAACTTAAGGTACTAGACTAATGCATTGTCTACGCTTTGAGTCTTCAAAATATATTATTGTAATAATATTTTAACATGGAAGCATCAAAATTGGCTGGGCTCCAATAGGTTTCCACTCCTGTTAGTCAAAAGGGGCGGCCTCCCCCTGCCTAAATTACGGTGTTGATGGTTGATATAATTATAAAATTGCTCCAAACTATATCTTGAATTATTAGGTTTCGGCCTGTTTGAGAGGGTGGTTGTGTTTGTTTTTTAAAATGTTTTTTATTTAAAAATATATTAAAATGATATTTTTTTATTTTTTAAAAATTATTTTTGACATCAGCACATCAAAATAATTTAAAAACATAAAAAAAAAATTCATTTAAAATGAAAAAAAAATTCAAATTTTCATGAAACGCAGAGCCAAACAGGCTCTTCAAGGATTAATCTATTTGACCCGATTGAGGTTGAAGTTATATTTTAAAGTATTTTTTATTCAAAAATACATCTAAATGATATTTTTTATTTTTAAATATATTTTTTAAATCAGCCTATCAAAGTGATTTAAAACCACTAAAAAATTTATTTTAAAACAAAAATTAAAAATAAAAATAAAAATAATTTCAAAAATATTTTAAAAACACAAGGGTAGATGGAGCCAAGAATCAAACTACTATATGTGGCTGGAGTAGATAATGGATAAGGGTCATTCTGAAGTTGTGATTGTGCTTAATATCGAGGTGAGAGTTGTTGTTTTTTTATAAAAAAAAAGGTGAAAATATATAAAAATAAATTTTTAAAATTTTTGATATCTTAATACATAAAAATTATAGAGAAATATTAAAAAAAAATATTAAATTAATATTTTTTTATGACATATATTTCTTAGAATGTATTTTAGTGCAATTTAAAATGCACTCCTAAACAAGCACGAAGGATGGAAGAAAATTTGGTGGGAATGGAAAGTTGAGATTGAGCATTTATTTGGTATTGGTATTAAGCAATTATTGATTATTACATATCTAATTCGTTGATTAATTATTGATTAGATCAATTTTTATAATCATGAATTAGAAACAAAAAATGGAATGTAGAAAATTAATTATATATAAAAAAAAACAGTGAACTAAACTATTTAAGATAAATTGCTTTAGCGAGAAAAAAAAAGTTATTTATTGTTTATTGGATGTCTGAATTTGTTAATTTACAAACTCTAATTTCAACTATTTAGGTGGTGTTTTTTTTGGTATTATGATAGTTGTTGTTTTTTAAAATATTTTTTTCTTGAAAATACATCAAAAAAATAATTTTATTTTATTTTTTAAATAACACCTCAAAATAATTTAAAAACATCAAAAAAAATTTGTTAGACAAGAAGTGTTAGCTAAGTTCTTTCTGCCAAGAGAAGTGTAAGCAAGTGTGCCTAGAACGAAACCACCAAGCAAGCGACCGAGAAAGAAAGACGATGCTGGTGAAGGAGCTTGAACATTCAAGATCCTAATCCGATATGATTGTCTTGTAAGTGTGTCCATTCCAGGGTCATGAAGACTTGGAAAGGTCACATGTGTTAGCATGTTACGAGCCTGATTTATGACACGTGGACAACCGATGACCGATGCGTGGCAGATTTGACAAGTAGGCAGGATGATTGACGTGTGGCAACTCTAGTTTACTTCTTAACTGTGGTCATGCAAACCATGGTCATGCAATTAAAATCAATATTCAGTTATGTGTATTTCAGTTATGTATTTCGGGTTAAAAAACAATAAAGCTTGTAACGGGTAATTAAAGGGGGGGTTATTACAGGGAGCAGTTATAGTTCTCAATTATGTATTTAAGTTTCTGTTTGTTTAATGAGAAAAGGATCTTGGAAAATTACCTTAAAATTGTCGTGTGCAATAGTAGGCCTCTAGAGCCTTAGAATTTCAGAATTTGTTATCATCTTCATAATACTAACCCACATCCACAAAAACCTTTCATTCACAAAACATTCAAAAATCTAAAATCAATTAAAAATATAACAAGTGGTATCAGAGCATCCTTCCAGCGACCATGGCAGAAGGCACCAGAATGTCCCACCTTGCTGAAACTGTTAAGAAGCAATTACAAGGAGCATCCACAGCTCTGGCAGAAGAACAAACCAAGCAAGGGGTTTTATGGAAAAAATACTACAACAGCTCAATAATTTGGCATCAAATTATGACAAATTAGTACAAGCTACCAATCGAAGGAATTCAGGAGAAGGCACTTCTTAAAATATAAAAATTCAGGCTAATCCACTTTTTGAAGGGCATGGGGGAATTCAAGCTAGTTCTCTACGACTGGACTTCCCTCGGTTTGATGAAGGTGATCCCAATGAATGGATCCTAAAAGCACAACAATTTTTCAATTATTTTAGGACTCTAGACGATCAAAAACTAGAAATTGTTTCTTTTCACATGGAAGGAAAGGCACTTACCTGGTATTATTGGCTAAAGGAGTCTAGTCCAGTAACATCTTGGGATGAGGAATTTATGGAGGCCATTCGCATCAGATTTGGACCTTCAGCCTATGAAGATTCGGTAGGCGCATTTACGAAGTTGCGACAAACGAGGAGTGTAGAGGAGTACCAATCAGCTTTCGAAATCCTGTCAAATAAGATTGCAGATCTAAGTGAGGAGTTTCGTATTAGTACTTTCCTAAGTGGATTACGAGATGAGTTGAGAATAATAGTTACCATGTTCAGACCAAACACACTTTTCAGTTGCTTTTGGGTTGGCAAAATTACAGGAAGAAGAAGTTGGCAGGAGGCACCATCCTGTCTGAAACTTACACACAAACAACAACAACAACAACACAACAACCAACAACTATATACCAACTTACCCTAAACAAGCCCCACTTAGATTACCTGCACCAAATCCATTCCTAAAATTTCCAGCCCCACAAAATACATTTCCAAAACTTCCAACCCCACAGAATACACCCCAATACACCCACAATTTCCAAAAAAAAATACCCCTACCTATAAAAAGACTCACACACAACCAAATGCAATAAAGGAGAGACAAGGGGCTGTGTTACAATTGTGATGAAAAGTATCATATAGGGCACAAATGCAATAGGCCAAAGTTATACTTGCTAGAAGGAGAGGAGATTGCAGGGGAACATGAGGAGGTAGAGGAAGAATTGGAGGAATTAGAACCACCATTATCAACTGCAGAGTTACTAGTTATATCTCTACATGCAGCAGGAGTATCTACTCCTAAGACCATGAGGTTAGAAGGGACAGTTGGGAAACATTCAGTTATTATTCTTATTGACATTGGCAACACACACAGTTTTTTGGATGAAAATATAGCAAGGAAACTGTAGCTATCAGTGGAAGAGAGCCACTTGGCAGTACAAGTTGTGGATGGTACAACTTTCCCTTGCCAAGGTTGTTGTAAGGCAGTGGTGATTCAAATACAGGGGTGTGATGCATTGGTTAATTTATATCTATTAACCTTAGAGGTATGCGATGTGGTCTTGGGAGTGGATTGGCTGAGGAGTTTGGGCACCAGTTAGTGGAATTTTGCCGAACTTAGCATGAAATTTACAATCAAGGGGACCCATATAGTTTTGCAAGGCTTACGACCTCCTATCAACTATCTAGAAGAGGATCCAAAGCAGAGTAAGACTACTTTGGTGGAAGGAAGAGGGGTTTGGTTACAACTCATGGAGGCAGAGGAGACAGATATTCCTAAAGTTCCAGATATAGCTATACAGCAGGTTTTGGGTTGTTTCCAAAGTGTATTTGATGAGCCGAAAGGTCTACCACCCACCAGGGGACATGATCATAAAATTCAACTACAGAAGGTGCATTACCTACTTGTGTCAGACCTTACAGGTACCCCTATTATCAAAAAGAGGAGATTGAAAAGTTGGTTAAAGAAATGTTACAGGCTGGGATCATTCAAACCAGCCAAAGCCCTTACTCATCACCAGTTTTGCTGGTGAGAAAAGCAAATGGGAGCCGGCGCATGTGTGTTGATTATCGGGCTCTCAACAAGGACACTATTAAAGATAAGTTCCCTATACCTAACATAGATGAATTGTTAGATGAATTGCATGGTGCTGAATTATTTTCCAAGCTAGATTTGAGATCAGGCTACCACCAAATCAGGATGAATCCTGATGATGTGCCAAAAAACTACCTTTAGAACACATGAAGGTCACTATGAGTTTCATGTCATGCCCTTTGGTCTTACTAATGCACCTTCTACATTCTAGGGGTTAATGAATGAGATATTTAGACCTTATCTCCAAAAATTTGTGTTAGTTTTTTTTTATGACATACTAATATATAGTAAGTCATTAGAGGATCATGTGTTGCATTTACACACTGTTTTAGATATTCTCAAACAACATTAGTTGTATGCAAAACTTTCTAAGTGTGTTTTTGGGTGTTCGGAAGTGGAATACTTAGGATATGTGATTGCCAAGGAAGGTGTCAAGGCTGATCCTAAGAAAATTTCAGCTATGGTTAGCTGGCCTATACCTACCACTCCTAAGGCCTTGAGGGGGTTTCTCGGCCTTACAAGTTACTATATGAAGTTTATGAAGGGGTATGGGGGTATTGCAGCTCCAATGACAACCTTATTGAAGAAGAATTGTTTTGCATGGTCAAGGGAAGCTACCCAAGCCTTCGAAGCTCTTAAGGCAGCAATGGTAACCCTTCATTTACTAGGGTTGCCAGATTTTAATAAACTCTTTATAGTTGAATGTGATACATCAGGTGAGGGGATTGGTGTTGTTTTAATGCAAGAAGGGAGACCCTTGGCCTATTTAAGTCAGGCTTTAAAGGGTAAAAATCTGTTGTTATCTACTTATGAAAAAGGGGTTCCTAGCACTGATCCTAGCTATTCAGAAGTGGAGGCACTATTTGTTGGGACATCAGTTTAAGGTGAGGACAGATCAACATGCATTGAAATACCTACTGGAACAAAGGGTAAGCACCCCCTTCCAACAAAAATAGGTGGTTAAGTTATTGGGGTTTGACTTTACTGTGGAGTACAGATGTGGGAGGGACAACAAAGCTGTTGATGCTCTATCGCGACGACTAACAGATGATTTACATGCAGGGGTTCACAGTTCGACTCCCGTAGAAGGGGAATTACAAGCACTTACTATTGTTCATTCTAATTGGTGGGCAGGGTTACTACAAGCATTCACACAGGATCAACAACTACAGCAACTCATCAGTCGCAGCTAGCAGGGGATTATTGACCCCTAAAAATACAGAATGCATGGCAATCTATTGTTTTACAAGGGAAGGCTGTATTTGGGATCTCTAAAGTATTATCAAGGTATGGTTTTATAGCATTATCATGAGAGTCCCATCGGAGGGCATGCACGAACACAAAAAAACACATGCCAGAATTAAACGAGAGTTTTTTTGGAATGGAATGCGTAATGATGTCAGGGCATATATAAGGGAATGCGATGTATGTCAACGCAACAAAAGTGAGAACCTTAAACCCGCAGGGTTATTGCAACCCTTACCAATACCCAAGGAGGCATGGGTCGACATCAGCATGGACTTTATAGATGGTTTACCTACATCTAAAGGCTACAGTGTTATAATGGTGATTATTGACCGGTTCAGCAAGTATAGCCATTTTATTCCTCTTTCACATTCATACACAGCAATGAGCATAGCACAACAATTTATGGAGCATATATTTAAATTGCATGGCATTCCACAAAGTATAGTCAGTGACAGAGATGCAGTATTCACAAGTTCATTTTGGAAAGAGCTTTTCCGTTTGAGTGGCACACAACAATTAATGAGTTCAGCTTATCATCCACATACAGACGGACAAACTGAAGCTATGGATAAATGGTTAGAAGCTTACCTGAGATGCTTCACAGGAGATCGACCCAAAGATTGGGTCCGATGGTTGCCTCTAGCAGAATGGTCCTATAGCACTTCGGTACACTCAGCCACTGGGTTCAGTCCATTTGAGGTCGTGTATGGGAAGTCCCCATCTCAGCTACAGCCTTTCAAACCAGGGTTTACTGCGAACCAAGCTGTGGAGGATGAGATGAGGAGCCGAGATTTCATCCTAAAATTAGTCCGAGAAAACCTGCAAGAAACCCAAGTCCACATGAAGCACTTCGCAGATAAAAACAGAACAGATCGTGAATATGCGAAGAAATTTGAAACTCTCGGCCAAGTACTTTGGCCCTTTTCAGATAATCCAGAGAGTGGGTAAGGTGGCTTACAAGCTTGATTTACCCGAGAACTCGAAGATCTACCCGATCTTCCACATTTCGTGTCTCAAAAAGAAGATCAGGGCTCGTTTTTCACCGAGCCCTAGCTTACCAGCTGTGATGTCCGACGGAGCCCTAGCTCGCAAGCTCCAGAAGGTGCTAGATTGAAGGATGAAGAAGAAAGGACACTACGCAGGAACTGAGCTTTTGGTTCAATAGGAGGGAACAACCGAAGATGATGCAGTTTGGGTGGATGTAAGTGAGCTTCGGGCGAAATACCCAGAACTCGTGGGCGAGTTCTTTTGAAGAGAGAGGCAGTTGTTACGGGCCTGATTTATGACATGTGGACAACCGATGACCGACACGTGGTAGATCTGACAATTAGGCAGGATGATTGACGCGTGGCAACTCTAGTTTACTTCTTAATTGTGGTCATGCAAACCATGGTCATGCAATTAAAATCAGTATTCAGTTATGTGTATTTCAGTTATGTACTTCGGGTTAAATAAAGCAATAAAGCTTGTGACGGGTAATTAAAGGGGGGGGGGGGTTATTACAAGGAGCATTTATAGTTCTCAATTATGTATTTAAGTTTATGTTTGTTTAATGAGAAAAGGATCTTGGAAAATTACCCTAAAATTGCCGTGTGCAATAGTAGGCCTCTTGAGCCTTAGAATTCCAGAATTTGTTATCATCTTCATAATACAAACCCACATCCACAAAAACCTTTCATTCACAAAACATTCAAAAATCCAAAAACAATTAAAAACATAACATAGCACACTTGAGTTGCACATGCCATTGTTGATGCAGTGCCACGCTGGTTCCGAGTCTGTGTAGACACTAATGAATGTCTGCTGAGCATCGAAGAACCTTGATAACTATACCAGGGTGGATTGAACTAATTGGGTCCAACCAAAATCTCCTCTTACCCTTTCAGCAACCGAATCATGGGAGGGCTGAGATTCATCGACGACCGAGTTTTCCGGCTCCGCCACAAGGCATGGAGGCAACAAAGGTCTGTGATTCTAGTTGTGCTATCAACTAGCAAGTTTACAGGTGATACTGAGATTTAGTGCTCACAGAGACTTTAGACTTTCGTTTTAGAAAATCTTGCTATGAGATGAATCTAATCTCAAACATTGAGTGCAGGAATCCACTCTGGAATAATTAAAGACACCAACAAGAACAGTCAGGCATGAAACATAAATATATTAAAATAATCTAAAAATATAAAAAAACAAATTAAAAAAAATAACTTATTTTTGTTCGCATAGCAATAACAA
Organism: Salix caprea; assembly: GCA_964035475.1. Taxonomy (NCBI): domain Eukaryota; kingdom Viridiplantae; phylum Streptophyta; class Magnoliopsida; order Malpighiales; family Salicaceae; genus Salix; species Salix caprea. The sequence continues at coordinate 28,159,219 of OZ037743.1, read as the reverse complement.
ATGGAGGCTAATTAAAACTTTGAAGATGCTCTATTTGTTTTTAAGATACGATAAGGGGTATTTTTTGAGCCGGCTTCCGCTTATTAAATTTGTTTTTTAATAAGAAAAAAATAGGCTTTTTATAGGGAGATTCGTCCACTTTGAGATTGATCATTTTTAATAAATTACTAGTTTACGGCCCTCCATTGATGAAAAGTGTTGATAACACTTGGGCTGTGCATTCATATTATTTATTATAAGAGAAAATTATTCAATAATAAGAAATATTTTTAAATTATTGCATGTCTCAATTAAGATAAAATTTATCTTTGGGTTTTTTTTAACCCGTTATATGGTTAATAACTTTGCTATCAACCCTAAATAATTGTGTAATTGAATATTTAAAAAAAAAAAAAAAAAACTCTATCTTTCTATCATTTTCCTAAAATTGACGTTATAGAATAAAAACCACATGCATAACACAAAAGTCAATTACTTAATCCACAATCTCTTCTCACAAGTATCTCTTCTTCTTCACCCTCTCCCTCTCTTACAAGCCTTAGCCTACAAAACTACGAGCTTAAACCAAACTAAACCCAGCACGAACCTATAAATAGAAAACAGTCCTTTAACAAACGTCCCTCAACCCCTCCAAAACAACATTTAATGGATGTGAAGATCATGACAGTAAGGAAGGAAATTGGTAATTGTAAAATTCTCATTCAAGTTGAATTTACGTTTACACTGGTATGTATATATATACATGGTAGAATTTGTAACGTTCTAGGTTCCTATTATAAATAGGAAATTTACAGCTGTAGATTAAAAACAATTCCTAGAATCTCTCCCATAAAGTCTCAATGACAGTAAATGCTAACAAATGCTAACACTCCCCCTCAAGTTGGTGCAAAGATATCTTCGATGCCCAACTTGTCAAGTGAATTCTGAAAAATTTTGCTGGAGACGACTTTTGTAAGGATATCTGCGAGCTGATTTTCTGACCTCACGAACGGAAAATCGATCACCCCTTCTTCAAGATTTTGTTTAATAAAATGTCTGTCTATCTCAATATGTTTTGTGCGGTCATGTTGAACTGGGTTGTGAGATATTTCAATGGCAGCTTTATTATCGCAGTACAGGTTCATCCTTGATTCGGGGCAGAATCCAATTTCGGACAATAACCTCTTGAGCCATAATAATTCGCATAGTCCCTTTGCCATTCCTCGAAACTCGGCTTCTGCGCTTGACAGCGCAACTACTTTTTGCTTCTTGCTCCTCCATGTGACCAAGTTGCCGCCAACAAATGTGAAATATCCCGACGTAGATTTTCTATCTGATATGCTGCCTGCCCAGTCAGCATCTGTGTACCCTTCAACCGCTAGATGACCGTTTTTTGAAAAAAGAAGCCCTCTTCCAGGAGCTGATTTTAAGTAACGAAGTATTCTAGTTACGGCATCCATGTGTTCTTCATTCGGACAATGCATGAATTTGCTGACTATGCTCACTGCATAACAAATATCTGGGCGAGTATGTGACAGATAAATTAATTTTCCCACCAGCCGTTGATACCTTTCCTTATTAGTTGACGCCCTTTCTGTAGAGTCCCCAAATTTCTGATTCTGAATCATGGGGGTGTCAACCGGTTTGCAGTCAAGCATTCCTACTTCGGTTAGTAGGTCTAGCACATATTTTCTTTGTGAAAGAAATATGCCTCGGTTTGACCTTGCTACTTCGATCCCCAGGAAATACTTTAGTCCTCCTAAGTTCTTCATCTCGAACTCGGTAGCCAACTGTTTCTGCAAAGTTAAGATTTCTTCTGTGTCGTCTCCAGTAATGATCATGTCATCCACATAGATTATCAAAGCAGTCACCTTTCCCTGTCGTTGTTTTAAGAATAGAGTGTGATCTGAGTTGCTTTGTTGAAAGCCATAATTCTTCATTGCCATACTGAATCTACCAAACCACGCGCGTGGTGATTGTTTTAGCCCGTATAATGCCTTCTGTAATCTGCAAACAATTCCAGTGTTTGGGGATGTGGTATATCCCGGTGGGATGTCCATATACACTTCCTCCTCCAGGTCTCCATGCAGGAAAGCATTTTTTACATCAAATTGGTGTAGTGGCCAATCTAGATTTGCTGCCAATGATAACAGCACTCTAACAGTATTTAGTTTTGCTACCGGGGAAAAAGTCTCCTGATAGTCCACTCCATATGTCTGAGTGTACCCCTTGGCTACCAGTCTTGCTTTAAACCGCTCAATTGTTCCATCTGCTTTGTGTTTGATAGAGAAGACCCATCTACACCCAACTGTTTTCTTCCCCTTCGGTAGTGGAACAAGTTCCCATGTTTTATTTTTCTCCAGTGCTCCCATCTCTTCTTCTACTGCTCGTGCCCACTTAGGATCAGTCAAGGCTTCCTGAATTTCATGCGGGATATGATGAGCTGACAGCTTATCGGTAAAGTCTCTAAGAGGCTTGGTCAGCCTTTGAGTCGTTACATGATTAGAGATAGGGTACTGTGATTGTTTTCCCTCTGTGCTGGGAGAGTATCGAGCTGGAGGCTTTCCCCTATTTTTCCTGGCATGTAATTTATAACCAACAGGAGTATCCAAAATAGGGTTAGATGATGGAGAGAGAGAGTTTACCTCATGGATATTCTCTGGCGAGGAATGATCATCGTCGAGTACAAAGAGTAGAGGGGTTTGACTACTAGATGTGTGTTCTGTTGCATTGTCTATTTCAGTTTCTTCATCCACGGCATCATCTCCCATGTCTGCATCTCCACCCAACTCTTCCTCACCCGTGGCTACCTTGTTTGTTTCCATATCTTCCAACAGACCAGCATTACCCGTGGCATCATCCTCTCCTCCCACGAACAGACCAGCATTACCCGTGGCATCATCCTCTCCTCCCACGTTTGTTTCCATACCCGTGGCATCATCTTCTCCTCCCATGTTTGTTTCCATATTTTTCAACGGAACAGCATCTGTGACATCCCTTTCTGCCACTTGTATTGGTGGTTCTATATTTGGGCAGTCCCACCACTTCTCTTCTTCCGTCCATGTCTCCCCCTGAAGCTGAGAAGTGGACATTGGAGAGTAGTAATTTTCAGCTTCTGAAAAAGTGACATCCATTGTAATGTATGTGCGTTTTGTGACAGGGTTGTAGCAACAATAGCCCTTCTTTGATGCACCATATCCCAGAAAAATACACCGATCAGCACATGCATCCAATTTGTTTCGTTGGTTCTTGTGTAGATGAACAAACACCACACATCCAAATATACGTGGGGGCAGCATTAGTATAGATGGTAGTGTAGTGTGAGTGGCCAAAACTTGTAGCGGAGTCTTAAATTCTAAGACTTTAGAAGGCATACGATTCATTAGGTGCACAGCCGTGACCACAGCTTTATCCCAGTAGCTGTGAGGGACGTGTGCTCCAATTAGTAATGCACGGGCAGTTTCTAAAATATGTCTGTTCTTCCGTTCGGCTACACCATTTTGCTGTGGTGTTTGACTGCAAGAAAATTCATGTAACAGACCAGCATTGTGAAAGTATTTCACAAAATCTTGATTGACATATTCCCCTCCATTATCCGACCTCAAAATTCTGACCTTTGCTGAAAATTGGTTCTGTATCATAGCATGAAAGGCACAAAATACACCAAAGACTTCATTCTTATTTTTAAGCAAATATACCCACGTCATCCGGGTGCAATCATCTATAAAAGTCACAAACCACCGTATACCATGAACCGTGGTGATAGGGGATGGTCCCCAAACATCCGAATGAATTAACGCAAAAGGAATATCACTTTTATTAGAACTAGCCGGAAAGGATACACGGTGGCTTTTTGCAAAAATGCATGTATCACATTTAAGTTCTAAATGTTTTTGACTAGAAAATAAATCTGGAAATAATTGCCTCATATAGCTGAAAGACGGGTGTCCCAACCGAGCATGCCATAGCCGAATCTGTTTTTCCTGTGCCGTGACTGAATTCTTCACCATATTAATTTTGCCGATACTGAAATCATCTATGTAGTATAACCCCTCTCTCTTAGTACCACGCCCAATGATCTTCTTCGTGAGAATATCCTGAAAAAGGCAAAAAGTTGGATACATTAACACAATACAATTCAGTTCTTCAGTAGCTTGTCCCACAGATATTAATTTAGATGTAAGAGATGGGACTAAAAGAGTATTGGTTAAGGATATTAGTGGTGACAGTTGCACTGTTCCAGCCCCTGTGACTGGATACAAAACCCCATTAGCATTTGAAATATTGTTCCTTCTTGGCGTAATGTAGTCAGCAAGATCGTCTGGATTGTAGGTCATATGGTCTGTTGCACCAGAGTCCACAATCCAGTCATCATCTTTTTGTTCTGTAGAGGCTACAAGAGCACTGCTGTTATGACAGCAGCTGTTACCTTGATCAATAGCCGTTTCTGCCTTTGTTTCCACATGGGGAATTAGGGAAAGTTGAGGTTCTGCACATGCTATTGCTGCCCGTCCAACTCCTCCATTGGCTTCTTGTGATTTCTTTGCTTTAAAATCATTCCACCATTCCGGGTAGCCATGTAGTTTGAAGCATGTTTCACGTGTATGTTTGGCATTACCACAATGAGAGCAGCCGTGTCCCCCAGACATATTCATTTTGCTTCCCCCTGGTGCAGCATATCCCGGTGCTCTCTTGTTCATGCGTAACATTGGATTTGGTTTTCCACCTTTTGTTGCCATAACCGAAGCAGTAGAGCCACCATTTGATTCGAGCATAACAGATTGTCTAATATCTTCTCTTCGAACATAGGCGTAGGCCTGTTCAACAGATGGAAAGGGTTGCAGTTGAAGCACATCTCCTCTGATTTTATCAAGCCGATCATCCAGCCCATCAAGGAAGACATAAACCCGATCCTCTTGAATCAGATTGTTATGTCTCTGTACATCACTTGCACACTCCATTGGGTTCGGTCGCCGGTAGTCAATTTCCCTCCATAAACCCTGAAGACCATTGTAGTATGCCTCAATGGATTCCCCATTCTGTTTCATCCGAGTAACCCTTCTCTTCAAATCGTATACCTGTGATTTGTCATTCCCATCAAAATAAGTTGTAGCAATTGATTCCCATACCTGTTTTGCTGTTGGAAATCGAATAAAATTGCCGACTAGGGAGGGGTCCATTGAGTTAATCAGCCACCCCTTTACGATAGAGTTTTCTGTCCTCCATCTTCTGAATGTGGGATCGTTCGGGTCTGGTTGCGGAAGATCACCATTGATATATCCCAGTTTGTCCTTTCCGGAGATATACATCTCGACGATTTGAGACCATAGAGCATAGTTAGTTCCATTGAGTTTGATAGTAATCGGTGTAGCAGCATCATATGTTACTGCAGGGGTCGGGTTCAGGCTTTGTCTCAAAACCTGGGTCATTCTGGCAGTTAAATCTTCAAGGATAGCATCTGTTCCTTGTTGATTCTGTTCTACTAAATCAGTAGGGGTTTCCATCGTGATCAAAGAATTTGTTTTTGGTATAGTTGTTGTCGGCAGTAGCCGCTTTTCACAACTCAAAAAAAAGTATATTTAGGGTATTTGCTCTGATACCATGACAGTAAGGAAGGAAATTGGTAATTGTAAAATTCTCATTCAAGTTGAATTTACGTTTACACTGGTATGTATATATATACATGGTAGAATTTGTAACGTTCTAGGTTCCTATTATAAATAGGAAATTTACAGCTGTAGATTAAAAACAATTCCTAGAATCTCTCCCATAAAGTCTCAATGACAGTAAATGCTAACAAATGCTAACAGATCAGAGAGGTCTTCGAGTCAGTCGGTGACTTCTTCACCGGCGATTGATCATATCCCATGGTGCGACCGTGACATCATTAATGTAAGTACATATGTGGGTTATTGAGAATTTTGTTATTGATCATTTGGGGTTTGATATTTTCGCAAAAAATTGCTACCTTATTTAGATAGACGGACTCGGATTTCTTGTTCTACACATGTTAGAATGTTTAACCATTCTGTGGTTTAGAAAATATTGGTATTCGTGATGCTGGAGTTGATTGTTATGGCAGAAAGATTAATACTTGTGATTTGTTTTGACAATTTTGCTTTTGGTTTATGTAAGGATTGATGATAGATGTTGAATATAAGAGGAATGCAAGGAAAGGGTGAAACTTTTAAGATAGAGAATAAAGGGTTTTTGTTTTTTGAAGTCAGAACATTGGGGCAATTGAAATCAATTTTGCTAAAAAAATATAGGTCCCATCTGGAGCCGATTCATTTTTCTTTCATGTATGGTCATTGTACCCTTTCAAGACTCTAAATTCAGTTTTCTTACTGGTCTTGGAGGCATTTACTGTCAGTTTGTGTAAATTTTGTGTGCTTGACAGTTCGTCTATAGCATCATTTTTTTTTCTGGGAATGGAATTATGCCATATTGTTCTTTTGATTTTGGAATATTGTACATATTTGTTCTTGTTTTCTTCACTGCTACATGTTCAGCTGAATGGCTGTCTCCTGATGCTTACCCTGTGTATGTTTGAAATTTAAGATTCGTTTCCTAGTTTGCTAAAGAAGTTATGTTATAGTCTTTTTGTCTTGTTATGTAAATACTTTAGTGCAAGAAGTGCGAAATCTTTTTATAAAAATGGAAATGAAGTGTTAGAAGAACGCTTTCTCTGATGTTGCATGTGTTTCATTCAGTCCCAACCCCCAGGTCCTTAGCTTTTATGTTTCCTTTGCTGTTTAAAAATATTAAGGACCTATAAGTTGTTTTTCAAGCATTGAATCAATAGTTATTTCAATCTTCCATGATTATGTGTTTTGGTTAACACTCTGTCCTTTTGATGCCAGGGCTGAGAGAGGGAGGTAGCAGAAGCTGCTGAAGGTGACTCAAAGGAACTTAAAACGGATAGCATTATGCGATTGTCATGGGCTCTTGTCCACTGTAAACAACCAGAAGACGTGCAGCGTGGGATAGCTATGCTTGAAGGTAAACAAAGAAAACCAGTCTGTCATCTTTTTCTTGCTGCATCCAACTTCTTCATGTTGATGTCCTCATGCAGGAAATATTAGTGAAAGTTGCTCCTTGTGTTTTGTTATGGAATAGGTTGTGTGGTTTGCTTCCAAATGCTAGGGGGGTGTTTGGAAGTGGTTGCTTTTCAAAATGTTTTTTTGTAAAATAATTTTTTATTTTATTTTAAAAAATTATTTTTTATATTAGCATATCAAAACAATCTGGGGACATCCAAAGAAAATTAATTTGAAGCAAGGAAAAAATAAAATAAAATTTTAATTTTTTTCAAAAGCGTTTTTGAAACACAAAAATAAACAGGCTCTTAATTGATGAGGAAAGCATTGGATTTGTACATTTTGTAATTGGAGAAAATGGATGGGATTCTACTGCATAATTTTGAGTTCATATTTGCTTCAATACTTTTGGCAGCTTATCTGCAAATATGTATTAGGCAAAATCCTTGCTTGTCTGGGATGGTTAACAAGTTGGCTTTTCAGCCACCATAATACTGTCCTTACATCAGTAGTTTTTAGCATGCTTCATGCCACGGCCCCTCCACTGTAACGATTCAAAATACTAGTCTTATAGTGATTGTATTTCTGATGAATTTTTGAAGTCATTTAGGAAGTTCACTATGCTACCACAGTTTTGTAGAAGAATATTTCAGCAACATTCTTTTTTCTTTTGGTATCATCTTTAAGCAATTGAAAATGTTGACTTCATACTATCTAACTAGCAGGAATATTGAAGGGGGGTCCCTAGATAAACCATTACTTCTTGCTTGTAATTGCTTCCCCTTTTGAGCAAATTCACTCTTAAGTTTGTATGTGCTCTCTTTCATTTTAATTTTCATTTCATTATTTAAAATTTGTGTGCTCTTTCTTGAACTAAATACCCTTTATTTGCAGCATCATTGGGAAATATTAGCCTGCCTTTGCAACAGAGAGAGAAGATTATAACTAGTTTATTTAATTTTTCTCTCAATAAAATTCAAAACTAACATGTTACATGCAAATAAATAATAATTAATTCCTTGAGAGCCCAAATAACTTGATGGGTCCAAAAATATTCTAGATCTAGATAACTAGTAAAAACATGGTTTGATTTTGAAAAAAAAGATGATATATTTTTTTTTATTATTGAGACGATGACATATTGAAATGTCCCAAGATTAGCAGCATAACCCACCAAACCTACAAAAAGATCATGGACTCTATTGGTTTTACCAACTTTTTCTTTTAAAACTATTTATTCATAATAATATGATAACAAAATTAGATGCTCTTAGCTTTGAGCTCCAGCTAAATATCAAAATATTTATACAGGACTAGGATAATTTGATAGAAAACAAATAAAAATAAATTACAAAGACGAATTTATAATCAATCAATTACTGAAGGATTCAATTGAAAGAAAAAAACATATTAGACCGTTATTAAACCAAACATCATGGTTACAACTAGTTTATTTAATTTTCTCTCGAGAAAATTCAAAACTAACATGTTACAGGTAACAAAACTAACAAATACATATATCATAGGAAATAGACTCAAACACCAATAGATCAGATTCTACGCGGAAATCAAGAGTTGATGCATTTGCATTAATCATCTACTTTGGTGGGAATCTTGTATAATAGGTCTGAGTGGCAGTAAGGCACAATCCAAAAGATGCAGCAAGAACTGTAATAAAGGTCCAGGGATTGCTAAAATAAGTTTTCTTCCACTCATACGCCCATCTTTTCACTGTGCTCTCACACTGCTTATTAATATCCATTTTGACATCATTATAAGCAGCAGTATCATATGTATCATATGTATCATGTGTCAAGGATTCTCCCATACCATTGAAGAGCTTTGCGACTTTCTGGTCGGCTCCGAGATAGTTGATAATTATGCCATTAGATCGCATCTCCTTCACATCTTCAGCATCGTCAATCAAAGAATCCATGAATAATATGTATGAACTGACCCACAGTTGATCAAGAGCAGCAGATGATTCATAGGCCACCAGGTTTAAGAGAAGGGACTCGGTTGACTCATCTATGATAATTGGAGGAACTTCAACTTTTCCGGATAAAAATGATGTCTTGAATTTGACATCGGTGATAGCACCAGCACTCCATCTCGGCCGAAAAAGGATTCCCGCCTTCTTAAGATTCTTGGAAGAATAATACAAGCCATGACCTAGGCTTCCTGGCTGGGCTTTTTTATGGTTTCTTTTGGAATAGTGATACATGGACTTATAATATAAAAGTTGAAGAAGATGATCAGGCTGAGTCTTCCTTGGTGGTGGTGACTAATCCAAAGACACAATTTTTGAACGGCGGAATGAAACCAAACATTTCCTGACCAATTCCATGGGGAGTAGGGCCTCAAAAGTTTCCAAGGTATTTAATAACCCTCGAAAACACAACCAACAGAATATACAACGACAACACAAACGCATTATATGAAATATAAGAAATAAAGGAAATAAGATTGAGCTCATAACCAGCCATAATGATATCCGGACCCTTTTTTTCATTGGCTTACCGGACGAGCGGATATGAAGAGAGAGAAAATTATTGATGATTTCATTTGAATAGCGTAATTTCTTATACCTCTGTTTCCTCAATGAATGCAAGACTGCAAAAGGAAGTTGGTTCTCCAATAATAACAAGTCTCGTTTCACATGAAAAATTTGTCCATCTGGCATCTCCAATTTTTCACTTTCATCATTCAGACAGTGCATGAATTGGAGAATGAAGCAGCCATCAATAAACATCATCTTGATGAAGTCCTCATCACTGAATTTCTCTGTTATGTTCTCATCGTAGCATCCTCGACAAACTTGACCATCATTCAGACAGTGCATGAATTGGAGAATGAAGCAGCCATCAATAAACATCATCTTGATGAAGTCCTCATCACTGAATTTCTCTGTTATGTTCTCATCGTAGCATCCTCGACAAACTTGACCATCATTCGAACCTTGAGTTTCTCCACTTCTTGAAGCTTCTCCTTACGATCTGAGTAGTGATATGGACCAATTGAGACCGCCAAGGGTCTATAACATTCTTCTTTTTTTTCCTTGTGTTTTCCTGGAACCTCAGGAATGTTTGGTTCTGGAACCTTAGGAATGTTTGGTTCTCCCGTTCGATTGTTTTCGGAGTCTTTGTACTCTTCCAGCATTTCTCTAATCCACGGAGGAAGTACTTAACTCGAGTCTATCCTTACACCAGTTAGATGTGCATCAGCCATTGTTGTAGCGCAGAAGCTATTATTATGTGGCGATGGAGGCTCAGTCAAGGGTGATAACAGCTGACAAAAATCATTAAACATTATCAAGTAGGAAAACAAAATATACCGAAACGTAGATAAGAGAGCTTGTTTTGAACTCACCAAAGACCAGGTTTCAGTTCCTCAGAAAATCCTCTTCTCTATTGTTCTGTGTAACCATTCAAAATAGTGCGCCTTTTATTATCTCCTCTTCTTCTCGGAAGTAGCCTTTAAATATTACAACCATATACTTTCTCTTAGATTTTCTTTAAAATATTCCCTCACGTAAAAAGATTTTAGACTTACATTTACATATACCTATATTATATTATATTGTGCGGGAGATTTAAATTCATAATAACTTAAAAGTCAATAAAATTCCAAGAATAATTTAAAAACTAGTAATTAAGTAGGATTTACCTTTTCGTGTTAGATTCAGGTAAAAACACACACGTGGTTCTCCAACTTCTGGATTTTTAATTAGTTTTGTCCTTCTAATAAACTTTGATTTAGCTTTTTTGGATGAGCTAAAATTTGATTCAGTTAAGAAATCTGCATGGTCCCTATTTTTATTTTTATTTTTGTCAATCCAGTCCCTCATCAACTTAGTTTCTTAACATTACCTTTGTAGATCATGATTTTTGTCAACATGGAACTTTCATCCACTCCCCGTCCGTACAATTGAAAATTTAAATAAATAGAATAAAAAACTGAGATTAATTAAATATTTTCAAGAAAAAACCAGATTTGAGAAAGAAAAATGAAGACCGAATGCAATTGAAGAAGAATCAATATTTTGTTTTTGTTATATTCTTATAGTCTTGTTGCTTGCGAAATATCACATTAACTTTTCTTTCTCAATTCGATTTGATTCTCGTTTTTTCCTTAAGTAAACACAATATAATCTCAATTTTTTTATTTACCGTAATGATTAATCTGAAAGTGACATGTGGATAGTAAGAAATTGTTTATGTTTTGCAGTTCAGTCGTTCCACTTTCCAAAATGCAAAACAAAAGAGACAAAGAAAAAGCAAAAGGAACAAAAGAAGAAATCTATTTGTACGGAAATGAGATTCGGTTTGTATTCACTGAAATCTTGAAGAATAAATCCAACGGTGGAGATCTGGATTCTATATTTTGCTTTAATTTGTATACCCTAATATTTACAAAAAGTTATTTATGCCTGCCAATCTGCCATATATGGCATTTTGCTTGTTAAATAGATGCACACATGATGGATGTGTGACGCAATTTTTCTATTTAATAACTGCACACGTGATTATTGTGTGAAATAAAAAATAAATTAAAAAAACTGGTTATCTCTTTAACCACCCTATTACTGTATGTTTTAATCCCTTAAAAACATGTGCAAAAGAATTGATGGTTAGAATAGAAACACATTTTTTTTCATCAAATTATATTATGAAATCCAATCACTCAAAGAGCTTGCTATGGTTCAAAGGGTATACAATCTTACATTAGCATGCAATTTAAACTCATATATATTCATTTCACAATCATTTTTAGCGTAAAGCACTAACGAATTTTAATACCATTGAACATGAAGTTTTGTCCGGAATTGCTTGTACATGGGAAACAAGAATCATAGCTTATGTGGAAATCATACTTGGATGCTTTACATACTTTCTCTGCTACTTTTAAAGTTCATGTTTTGTGCTTGAGAAAACAGAATAAATTAAAGATAAACTTCATTAAACATATCAAACAGAAATAATATTAGCACATACTTGGCGTACGAGTTGGTCTGTGTGTTTCAAGAGTGAAATGGACTTAACCTCATTCGAGTTTTGCAGGCTAGCATGTCACATGCGAGGGAGAGATAAAGACAGGTAGGAATGCTTCGTTATATGTCTTTAATCTTTACAAGATAAAGTAAGCAGTAGAGAGTAAGCTAGCTGCTTGTCTTCCCATGGAAATGTGTCTTCTCTTTTTTGTACTCAACAAGTTACTCAAATTTTACTCCTCTCGGAAGTAGCCTTTAAATATTACAACTACTTTCTCTTAGATTTTCTATAAAATATTCCCTCACGTAAAAAGATTTTAGAGTTACATTTACATATACCTATATTATATTGTACGGGAGATTTAAATTCATAATAACTTAAAAGTCAATAAAATTCCAAGAATAATTTAAGAGCTAGTAATTAAGTAGGATTTACCTTTTCGTGTAAGAACACACATGTGGTTCTCCAACTTCTTGATTTTTAATTAGTTTTGTCCTTCTAATAAACTTTGATTTAGCTTTTTTGGATGAGCTAAAATTTGATTCAGTTAAGAAATCTGCATGGTCCCTATTTTTATTTTTATTTTTGTCAATCCAGTCCCTCATCAACTTAGTTTCTTAACATTACCTTTGTAGATCATGATTTTTGTCACCATGGAACTTTCATCCACTCCCCGTCCGTACAATTGAAAATTTAAATCTGATCAAAACTGTCCAAATCTCAGCTAGAGACTAATCGTAATAAATTGAATAAAAAACTGAGATTAATTAAAAAAAATTAAGAAAAAAACAGATTTGAGAAAGAAAAATGAAGACCGAATGCAATTGAAGAAGAATCAATATTTTGTTTTTGTTATATTCTTATAGTCTTGTTATTTGCGAAATATCACATCAACTTTTCTTTCTCAATTCGATTTGATTCTCGTTTTTTCCTTAAGTAAACACAATTTAATCTCAATTTTTTTATTTACCGTAATGTTTTAATCCCTTAAAAACATGTGCAAAAGAATTGATGCTTAGAATAGAGCACAGTTTTTTTCATCAAATTATATTATGAAATCCAATTACTCATAGAGCTTGCTATGGTTCAAAGGGTATACAATCTTACATTAGCATGCAATTTAAACTCATATATATTCATTTCACAATCATTTTTAGCGTAAAGCACTGGTAAACTCTAATGGCTTGGGCCACATGTTTGGCACATTAATCCAAGTTGATTCAAGTTATTTTTATTTTATTTTTCTAATTGGATATTTTTCAATTTTATCATTCAATATTGGGTTCAATTAGAATTTAGTTTTATAATTTTTTTTATTAAGTTATTCTGATTTTATGACCTAAATCACGAGTTTGTTTGGTTAACACTAATTGATTAAGGTTATTTTTAATTGATTTTTTTTAACTTTATCTTTCAACATTAGGTTGATAGTTGGTAATAAGATTTTTTATTCATTTTGGTTTGCTTTCTATGAGATTATTCCTATCTTATAACTCGGGTCAAGGCTTTGATGGATTGACCTTTGTTGACTCAAGCTATTTTTTTATCCGTCTTAAATCATTCTTTCTTTCAACATTGAGTTAAATGAGAATTGGATTCATATTTTGTTTTTAATTTGTTTTCTACTAGGTTGTCTTCGTCTCATAGCCTGGGTAGTGAATTCATCAGTTTAACTCGGGTCTAATAACTACACATGTGATGAATGTGTGAAATAAAAAAAAAATCTATTAAAAAGACTGGTTCTCTTTAATTACCCTATAACTGTTATGTTTTAATCCCTTAAGAACTTATGCAGAAGAATTGATGGTTAGACTAGAAAAATATTTTTTTTCATCGAAATATATTATAAAATCCAATCACTCAAGGAGCTTGCTATGGTTCAAAATGCAATTTAAACTCATATATATTCATTTCACAATCATTTTTAGCGTAAAGCACTAACGAATTTTAATACCATTGAACAAGAAGTTTAGTCCGGAATTGCTTGTACATGGGAAACAAGAATCATAGCTTTTGTGCTTGAGAAAACAGAATAAATTAAAGATAAACTTCATTAAAGATATCAAACAGAAATAATATTAGCACATACTTGGCGTACGAGTTGGTCTGTGTGTTTCAAGAGTTAAATAGACTTAACCTCATTCGAGTTTTGCAGGCTAGCATGTAACATGCGAGGGAGGGATAAAGATAGGCAGGAATGCTTCGTTATATGTCTTTAATCTTTACAAGATAAAGTAAGCAGTAGAGAGTAAGCTAGCTGCTTGTCTTCCCATGGAAATGTGTCTTCTCTTTTTTGTACTAAACAAGTTGCTCAAATTTTACTCCTTTCGGAATCAACATATTTGCACAACTGTGTTGAGAATAAAATCCCAGTTTGGCTGAACTTTGGATTAAAAAATTGCCATGGTTCATCATCGTATTAGACAGGGATGAACGTGTGAAATGCATGGGAAATATAACGAAAGGTAAGTTCTATGCCCAAAATTCAAGCAAAGTTTAAATAGCACAGAATAAACTTTATTCTGATCTACAGCCATTAGAGAGTGAAACATGTGTGCCAGCCAGATTTTTCTTTTCTTTTCTTTGTTTTCCTTTTAAATTAATGAAAAAGCTTTGGACGGAAAATTCTTTTGTTGATATTTAGAAATTTCTTCAGAATCAACAAATCCTTCAGTTACAACTTATGTTAGAATTAACGAAAACCGCTGAATTTTCTACCAAATGATTTCATTTTAAATGGATATAAAATATTTTGTTTTGAAATGACTTAAAATAAAGCTTGGGACGGAAAATTCTTTTGTTGATATTTAGAAAATTTTTCAGAAACCCAAGGGGTCCTGGTGTGAGTGGTGAGGGCGCTCTCATCCCTTAAGAGAGGTCAGGGGTTCAAACCCTCCTCTTGTATGGAGCCGGCCATTTGGGGAGCACTTTCACCCCTTCAGGGCCCACCCGGTGCGAACGTGGATTAGTCTGAGCCAGCACTTGGGACACCGCGTGGTTTAGACAAAAAAAAAAGAATTTTTTTCAGAATCAACAAATGATTTCATTTTACATGGATATAAAATATTTTGTTTCGAAATGACTTAAAATGGATGAAGGTAATGAGATTTGTGAAAGTCTTGAAGGTGATATCAAAATTGTTTGATGGTAAAATTGTGTTTGTCTATAAAGTTGGAGGGTATTTTTGAAGTTCGCTCAAAATTTAAAATGTTTGACGACTGCAGTTAGCTAAGCTCACGAACATTACTTGGTGGGTTTACTACATAATCCGAGATGAATTTTACCCATATCAGAAATGATATACATCAAGAAGGAATATTATTTGAGAAAAATTGAAAAGAAACTAAAAGCTCAATTTTTCATTCAAAAATAAATTAATGGTAAATTACAACAGAGATTGTAAATCCTCCAATTTCGTTGACATTTTTTTGTGAATTAATATTTGTATTTATTTAGAAATAAAAATTAGAAATTACATGGCAGTTGAAAAAAAAAGCACAAGCAGAAACAGCAGCAGCTACAGATAGCCAGGTAGCAAACTCTGAAGATTTCTTCCAAGCTTCCCTCAAAGCTTTTATTCATAGCCTCACTTTACCACAACAATTATAGTACTAAAATATGAATGGTATAGAAGCACAACATATCAAGCACGCAGCAGTTACGGGAATAGGGTACTGTTATTGTCTGGCAACCTGCAGACACCATATAGGGGTTGCGCTGGAAAGACTTTCACGTACTTCAGGGCACTTACAATGAGGCCAAATATAAAAGAATACTTAAAAATCACAGTATAAACGGGACCCTTGTAATGAAGAATCCATCGCTTGAAGGTGTTCCTACAATGTGATTCGATGTCTTTTTTAACTTTATTGAATGCACGGGGATTGGGCACCAAATAATTGGCTACCTCATTGAAGAGTTTCGCGACTTCGTCTTCACTTCCGAGGGTAACGAGGAGTATACCCTGTGAGCGCAACACTCTCACGTCTTCAGGCTGATCAATCAGTGAATCCATGAAGCATATGTAAGAAGTGACCCAGAGTTTGTCATTGTCACCGAGGCATGCTTCATAGGCAACCAAGTTTAAAAGTAAGGACTTGGTTGAGTCGTCTATGGTTAGTGGAGGAATTTGGAGTCTCCCAGCAAGGCATGTTGGCTTGAACTGGACATCAGTGAACTTACTTGTTTTGCTAGGTTTGAAATGGATTCCCACCCTTCTGAGCTCCATCGCAGGATGATAACGATACAAGCATGTCTTTGAACTATCAACTGGGGCGTTCTTATCAAGAAAATGCATATGAAAGAGTTCAAGGAGATGGCTGGCACCATAGTACTCTTCCATTGCTGTGTCTTTTGGAGTATTGAATGCTCCTAGCAGAATAGTTTTGCGGAAGAACTTTGATATCCTCTTCCTGCATGAGTCTCGTTGACGGGGCATAGCTCGAATGTGTTTGGTGAAATCTTTGATCAATTTCATCCCTGCTTCATCTCCGAACCTCAAATTCATCAATCGCCTGAGGACTAGAAAAGGGAGTTGGTTCTCTAGTAAGAGAATGTCTCGTGAAACCAAAGCTGCAACGTGACTAGTCATCTTCAAATTCTCATGGTCATCAAGTAGGCAGTGCATGAATTGGATGACAAAGCAACCATCCAGAAACATCATCTTGGTGAATTCCGTCATGTCATCGAGTTCAACTGATCCATCCTCAACATAGCATCTTCTCGCCTCTTCAGCCACATCTACCACGGTTTTGTAAAACTCGTCAATGTGTTTATTACTCTGTTGCACAAATGTGCGCACCATATTGACTTTAGACTTCTCCATCTCTTGGAAGTCATCATGCTTCCCGCGGTAGTAAGGACCGATGGAGACCACCATGGGTTCGTAACATTTCTTGTTCGATTCTATCCCACTAAATATCTGTGGAACCCTTGGAATTCTAGGCCCTTGCTGCTGGCTCATGGTCTCTCTCCGCTCAACGCCCATTATGGATCCCAACCAATTATTATTTTCTGGGACTATAATGTGTGTTTCTCCCATTAGAAGTACAGATATTTACTGAACAAAGGATATTGTAAACGAAAGAATTTATGATCTGCACTTCCAATGCATATCACGAACAGGTCACGATGGATCTGTTAAATACCAAGTTAGGAACTAGAATCTTACCTTACTTGGAAGTTGAGCTTTGATGCTTTAACTGTTTCGCTCTTGTCCAAAACATGTGTTCCTCAACTGTTGACAGCTTCAGCGATAAAATATGCGGTGTAACATCAAACTTAACGTTTAAGTTTCTTGACATCAAATTAAAGTGGTAGGTTGTGTGACAGGACTGAATAAACCAGAAGAAAATTGTCATTAGATAATGATTACTTTGTCAAAATACTACACAAGGCTTGCAAAATCAAAATATTTCTGGCTTAATTTCTTACTTTGTTATCTCATTTATGATGTCCGATTACCATTTTCCAATGCACAAATTATAGAATGTGTTATTAAAAAGTCCCAAGTAGTTGTAGGCAGTCCAAGTTTCAGATAAGTCTTGAAGAATATATGTTTCACAATTTGCAGGTTGTAATACTAATAAATGTGAAATGCGTAAAGGTTAGTTTGTTCCATGCTCAAAATGCAAGAAAATTAAAGAAAATAGAACAAACTTTTGTTTCTCCAGTCTGTAGTGGTGTGAAAAGAATAGAAGTCCAGCCCTACCAGTCTGCAAAATGTGTTTTCATTCGTTTTATTTTTGTTCTTGACAAGCTTGGACAGAATTTTTCTTAAAAAAGAAAAAAGCTCGGAAAGAAATTCTCTGTCGATACACTGGGATGAAATTTAAAGATATGCGTGAGAGATTTACTTTAAGATATGGGCAGAGCGGGTAGCAAATTGGTGCTGAGTGTTAAACTCTGGCCTGACGGATTTTACATAAGGTTATCGTGGTACTGGTAAAACATAATTGTAAGTTGATTGATTTTTAGAGCTGTCATATGCATTCATGTAGTTTTGAGCACTAAACAATTTTGACGTATATAAGTTTAGCCAGTTGAAATGTTTTTGGATTGATTCAAGAGTTGAAACAAAACAAGATTGTCCTCTTCCACTTAGGAAATAAATCAGACCCTGTTTTTACAATTAAAAAAAAAAAGCAGCCCCCCCTCCTTTTTATTCTCTCTAAAGTTCTTTACTTTGTGATCACCTCACAGACATCGTGAAAGGTGGCAGAAAACCTCCTTCACCCATCCATTGTCTCGTCGGCGACAAAAACCGCTGCATCAACCTCCTTTTCCGCCGCCGCCACTGCAACATCTTCTTTTTCCGGACAACTTCAGCCCACCATGGTAATCTCCTCTTCCACCTTCTTCCTTTCCTCCTCTGTCCTCCTGCTCACATGAGTGAACCGTGGATAAGTTATAGGTTGGCTCGTCTGGCCTAACCCAGTAAAATTTTCTGATTAGGCCACCAGCAGCCCAAAACCCAAACCTTGCTGGGCAGGTCAAGTTGGATGCGTTGTGCCTAACCCTATATAATATTTTAAAAAAAAAAAAAAACATTCCAACAAATTTCAAGATTTATTTAAAAAAACATTGATTCCATCACATGATTTTCTCTAATTTTTTTTTAATTTTGTTTAATAGACCTACACTATAATATATATATTCGGTACAAAATATCTGATTTTCTCTTACTTTCTAATTAAATAAAATAAAATAAAATAAAATAAAAAATCCTAATTTGAAATATATATATATATATATATATATATATATATATAAGAAAATCATTTTTATTTCATGCATATGACTGAATCTTAAAAAATTCCTAGATATATTTTCACAAAAAAAATTATGTATTTTCTCATGTTTTTAAAAATGAAAAAAAGAATATTGTAACAAGTTTACAATAATCTATTAAAATTCCACCAAAATATCAAAAATCATTCACCAATCATTTTGTTCATTTTTATTTCACATATAAAAATGATATGAGTTTCTTAGCATAAATTGATAAGTCTAAGTTGATAAGCTTAGAAAATAATGAATCATTATGATTTGGCAAAAATAAATAACTTAAAGATGTTGTTCATGCAAATAAATAATAATTAATTCCTTGAGAGCCCAAATAACTTGATGGGTCCAAAAATATTCTAGATCTAGATAACTAGTAAAAACATGGTTTGATTTTGAAAAAAAAGATGATATCTTTTTTTTATTATTGACATGATGACATATTGAAATGTCCCAAGATTAGCAGTGTAACCCACCAAACCTGCAAAACAAATCATGGACTCTACTGGTTTTACCAACTTTGTCTTTTAAAACTATTTATTCATAATAATAAGACAACAAAATTAGATGCTCATAGCATTGAGCTCCAGCTAAATATCAAAATATTTATACAGGACTAGGATAATTTGATAGAAAACAAATAAAAATAAATTACAAAGACAAATTTATAATCAATAAAAAAATACTGAAGGATTCAATTGAAAGAAAAAAAAATACAAGATGAAAAAAACATATTAGACCGTTATTAAACCAAACATAATGGTTACAACTAGTTTATTTAATTTTCTCTCGAGAAAATTCAAAACTAACACGTTACAGGTAACAAAACTAACAAATACATATATCATAGGAAAAAGACTCAAACACAAATAGATCAGATTCTACGCGGAAATCAAGAGTTGATGCATTTGCAGTAATCTTCTACTTGGGTGGGAATCTTGTATAATAGGTCTGAGTGGCAGTAAGGCTCAATCCAAAAGATGCAGCAAGAACTGTAATAAATGTCCAGGGATTGCTAAAATAAGTTTTCTTCCACTCATACGCCCATCTTTTCACTGTGCTCTCACACTGCTTATTAATAGCCATTTTGACATCATTGTAAGCAGCAGTATCATATGTATCATGTGTCAAGGATCTTCCCATACCATTGAAGAGATTTGCGACTTTCTGGTCGGCTCCGAGATAGTTGATAATTATGCCATTAGATCGCATCTCCTCCACATCTTCAGCATCGTCAATCAAAGAATCCATGAATAATATGTATGAACTGACCCAAAGTTGATCAAGAGCAGAAGCTGATTCATAGGCCACCAGGTTTAAGAGAAGGGACTCGGTTGACTCATCTATGATAATCGGAGGAGCTTCAACTTTTCCGGATAACAATGATGACTTGAATTTGACATCGGTGATAGCACCAGTCAATCTTGGCCAAAAACGGATTCCCACCTTCTTAAGTTTCTTGGCAGAATAATACAAGCCATGACCCCGACTTCCTGGCTGGGCTTTTTTATGGTTTCTTTTGGAATAGTGATACATGGACTTGTAATATAAAAGTTGAAGAAGATGATCAGGCTGAGTCTTCCTTGGTGGTGGTGACCAATCCAAAGACACATTGACGAGTTGGGTAACAGAAGTTACAAAGGTACTTAATAACCCTTGATAACACAAGCAACAGAACATACAAACACAACAAGAACTGATTATAAGAAATATAAGAAATAAAGGAAATAAGATTGGGATCATAACCAGCCCTAATGCAGTTAAGGCTCTCCGGACCCATTTTTTCATTGGTTTACCGGACGAGCGGATATGAAGAGAGAGAAAATTATTGATGATATCATTTGATTCGCTTAAACCCGTATACCTCTGTTTCCTCTGTTCTCCAATAATAACAAGTCTCGTTTCACATGAAAAATTTGTCGATCTGACATCTCCAATTTTTCACTTTCATAATTCAGACAGTGCATGAATTGGAGAATGAAGCAGCCATCAATAAACATCATCTTGATGAATTCCTCATCACTGAATTTCTCTCTTATGCTCTCATCGTAGCATCCCCTCGCTTTTTGTAGCTCCTCTTTTACGTTGACGTAGAAGTCTTTTCTCGGTGCTCCACTATCGTCGACTGGATCCTTGACAAACTCGACCATCATTCGAGCCTTGAGTTTCTCCACTTGTTGAAGCTTCCCCTCACGATCTGAGTAGTGATATGGACCAATTGAGACCGCCAAGGGTCTATAACATTCTTCTTTTTTTTCCTTGAGTTTTCCTGGAACCTCATGAATGTTTGGTTCTAGAACCTCAAGAATGCTTGGTTCTGGAACCTCAGGAATGTTTGGTTTTCGATTGTTTTCGGACTCTTTGTACTCTTCCATTATTTCGCTAAGCCACACGGGAATTTCCTCACTGGTTGTTTTAGAATTTCCTCGTACTTGAGCTATTGCAGGTGAACTCGGGTCTATCGTTACACCAGTTAGATAATGGATAAGGGTCGTTCTGAAGCTGTGATTGTTCTTAATATCGAGGTGGGAGTTGTTGTTTTTTTATAAAAAAGGTGAAAATATATAAAAATAAATTTTTAAAATTTTTGATATCTTAATACATAAAAATTATCGAGAAATATTAAAAAAAATATGTTAAATTAATATTTTTTTATGACATATATTTCTTAGAATGTACGAGCGATCTGCCCGTGCGATGCGCAGAGTTTTTTTTATCTATGTAGAAAATTGATTGTTTTTATATGTATTGGATTTTGCTATTTTAATATTTAATTAGTAAAATTATAATTGATAAAATCTGTATAATCGAAATGGAAAGTGGGTCGTATATTTTTTATTCGCAGATAATGTAGGTAATTTTGTTTCATGAGTTGCCTTTTTTCCCCAGTAATATTAGATCTGACACAATGTTGTAATTTTTTTCAGAAATAAACTGACATTTTCTGCGTGCTATAATGAGTTATTTCAATGTTTAATAACTAAAATTGCAACAGAAAAAAATATATTAGAAATGAGTTTCTTGCGTGGTATAATTAGTATGCTTTCCCGCGCATTGCGATAGGGTTTTTTCCATGTAGAAAACTAATTGATTTTTTACATATTGTAATTAGTTGTTTAAATATTTAATTAGTAACATTATAATAGATAAAATATGTAACAAATAATTTTTTTTTGCGTCCTATAATGACTTATTTTTCGTCTAAAAGGAATAGTGCAATCAAAATGGAGAGTGACTCGCATATTTTTTAATTGTAGATAATCGAGGTCAATTTGTCAAAAGAAAAAAATTTGAGTTGATAATGTAGGTCAATATGTCTACCTTTTGTTTTTTTGAGTTGTATTTTTTCCCCAGCAATATTAGATTTGAAATATTAAAAATGGAAAAATTGAAAAAAAATTAAGAAATAAACTTAAACAAAAGAGTATAAAATTTAAATTCAAAGCAAAAAAAATTTTTTATAGGATTTATTAATCATATTATTATATTAAATGTATTTAAGCATATTGATATTTTTTTTTAAATCCCAGGTCAATTTTTCTTTCTCTCTCTATATATATTTTTAGGCGATAATATTCAACAAATATTAAAACATATAATCAGTCTCACATACTTTATAGAGTAATTAAAATGGGAAGTGGTTCGTATATGTTTAAATTGTAGATAACCTAGGTAAATTTGTCATTTTATTCTTTGTTTGAGTTGAATTTTATTCCCAGTAATATTAGATCCCACAAATTATAAATCAAAATATTGTAATTTGTTTTGCAAAATAAACTGAGTTTTTTTGCATGCTATAATTACTTATTTTCCGTCTAAAAAAACAGTGTAATCGAAACGGGAAGTGACTCGTATATTTTTGGACTGCAGATAACGTAGGTAAATTTGTCTACCTTTTGTTTTTTTGAGTTTTATTTTTTTCCCAGTAATATTAGATTTGCAATATTAAAAATCAAAATACAGTAAATTTTTTTCAAAAAATAAACTTGAACAAAAGAGCACAAAATTAAAATTTGGAGCCATTTTTTTTTATTTTATAAGATTTATTCATCATATTATTATACTAAATGTATTTAAGAATACTGATATTAATTTTTTTTCTTCAAAAAATCCGCTGTCTTTTTTTCTCTTTGTATATATTTTTAGACGATAATATTCAATAAATATTCAAACATATAATCAGTTTAACATACTTTAATTTGACATAAATATACAAATATATAATTAATTTCACACACTTTCAATCATATATTATTTTTTTATTATTATTAGGCGATAATATTGAATAAATATTCAAACAATTAAATTATAATTATTAAATTTTTTAATTATTATTATTATTATTATTATTATTATTATTATTATTATTATTATTATTATTATTATTCTTCTTCTTCTTCTTCTTCTTCTTCTTATTATTATTATTATTATTATTATTATTATTATTATTATTATTATCATTGTTAGCATTTAAAAAAGATTTGTGATTTTTTTTAAAAAAAAAAATTAATTTTCAAATGATTATTACCAGGAATAAAATTTGAAGACCAAATAAAAAGAAACCCTAACAAAAGAAAAGATAAAAGAAATACTCGAAACCAAAAAAAATATATATATACATAAACTTGTACAATAATAGGGAATAATGCATAAATATATAAATAATAATAAAGGAAATCAATTTCAATAAAACAATTAAAAACATAAGGACCAAAATAAAAATAAAAGATATGATTGATTTAAAGTGAAGGATTAATTTGACAACAATTCATACTTTTGTACAAAAAAATATTAAAAGATTTAAAAGAAAAAACATTTAAAAGAAGAGGGACTAAAATTAAAGTGCTATATATATTGAATTTGAAATGAAGGAAAAAAATGAAAACAATACAACCTGCTACACTAAAACAATTAAGGGATCTAATAGAAAACCAAAAAATTCAAAGAAGAAGGACTGACATGCAAACTGCCTATATATCAATTTGAATGAAAGGACAAAATTGCAAGCAATTGAAACTTCTATTACAGAAATCAAACAAAAGCCAAGGGATTGAAATGCATCAACAATAAACCAGGGGGACTGAAGTTGAATCTAGCGCTGAGGAGAGAGAAAAGAGCACATAAACGTTCAACCGACTATATGAGCCTCTAAGTAGATCATTTAAAGGCACGTGCCACCCCATGCGATCCAGGGAAGGGTTGCGAATCGTTTTCACCGGCGACGTAAAAATTTCCACCGCCGTATGAAGCCGCACGCGCCTCCTGAATCGATCAGGGGAAAGAAACGTGCCGACGCGCCCGTACGGATGACTGACAGAGCTGACGATAGGGAATAGTAACGTAGGAGTCAATTACTAAAACACCCCTGATTCTAATTCTGGGACTTTGTCGTACGGGGGCTACAGACGTAATAACATATTTTAAAATATATTAAAAAAGAAAACAGGTGCGGCGGACCGGACCAAACCGGACCGGTCCGTACGTGGTGAATTACACCCGTGCCCCTCAGCCGAAACCGTTTTTTGTCTTATTATCAGGGGCAAAATCAGTTAAGCACTGTTCACAGTAGGAAAAAACAAAAAAAAAGGGTGGACGTGCGCGCGCGACGCACCGAGACAAATATCGTGTCCACAGTGCGGATGAGTGTTGATGAACAGTAAAATCCATTTTGTTTTAGAGTATTTGATAATTTTTGCAATTTAAAATGCACTCCTAAACAAGCACGAAGGATGGAAGAAAATTTGGTGGGAATGGAAATTTGAGATTGAGCATTTATTTGGTATTGGTATTAAGCAATTATTGATTATTACATATCTAATTCGTTGATTAATTATTGATTAACAATTGGTCAATATTCTTTTGACAGAAGGAATTTCTCCATTAGCATACACCAATGGTCATAGTCACTACAAGAAAAGGGTGCCATTAGCAACGGAATTTTGCCGTTGCAAAATTCCGTTGCTAAATTTGCATCCGGAAATTGTTTAGCAACGGATATTCCGTTGCTAAACGAATTGCAAAAATTAAAAAAAGAAAATAATAATTGCAACGGATTTTCCGTTGCAAGTTTAATTTGCAACAGATTTTCTTTTGCATTTGCAACGGATTTTCCGTTGCAAATGCAACATTTGCAACGGCTAATCCGTTGCATTTGCAACGGATTCGCCGTTGCATTTGCAATGGCTAAGCCGTTGCATTTTCAACATTTGCAACGATTAATCCGTTGCATTTGCAACGGATTAGCCATTGCATTTGCAACGTATTATCCGTTGCAAACTAAAACTATTATTATTATTATTATTATTATTATTGCATCAATAATGAAAAAAAAATTAAATCAAAGAATAAAAAAAACCTAAAAACTATAACAAAAGAGCAAACAAAATAACAAAATAAATTATAAAAAAAAAATATTAGCTGGAAAAAAATTATTTGACTTGAAAATAAAAAAAAAAAAACTAAAAGAAAGAACAAAGAGAAAAATATAAGAAATATCAATTTTCAAATGATCATAAACACAAACTAAAATCTAAGAACAAATTTTTTCAAAAAGTTACCACCTTAACAAATAAGAAAATAATAAAAATTAAAAATCAAAACTAAGAGCACACATATATAAATATAGAAAAAAATAAGGACTATTCCAAAAATATAAAAAAAAATAAAAGTATAAGGACCAAAATGAATATTTTTTACCACTAGACGACGTCACACACGCCGCCGAAGTGTGCGTCAGGCCGAATATTGTCGGCGGGTGTGTTAGATGAGTACATAGTATTCGCAGAAAAGAATAATAAAAAATGATAAATTAACATACCACCCCTACATTCAACTCTTCAATTTTGTCTTATCATGGGTAAAAGAGTTATTTTACCGTGCAATAGTATGTGAAATCACTGTGACACCTCCTCCGTTAACTCTTAGTTTTTATCTTATATGAGGATAGAATAGTTATTTTACTATAAAAATATAAAAAAATCTCAAAAAAAATTATATTTTAATATAAAACATCAAAAAATTACTAAAAAAAAAGCAAGAAACAATTTTGAAGCATAAAATCAAATAATTCATCACCAGCGCACGCACGTGTGCGTGCTCTGTCAGGTTCTAAGCAATATATCTAACTTAAATCTCATGAGGACCAGCCACAAAAACATGTTTTCATTTTCATTTCAAAACCTTTAATTATGGATAATCCGACCCAATCCGAACTCTCTAACCCAACTCCACCTCCTTCAACTACTCTGAATCTGGCTCAACCTCTTTGTAAGAGCAAGTTCAATGGCAAGATCCATTTTGAAGATTCAAATCTTGAAAATGGCTCTTTGAATAATGTATATTTCATTTTTTTATTGATATGTACTCCAATGGTAAAAGATATTTTGAAGAGCTATTTTTTATATTATTTAAAATATAATGCAATTATTTTGAATTTAGTTTAATTATGAAATTAAATAATTGTTTTTGAAAAACCTTCCAACAATAAAATTATTTTTTTAATCATGTTTAAATTAAAAAAATAAATTTAAATATAATTAAAAGATCCGCAATATTTGAAATTTGAAATTTAAGCTACTTATTGTATGTTTTTAAAGTAATTTGTATGTTTTTTTTATGGTTGTTGTATTTGAAGTTAATTAATGTTACTTATTGTCTTTGAGTGCTAAAAAAACTTAAGAAAATAAAATGAACACATTAATAAATAGCCAATAAGTTCAAACATAATTAATTAAAATACATTCCATTACAAATAATTTAATCAAATTAATACTCCTATTTTTTTATGTTAACTATTATTATAATAATAATAATAATAATAATAATAATAATAATAATAATAATTAATAATTAATAATTATTAATAATAATTAATTATTATAATAATTAATATAATTAATTATTTTATAATAATTATTAATTATTATTATAATTAAAACCCACCCCACCCGTCCGTTCCCTAATCTCAAAGTTAAAAGTTAAAAAACCCTAGCTACTACCCCATTCTTTTCTTCTCCCCTTGGCCGCCCCCTCACTCCTCTCGATTCTTCTCTTCCTCTCTCGTTCGTCTGCCTAATTTATGCTCATTTACTCATCAGATCACGAAATCAAAACAAACACAGCTAGCTCATTTATGCTTGTTTTGTCACGTCATCAGCAAGCTACTGATGTTTCTATTTTGGTGCTCTCAAGAATAAATTTTCATTTGAATATGTGAAGCAGTGTGGCTGTGAGTCATTTTTCTGTGATTAAAACAGTGATTCAACTTCCATTTCTATTTTCTTTTCTTTTCCCGAGAGGGATAATGGTTTGTTTTGTTCGTTTATCTATATATTTACTCCATGCTCAGTTATCCCCTCAATTTCTTTTTTCCAAACCAAGCAGACGGATGACAGAGGAGAGGGTGCACCGAGCAGGCAGAAGAAAAATAAGACGGCGCAAGACTACAACGGAGGCAACAGCACCATCACAAACAAGCGAGTTTCTCACCGTTAATTAGGAGGTGGCCTGGACATGTTAAATCAGCATCACCGCCAGCAGAATCAGAAAGTCTGTCACCACAGGAGAGGTTGAAAGTGCAATAGATTCCCATGTCCGTGTTTCCACCGTGAACTTCCAGCACCGCCGCCGCATGCGTCTGTGACCGGGGGAGGAGGAGCGAAGAGAGGGTCTGTGCTCTGTGGGGAATGATTCGTCGTCGTTTTCTGGGAGGAGGGTAGCGATAGTGTACTTTACGGGGTTACTGGGAATATGGGTAATAGTACACAGCTAGCTGATCTCCATCTCTTGTTCCCGATCTCCAGCTAGCATAAATTTATGCTCATATGCTCATTTACATTGTATTATGAATTTTAATTTACCATTTTTTTTTTATTTCAACCATATTTATTTAGTTTTTATTATTAATGATATTTCAATATATTCTACTAGTTGTAAAATATTTATTCATAATTAATTAAACAATAAGTAAATATAAAACTGTTGAAAAAAATTAAATACCATTTACAAATTGCAACGGATTTTCCGTTGCAAATTCAAACTTTGCAACGGAAATTCCGTTGCAACCTGCCGTTGCAGATTTTGAATTTGCAACGGAAACTCCGTTGCAATTGCAACGGATTGTGCGTTGCAATTGCAACGGAAACTCCGTTGCAAACCGTGTATTTGCAACGGCAAATATTGCAACGGATAATCTGTTGCCGTTTCACTTGCAACGGATAATCCGTTGCAAGCTAAATTTGAGTCCACGTTTTTCTAACGGATTGTGTCCGTTGCAAATGCCGTTGCTAATTAATATTAGCAACGGTTTTTTTTTGTTATTTGCAACGGATCACTCCGTTGTAGTGAGTGACCATCAAAACATGGGATCAATTTGAATCTGAGGCCATCGTTTCCTGCAAAAAAAAAAATATGAGTAGGAGATAATGCTACTGCTAGCATAGGAGGTTCGTCTGGGTTTTTTTTTATAGTCGGGAGAACACAATAGGTCATGTCAATAAACCAACCATTAGTTGTAATAATTAAAACAAACAGTTTGATTACCGCGAATATAAATCATAAAATCCTGAATATTTTGAGATTTAACGCAACCTGACGCCCATTCATTGTAAAGTTAATGGCATAATTAAGATATTGTGTTATCTTATTGATATTCCAAAATGCTTTCACAGTAAAACTTAAGGGCGTGCATTGATGTTAAGCTATGTTGGCTTGAAATTACTAGTGTTAGATTAGATTCGAATAATAAATTTATCATATTAAGTCGTGAAGGTTAAGATTTATAACAGTCAGGATTTTACTCGTTTATTTAGATCCATAAAATATATTTTTTAGAGATAAAATTTTCTTACATAAAAAAAATTAACTCATGGTCTTCAAATTGATTAAATATATTATTGTAGCAATATTTTTTAAAATCAAATTTATATTTTTTTTATTAGCAATACAATTTTCTTTGGACTTATAAAGTTGATTAGTTCGTGTTATAACAATTTCCAAACAACTCGCTTTAAACCTAGTATATACAAGAAGTTGAGTCTATGGATGGTCATTTTTTGTTCGGTTTGATTTTTATTTGTAAAAACAAACAAATTAAAATTATAAAAAAATTAAAATCAACCAAAATCCAGTTTAAATTGACCAAAAAGTTTTTTTCTTGGTTTTTTTTAGAATTTTTTTTAATGAGTGTAATAGCATTTTCATGTAAAAAAACGAGAGTTGCAGACAATGCACAAAATTTAGTGCACACATGAGCACAGTTCAAAAACAGTTTACTATGTATATTAATTTTTTATTCATTTGTTATTTAAAGAAGAAAGCAGTGAGAGCTATCTTCCCTCCCTCATTTTACCCTCTTACCTCCTTCTACTTTAACTCCGAATATATATATATACTAGCCATTGCACCCGCGTCTTGTCATGGGCGATACCATATTTTTTTAACATAAAAAAATATTAATTGTATGTGTTTTTTTTGTTATAATATAAATTTAGTTAAAATAATAAATTTGTGCAGAATTACTGTGAAGTGCAAGTTTTCTATAAAATATATGAATTTTAAATTGATATAAATTTATCTGTTTAGTAGTTTTGAACCAAATAACCAACATAAAATTATCATCATCATTAAAAAAGCAAGAAGATTCAGATATTTGAATTATTGAATTCATTGTATTAACATTAGTTCATTTTATAATTCAATTTAAATCATATTTAAAAATAAAATATAAATTGTGAAAAGACCTGCAATAATCAAATAAAAAATAACTAGTTAATTTTCTATACATAAAAAGATGAAAACATAAATTAAAAATTCATCCTTATGTTACTGTCATTTTTATTACTATAACAGTTAAAATTATTATCAACATTATT
The DNA here is from genome assembly GCA_964035475.1 of Salix caprea. Classification (NCBI taxonomy): domain Eukaryota; kingdom Viridiplantae; phylum Streptophyta; class Magnoliopsida; order Malpighiales; family Salicaceae; genus Salix; species Salix caprea. The sequence goes on along the minus strand of OZ037743.1, from coordinate 28,129,555 downwards.
GCTCAAACAATTAAAATCATTACATTACCCTTAAAAATAAAAAAAAGTCAAAACAATTTAACAAAAAAATAATAGAAAAATAATCATTAAAATTATCATTATTATTGCGCAAACAATAAAATCATATAATTATCTTATCCGAAAAACAGATAAAATAACAGAAAACACACAAAAAAAGAACAAAGAGAAAGAAAAGAAAGCAATATTAATTTTAAAATTATCATAAATATAAATTAAAATTTCAGAATAGATTCTAATAAAAATAAAATCCCGACAAAAAATGAATCGAAAAAATAATAATCTAAAAGCATAAATGAACAAATACGGACAGAAAACAAACATTGTCCAAACATTGAATTTTTTAATGTTTTTAGATCATTTCCATGTGCTTATGTTAAAAATAATTTTTTTTTTAAATATTATTTTAATATATTTCTAAACAAAAATTTAAAAAAATCAATCACATTTCCAAGCAAAATAAAAAATGTTTCATGGAAAAAAAATAATCAGGAAAAGAACAAAAAAAAAGCTATAAAAAATAGATTCGAGGATTAATCGTGGTGCGCTTAAGCTAGCCCAGACATCCCAATTATAAAAAAACAAATAAAAAAATATATCTATAAGTGGAAAAAGAAAAACATATAACGAGCAAAAAAAAAAATTTAATCGAAAAAAAATAATTAGAATAAAAACACGGCACCAAATTTTTTTTAATGCAAAAAAAATAATATTAATTGTGTTTTTTTTTTTTTGTTATAATATAAATTTAGTCAAAATAATAAATCTATGCAGAAGTACTGTAAAGTGCAAGTTTTTTATAAAATATATGAACTTTAAATTGATATAAATTTATATGTTTAGTAGTTTTTAACGAAATAACAAACATAAAATTATTATTATCATTAAAAAAAGCAAGAAGATTGGGATATTTGAATTATTGAATTCATTGTATTAAGATTAGTTCATTTTATAATTCAATTTAAATCACATTTTAACAAAAAAACCAATAAAAAAATAATCACTAAAATTATTATTATTATTGCGCAAACAATAAAATCATAAAATTATCTGATCCGCAAAATAGATAAAATAACAGATAACAAACAAAAACAAAAGAAAAAAGGGAAAAATGAGCAATATTAATTTTAAAATTATCACCAACATAAGTTAAAATTTCAGAACAGAACCTAATAAAAATAAAACCCCTACAAAAAATGAATTGAAAAAAAAATTATCTAAAAGAATAAATGAATAAATACAGACAGAAAACAAACACTGTCCAAACATTGTATTTTTAATGTGTTTTAATGTTTTTAGATAATTTTCATGTGCTGATTTTAAATATAAATTAAAAAACAATTATTATTTTAACATATTTCTATCAATTTTTTTTTTTTTTTAAAATCAATCACATTTCCAAGCAAAATAAAAAATATTTCATGGAAAAAAATGAAAAAAAAAATCTATAACAAAAATTGGATTCGATGATTAATCGTGGTATGCTTAAGCTAGATTAGACACTCCCAATTATAAATATATATATATATATATATATATATATATATATATATATATATATATATATATATATATATATATATATATATATATATATATATATATATATCTATAAGTGAAAAAAAAATATAGCCAGTAAAAAAAAATATTTTATGGAAAAAATGAAAAAAAAAGAGAAAAAAACGTAATAAAAAAAAAGTGCAAGAAACGAAAAATTATATTGTAGGAGTGGGATTCGAACCCCCGCGGGCGCCTAGGGAAGCTAAATTTGGCGTGTGCTTCGGACCAACGCAGTTACCACAACATATTCTTTATGGTTTACGAAAATATATATTAATAGGAAATATATTGTGGGTAAAATAGAAACCTACTGAGGGTGAGATTCAAACTCACGCCCTCTCGGAGGGCAGCGATAATGTCGCGCTTCATTGGACCAACTCGGCTACCTCAAGAAATCGCTCGTTGATGTCGAGCAACATATATTAATAGTAAGTGTTTTTGTGGATTCCCTCAGTAAAACATACGACGCGGTTTATATATATAGTAATAATAAGAACTTAAATTTGTAAGTGAGACTCCAAAATATGATTTATATTATTCTCCAACACACCTTCTCTCAAGTGAAAGATCTTTGAACTTAAAACTTATATAGACACACATTATTTTATCCTTGAATTTGAGCACCCTACAACAGTCTTATGAATTTCCAAGAGGGGTTTGTTTTTCTTGATAAAAAAGAGATTGTTTCTTGGTTACTGTGGGTTTTTTATTGTGTTCGGTGATGGTTTCAAATGATGACTGTTACAGTGGAAAGAAATAACTTTTGTTTTTGTAAACACAAACGTACAACAACAATAATCATAGTAATAATAATAGTATATTATATTTATGTGTTGGGCTAAGTCACATGACGTTTTTGTTTTTTTAACAATACTCGACCCAGTCAATTAGACTAGGCTGAATGGGTAAGGTGTATGTTTGACTTTTTAAAATGTTTTTCAATGAAAAATATATTCTTGAAATAATATTTCAACAAGAGGGATCATTACAAGAAGAAGAAATCACATGGATATACCTTGAATTAATTCAAAAGTCTTGCATGTACTTTATAATTATTGAGAAATAAAGTTAGTCTAACCAAATGGAAGCATCAAAACTGGCTACCCATTACAACTAGATAATGCATCCCCGGTTTTGTATTCCCTCCAGCCTACCAATATATTTTTTGCTGCCCATTCTAAAGTCAAATCATGAAAAAGAAGAAAAATAATCTTTTAATTTAATAGCAAAAATATATCTTATCTATAAGTTCATAACTCCAAGTATTAAACAAATTAAATTCTTGGAAAAAAGATACAGAACATTACCTAACAACTAAAAGGCGTGGGTTTTTTCCTGTTGAGAATCCTGTGCATTGTCTCTAATTCTCCTGTGGATTGCGGCAGTGTGCACCCAAATTTCTCCATCGTCCGCGCGGCAAAATGAGCTGCTTTCATGGGGCTATTTTTGGTTTTTCCTTTTTATTTCTTTTTTTTTAAAATAATCAGTTGTGAACAGTGTATTAACGATTTCGTCCCCTATAATAAGACAAAATAACGCCTCCGGCGCAGGGACACCGGCGTAATTGCGCACGTACGGACCGGTCCGGTTCGGTTCGGTCCGCCGCGACTTTTGGTTTTTTTTAATATTTTCTGAAATGGCTAAATACGGTTATAGCCCCTAATAAGACAAAAACAATGAATTGGGTCCAGGGTTATAACGGTAATTGACCGTATTTTTTCAATTTTAAATTCGGTGTCTGTCAGGGCGTGAGGCGCACGCGCCAGACGGTTTTTCGCCTCACGCCCTATTTAGGTGGCGCGTGCGGCGTCATGCGGTGACCAGAAATTGTCTACCGGAGCCGATCTCGATGAGCCGCCGCGTGGTCTTCCTCCCGCGGTGGCGCGTGTAACCTAAAAATGTCTGTGAACGCGGAGGAGGCCGGTTAAAGCCGCCGGCCACGTTTCTCTCTCTCCTGCACGTAAATGTGCAGAAGAGTCCCCCATTTGCTATTACTTTTCACTTTGGTCCCTCTACTTTTAATTTGGTTTTGGTTCAGATTTCTGTTATATAAGTTTTGATTTAGTTCGATTGGGTCCTCTGATTTTAATTAATTGAATGTGAAAGTTTCACTTCGGTCCTGCTACTTTCAATTTCCGGATTGGCTGTATATAATAACTCAATGAATTCGGTACACAAGTTCCGATTTTTTTAATTTTGTCCTTTGATTTCAATTGACAATAAATATAATTTGCATTTCAGTCTTTTGACTTTTAATTTTTTAATTTAATCCCTTTATATTTGATTTTCATTTCAGCCCTTATACTTTTATTTTTTTATATTTCTAGAATAATCCCTACTTTTGTCCATGTATATATAAATGTATTTAACACAATAATAATAATAATAATAATAATAATAATAATAATAATAATAATAATAATAATAATAATGATAATAATAATAATAATAATAATAATAATAATAATAATAATAATTAATTAATTATTTTTTGTTCTTACTCTTCTGTTTGTTTTTTTCTCCCGATAATTTTATAATATTTTTTGTTTTGCCAGTAATAGCAATAATAATTTTTTTTTGTTTTTTTTTTATCTTTTGTTAAAGTTTCTTGAATATTTTTAGTCTTTCATTTATTTTTGTTTCTTTCATTAGTAACATAATAGTGATGATAATAATAATAATAATAATAATAATAATAATAATGATAATAATAATAATAATAATAATAATAATAATAATAATAATAATAATAATAATAATAATAATAATAATAATAATAATAATAATAATAATAAGAATTTAATTGTTTTTCTTGCTTACTCTTTTTTTAATGTTTTTTTTCCCTACGGATAATTTGATGATTTTTATTGTTTTGACAGTAATAGCAATAATAGTTGTTTTTTTTTTTAATCTTTTGTTAAAGTTTCTAGGAAATTTTGAGTCTTTCATTTATTTTTGTTTCTTTCATTATTAACATAATAATAATAATAATAATAATAATAATAATAATAATAATAATAATAATAATAATAATAATAATTTAGTTGTTTCTCTTACTTATTCTTTTATTAATGTTTTTGAGTATTTTTTTACAGGATAATTTAATAATTTTTATTGTGTTAATAGTAAAAGCGATGATAATTTTAGATTTTAAGGCTTTAATTTTGCTATTGTTATTATAAGGTGTGTTGAGCTATTTTATTATATTAAATTTTGCATATATCAAAATTGTATTTTAATTTTGATCCAGCAAATCCTATAAAAATTGTTTGCTCAACCCGCAACATAGAACATATATTTTTTAAAATTTTCAGATTAAATAATTTTTTTCAGCTAATAATTTTTATTTTTGTTTTATCATCAATTATAATTTTTAATTGTTTTTCGTGCTTACTCTTATGTTAATATTTTTCAAAAAAATTTCCTTGGGATAATTTGATAATTTTTATTGTTTTGGCAGTGATAGCAACGATAATTTTTGTTTTTGTTTCATTCTTCTGTTTAGTCTTTTGTTGAAGTTTTTAGGATTTTTTTTCTCTTCCATTTTTCCCCTTTCATTATTAACACAAAAATAAAATAAATAAATGATAATAATAATAATAATAATAATAATAATAATAATAATAATATAATTATTTTCCTTGCTTACTGTTTTGTTTATGCTTTTGAGGATTTTTGTCCCTCAAAACAATTTCATAGTTTTTATTGTGTTAAAAGTGATAACAATGATAATTTTAAGTTTTTATTGTATTTTTTGTTTTATCCTTTTTTTTTTTTTTGCAAATTTTCAATATTTCATTCATTTATTAATTCTTTAATAATAATAATAATAATAATAATAATAATAATAATAATAATAATAATAATAATAATAATAAAAATAATAATGATAATATTTTAATTGTTTTTCTTGCTTGCTATTTTGTTCATGCTTTTTATTTTTTTCCCTCGGTATAATTTGATAATTTTTATTATTTTTATACTAACGGCAATAATAATTTTAGATGTTAAGACTCCGATGTTGCTATTGTTATAATATTTTAAATTAATATTGCTTCCTTTTCCCCTTTATTTTTTTTATTTTGATTTCCTCATTATATTAAATGATTTTTATAATTTTACTATCTGCATAATAATGATTTCAGTATTTATTTTTTTCCTGATAAAAATATTTTGGTCTTTTTTCTAATGTTACTTCGCACTCTTTTGTGATCGTTTATGACGCAATACCTATATTCTAAAAGATGTAATCTATGCTTACGTAACAAACTAAACTCAAAATTTAATACATTTTATCTCATAATCTTTAGCTTTTATTTACTTATATCATATAAATTTATTGTTGTAGATTTATTTATGTTAAATTATACACACAAGAACACCCGCGGCAACGCGCGGGGGCAATTAGCTAGTTTAAAATAAATGACAAGAAATACTTTTTTATCTAACATGTTTCTACATTCCAAAAACAACAAAATATCATTACACATTCTGTTGAATAAGAACCATAGATGTTTCTACATTATCGCTTGCAATAGTTAATTCTTCTAGGGTGGGGGTGTTAGGGATGGCAGCAGTGTAACACACAATATTTACATGGTTCGGCAACTTGCCTACTCCACGAAGCTACTACTTTGTATTAAGCAAACAATAATACAAATACAAGGAGGAGAAAAAACTCAACTCAACTCAACTCTCTCTAGCTCTCTCTACACAGCACATTCACTCAGTGTTTTTCTTCTGTCTCATTAAGCTCTAAGAAGCCCCTCTATTTATAGCAAGTGTGGGGAGACAATCTTCTTCATAAGTCAATAGTTGGCCACCAAGAAATAACAGCTTTATCATTTTCAACAATGGTGGGGAGATAAGTTGCACACCATTGTGCAGGTTTCACACCATTGTGTTCATACTTCAATAATCTCCCACTTGGACACAATGGTGTCAATCCCTTTTAGTCTTGAAGTCCAACTGAAGCTTTGCACAACTTCAATTTTTCTATAGGTACTTCCTTTGTCAGCATGTCACTAGGATTCTCAGAACCTCGAATCTTCTCAAGTATCAATTGTCCATCATCAAGAAGAGACCGAATAAAATGATATCTCAACTGTATGTGTTTTGTCCTGGAATGAAAGGCTGGATTCTTCGCAAGAAAAATAGCACTCTGACTGTCACTGTATAGAATGCCTTTATGTTGTTTCTTGCCTAATTCATCCAAGAAGCTTTGTAACCAAACTATCTCCTTCCCAGCTTCTGTAACTGTTACATATTCAGCTTCTATTGTAGACAGAGCAACAATCTTCTGTAGCTTCGAAGCCCAACATACAGCTGTATTACCCAGAGTATACACAAACCCTATAGTACTTTTCCTTGTGTCGATATCACCAGCCAAATCAGCATCTACATATCCTTGAAGCTTCAAGTCTGACTTTGTGAAGCACAAGGATGTATTTGAAGTACCTTTCAGATACCTCATAATCCACTTGACTGCTTCCCAATGTTGTTAGCCAGGATTGCTCATGTATCTGCTCACAACTCCCACTGCATGTGTAATGTCTAGTCTTGTACAGACCATAGCATACATGAGACTTCCGATTGCTGACGCGTAAGGAACCACATTCATATAGTTCCTTTCTTCTTCAGTTTTAGGTGACTGCTCCTTAGTAAGTTTGAAATTTTTAGCCAAAGATGTGCTTATTGGCTTTGCTTCATCCATCTTGAACCTAAGGAGCACTTTCTTCACATACTCTTCTTGTGAAAGCTTCAGAGTACCTTTATCTCTGTCCCTGATGATTCTCATGCCAATGATTTGTTTTGCATCTCCCAAATCCTTCATTTCAAACTGCTTTGATAATTGTTGTTTTAGCTTGTTAATCTCCCCGATGCTAGATCTTGCAACTAGCATATCATCTACATATATCAATAAGATGATATATGATGACCCAAAATTCTTTACATAACAACAATGGTCTGCTTGCAATCGTGTGAACCCATTGTTGCACATAAAGTTGTCAAACTTCTTGTACCATTGCCCCGGAGCCTGCTTCAAACCATATAAACTCCTTTTCAACCTGCAAACCATGTTCTCTTTCCCCTTTTCTGAGAAACCCTCTGGTTGCTTCATGTAGATATCTTCTTCTAGATCTCCATGTAGAAAAGCAGTCTTCACATCTAACTGCTCGAGATGTAGATCTTCTGCAGCTACAATTGACAATACCAATCTGATTATAGTCATCTTTACCACTGGAGAGAAAATGTCTGTATAATCGACACCTTCTTTTTGTTGAAATCCCTTTACGACAAGTCTTGCCTTGAATCGTTTGCTGCCATCGTGTTCTTCTTTAATCTTGTACACCCATTTATTATGCAAGGTTATCTTCCCTTCAGGTAGTGAAGTCAATTCCCATGTCTGGTTTCTTTTCAAGGAATCCATCTCATCTTTCATGGCTAGCTCCCACTTGCTTGATTCTTCAGCTCTTGTAGCTTCTTCAAGACTTTCAGGCTCACCATTATCTATCAATAGAATATAGTTCAATGACGGTGAGAACCGATGTGGAGGTCTGATCGTCCTGGAGGATCTTCTGACAATTGTTGCTGGTGTACATGGCTTTTCCTGCGGATCAATGTTTTCTTTATCAATGATATTGCCCTGTACAATACTTTTAGCAATATCATCTACATCTATTACATCAGATGTCTCAGCTTTGTCAGAATTTGTCGCATCTTTATTCTTGTATGTCATCTTCTCATTAAATATGACATTTTTGCTTCTGATAATTTTCCGATTTTCTTCATCCCAAAATCGGTATCCAAACTCATCAGAACCATAGCCGACAAAGATGCATTTTCTAGACTTTGCATCAAGCTTACTTCTTGCTTCAGAATCTATATGCACATAAGAAACACATCCAAATACTTTCAAATGTGAAAGATTTACCTCCATTCCTGTCCAGACCTCTTCAGGAATTATGAAATTCAAAGGAACAGAAGGTCCTCGGTTGATTAAGTAGACTGCAGTATTGACAGCTTCAGACCAGAATGTTGGAGGTAATCCAGCATGCAACCTCATGCTCCTAGCTCTTTCATTGATGGTTCTATTCATACGCTCTGCCACACCATTCTGTTGCGGTGTGCCTGGAATGGTCTTCTCCATCCGGATACCATTAGTAGCATAGTACTCCTTGAGATCTCTATCAGTGTATTCTCCTCCATTGTCTGACCTCAGACATTTTAGCTTTAATCCTGTTTCAGTCTCCACCATAGCTTTCCACTTCTTAAAGGTTTCAGACACATCAGATTTATTTTTTAGAAAATAAACCCATACCTTTCTACTTGAGTCATCGATGAAGGTTACATAATACTTTGAACCTCCAAGTGATGCAACTGGAGATGGCCCCCACACGTCTGAGTGTACTAACTCCAATTTCTTAGGTCTTGGAGCTCTTCCAGTTTTCAGAAAACTCACCTTTTTCTGTTTTCCGAAGATGCACCCTTCACACAAATCAAACTCTGCTGATTTCAAGCCTGGTAGCTTTCCTTTTGAGAGAAGCAGCTTCATTCATTTCTCACTCATATGGCCAAGTCTATAGTGCCATAAATCAGCTTGATTTTCAGCTTCAGCGGTAGCAATGATATCTTCTGAGGCTGGAGTCATGTACAAGGTGCCAGTTTTCTTACCCCCAAAATCATTACTCCTTTCGAGACTTTCCAGATGCCTCCCGCAAAATTTATGGAATGACCGCTTTCATTAAGTTGCCCTACCGAGATCAGGTTCTTCTTCAGCTCAGGTACATGTCTTACTTGCTGTAGCCTCCATATAGAATTATTGGGAAATTTTATCTTGACATCTCCTATACCAATAATTCTTAATGGCTCTCCATCTGCTAGATATACCACACCATAGTCACCGGCAACATAATTCTGCAAGATATTCTGATGTGGAGTAGTGTGGAATGAGGCCCCCGAGTCTAATACCCAAAATCAAGTGGACTGCTGACTGAGAGTAACAATGCTTCATGCCCTTCCTCTGCCACTATATTGGCAGATTTATCATCATCCTCCTTCTTCATCTTATAACAGTTTGCCTGAATGTGACCTGGTTTGCCACAATACCAACATTCAATTGGTTTTCTGGATCTTGACTTGCTTCGATCTTGACGAGGTCGTGGTCTGGATTTTGATCTGCCATGATTTGAGTATTTATCAAATCTTCTACCTCTAGTCTCAACATTCAAGGCAGAACCTGAAGTTGAACTTTCACCAGCATCTCTTCTACGGACTTCTTCTCCAAGTATCAAGTCTCGGATGTCATCATAGTTCAACTTCGATTTTCCAGCCGAGTTACTGATCGCCGTTCTCATTGCCTCCCAGTTGTTTGGCAATGAAGCCAATAGGATCAAAGCTCATATCTCATCATCAAAATCAATTTCAACTGATGACAATTGATTTGTGATAGTGTTGAAATTATTTAGATGCTGTGTGACAGGCATTCCTTCTGCTATTTTCAGATTGAATAACTTCTTCATCAAGTACACCTTATTATTGGAAGATGGTTTTTCATACATACCAGACAAGACTGTCATTAATCCTGCTGTAGTCCTTTCTTTGATGATATTATGAGCGACCTTTCTTGTAAGTGTTAGTCGGATCAGACCTAACACTTGTCTGTCAAGAGAGATCCATTCTTCATCTTTCATCGCTTCTGGTTTCTGCCCCAATAAAAGAAGATGAAGTTTCTTCCCATACAAATAATCTTCAATTTGCATTTTCCAATAACCGAAATCTCGCCCATCAAATTTTTCTATTCCGGTCCCTTTTACCTCGTCTGTGTCCATAGCTTCTTTATATGCTATCTTTGAGTCTGAATTTGATGAATCGGACACCACACACACGTCCGGAAAGGTCAAATTATCTGAAAATGACTCAAGAAAGACCAAAATCAGACTTTGGATGGCTAAGATCTGATCAATCAAAATCTGAACTAAAAGACGGCTCAGATCAATCCACGTATCCGGGTTTACGTGGACGCTGCTACACTAGATCAACTCCCACCAATGATGTGGTCACTGATGACGTGTCAGACACGTGCTCACAAGGATGACGTGTCAGGTGACTGGACTGGTGACGTGGTGGTGAGTGGAATGGTGACATGGTGGTGACGTGGCCTTACCGGACTGCTGTTTCCGGTCGTCTTCTCAGGCGACGATGGCTTATTCCGGTGACGTTGACTTATCAGTCAACACTTTGACAGCATAGAACTCCTTCGTTTGAACTCCAAATTAAGTGAACTCTACACCGTTGGAATCCTGGTGACCTCCTCTACGAGATCAGATGCTCAAAACTCGTTTTTGAGCACTTTGAATTTTCTGTAAAAAATCAAACACCTACACCATAGGCTCTGATACCGGTTGTTAGGGATGGAAGCAGTGTAACACACAATATTTACGTGGTTCGGCAACTTGCCTACTCCAAGGAGCTACTACTTTGTATTAAGCAAACAATAATACAAATACAAGGAGGAGAAAAAAACTCAACTCAACTCTACTCTCTCTAGCTCTCTCTACACAGCACATTCACTCAGTGTTTTTCTTCTGTCTCATTAAGCTCTAAGAAGCCCCTCTATTTATAGCAAGTGTGGGGAGACAATCTTCTTTATAAGTCAATAGTTGGCCACCAAGAAATAGCAGCTTTATCATTTTCAACAATGGTGGGGAGATAAGTTGCACACCATTGTGCAGGTTTCACACCATTGTGTTCATTCTTCAACTGGGGGTGGGGGTGGGGGTGGGGGTGGGTGTCGGGGTGGGTGTATTGTATAGTACACCTGAGTGGCGGTTAGAGCCAAACCAACAGCTGCGGCAGCAAACGCAAGGAAGGCCCAAGGACTACGAAAGTAAGTTTGTTGCATCTCAGCTACCCATTTCTTCAATGTGCTCTCGTACTGCTTATTTATCTCTCTCTTTACGTCATTGTAAACACTAGTATCAGGTTCCAGAGAACTGCCCATTTTATTGAATAGATCTGCAACCTGCTGGTCAGATCCATGGAAATTAACAATTATGCCGTTTGATCGCAGCTCTTTCACATCATCAGCATCATCAATCAACGAATCCATGAAACATATGTAAGAAGTGACCGGAAGTTTATCGAGCGCGGCAAATGTTTCATAGGCCACTAAGTTGAGGAGCAGTGGCTTTGTCGACACATCAAAGGTAAGTGTAGGAAGTTTTACTGTTCCATAGAAAAATGATGACTTGAACTTGACATCCATCAAACCACTAGTCTGGCTAGGCATGAAATGGATTCCCACCTTCTTAAGATTCTTGGCAGAAGAATACAAGTAATGGCCACGGCTTTCTCGAGCATCAACTGTCTCCGGTTTCTTACAACATGTGCCATATTTTCTTTGAGATGACTTGGCTTTTGATTTGTGAGAACATATGAATAGAGAATGTAGAAGTTGAAGAAGATGGGCAGGTGGTTGAGCAGCCTGCAATTGCCAATCATATCCTGAAGCTGAAGCTTTCCTTTTCTTTACCGTCAGTGTTAACCTCATAAGCACACCCAGCAAATATATTACTATACATGTACTTATTCCTAACATGCCAAACACAATAGCAAATGGGAAAGACATTAACAGGAGGGTAATGAGCAGTCCTGGGCAAAGTAATCTTCGAGTCCATAATGGTTGATCTCTTGGTTTGAGAATTTGGTAAAAAAGAAAATTCAGAACTTTCATTCCATTATTAGTTTCATCGTTTCCGTACCTCAGCCTCATTAGTGATTGCAGGACTGGGAAAGGAACCTGGTTTTCCAGTAATAACAAATCCCGCTTCACACCAGCAACTTGCCGATCACTCATCTCCAGATTCTCGTAATTGTGATCAGTAACACAAGAAATGAATTGGAGAATAAAGCACCCATCAAGAAACATCATTCGGGCGAATTGCTCGTCATCAAAGCAGGCTATGTCGATCTCGTTGTAGAATTCTCTTGCGTTTTGGATATCGTTTTCTAGTTCTCTGTATATGAGCTGGATGTCTTGTCCACTATCTAAGATGAATTGACGAGCCATCGGAACCTTTAGAGTCTCCACCTCTCTAAGCGTGTTATCACGTTCCGGATAGTGATAAGGCCCGATCGAGACCACCAAAGGACTGTAGCATTCTTCATTTTCATTCCTAAGTTTATGGGGAACTCTTGGAATTTTTGGCCCGAGTGGTTGGTTGTTTTCATCCTCTGTAGCCTCACTCATTATTGAATCAAGCCACAGAGAACGCTCATTATTGGCCAATGGATCAGCCCCTATTTCAAGATCTGTTTCAGACATTGTTGGAGGCTTGATCGAAGATTACTAATAGCTGAGAGACAAACATTAAAAACATTATCAAACAACCGAACAGAATATCCACAAAACACATAAATATGCAAATGAATATTCTGATTCACTACATATTGAGTTTAAGATATAATTAATCAAGTAATTACGTAATGATGTTGATACCTACTTGCTATGTTGCAGATAGTATACTAACATGTGTCAATACAGGAAACTAAATTTTATTCATACGAACATTACAACAAAAATTATATTAACAAAAACCTGAATTTCCTCACCGTAGCCGCTCTCATTATATAATCACTATCGATTGCAACAATAATCCATAGTAATTATTTATTTATTTATTTTATTTTTTAATATTTATCGGTATGATTTGGGCTTTGCGACTTGTTTTGCCTACCTATCAAAACAAGGTTGATTGTTTTATTACAATTTTTTTTTTTTAATTTGATCGTACTAGATTTGGATTTTTTTTAATTGACTATATGGTTTATTTTAGTTGCCTAGATATATGGATCTCGCAAGATCAACAAAATGTTTTGGCACTTGGTTGATGCTCGTTTTGTCAAGCTACAACTAAATTTTGTTGATTTAGAGTCATTAGTGTTAGATCTATCATTTCATAACATATAGAAATTGTATTCATGTCGAATTATCAAGAACGAATAAACTGTATAAACTATAAAACGGAAGCGTACCTGAATCCATATCCGGAAGTCGCTATCTAGAGTCGTACGGATGACCTTCCAGATTAACACGTTCACCTTTGAGAGCCCTTTTGTTCTCTCTACCTTAACCTTAGTTTTCTCTCTGATAATGGGATGTCAGTGTGAGAATGTCCGAACGTGTAATCTGGGGACCATGACCATATATATAGGCAACCAAGTGCCCTTTGGTATTCATGCCTTTTGGCATTCCTACCCTTTGGTATTCCTATTTTAGCCCATCACTAAAATAGGAATAACCCCGTAATCTCTACACATTAAAGGTCCACACCCTATTAGATACACCAAAACCCAATTGCCTAAAAAATACTTAGCAGATCATTTTTTTAATTAGGCTTCACCTTATTTGACAGTCCACAAACACATAATTATTCTCATATAAGCTCAACGTTGGATTAATGATCCAACAATCTCCCACTTGGGCTATATGTATAACCTTATAATTATGTTTTGCAAAAATAACCAAATGAGCTCAATCTTTGCTGTCATTAACAGATGTATCTATAACCAATCCGGTCCAGTAATCATACCAACATAGGATCTAAGCGGTTTTCGTTACAATTATCGTAACTCAACCTATCAAAAGTCACGTATGCCAATACAATTAAATGACATGGATCATGATGTGGATGTGTAGCATGGAAATTTCATGCAATATGATCTTAACATGCCTATTTCCAACTGGTCCACCCTTAAACCTTAGTGAGATCAAACCATACTAAAATCAGAGTGTAAATTAAACCAAAGACTTTATTTCTGCAGAAAATAACTTCATAAATATCCATAAACTGAAAATTTGTCTATATTGTAAAAGCATCTGAAATTACAAACTCCCTTTAAAACTGAATACTATCAATTGCCAAAACACCCATACGAGTAGTATGCTCATGAAACATTTTGGATGGCAATCCCTTAGTAAGCGGATCCGCAACCATGGAGTTTGTACCGATATGCTCTATAGACAACTGTCCACTCTGAACCCTTTCTTTAACAACTAGGAACTTGATGTCGATGTGTTTCGACTTCGATGAGCTCCTATTGTTATTGGAATATAAAACTGTCGACTTATTGTCACAAAATAATTTTAGTGGTCTTTCAATACCATCCACTATACGCAGCCCCGTGACAAAATTCCACAGCCATACTCCATGATTGGATGCCTCATAACATGCTATGAACTCAGCTGCCATCGTAGAAGAGGCTATAAGTGTCTGTTTAGCACTCTTCCAGGAAACAACACCTCCAGCTAGCATGTAAATATACCCTGATGTAGATTTCATGGTATCTTGGCATCCAGCAAAATCAGAGTCGCTATACCCAATGATCTCCAGATTAGTCAAATTCCGATATGTGAGCATGTAGTATTTTGTTCTCTGTAAGTACCGTAAGACCCGTTTAGCTGCTTTCCAATGGTCTATTCCTGGATTGCTTAAATATCTGCCCAGTATCCCAGTAATGTACGCAATTTCCGGACGCGTACAAACTTGAGCATACATTAGACTCCCTACTACTGAAGCATAAGGAATCTTCTGTATTTCTCTTTTCTCAAAATCATTCTTAGGGCACTGATTGAGACTAAATTTGTCTCCCTTAGCCACAGGGGTATCTCCTGGTTTACAGTCTTGCATGCCATATCTCTTAAGAACCTTTTGATATAGCTCTTTTGTGATAATCCAAGAATACCTCGAGAGCGATCTCGATGTATCTGAATACCTAATACAAAAGAGGCTTCACCAAGATCTTTCATCTCAAAATTCTTAGCTAGAAATTTCTTGGTTTCGTGCAATAAGCCTATATCGCTGCTGGCAAGCAAGATGTCATCGACATACAAACCAGGAAAATATATTTACTCCCATAGAACTTATGGTATATACAATCATCGACCAAATTCATCTCAAAACCAAACGAGATGATCACTTGATGAAACTTGAAATACCATTGTCGAGATGCTTGTTTGAGTCCATAGATGGATTTCTTAAGTTTGCAAACCATATTCTTTGGGTCTCCAGACACAAAGTTTTCAGGTTGCAACATATAGATCGTCTCATCAATGTTACCATTGAGAAACGTTGTCTTTACATCCATCTGATGTAACTCAAGATTAAAATGTGCCACCAATGCCATTATAATTCTGAAAGAGTCTTTCGAAGATACCGGAGAGAGTCTCTTTATAATCGATACCTTCTTTCTGTGTAAAGCCCTTTGCAACAAGACGTGCCTTGTACTTCTCCACATCACCTTTCGAATCCCTTTTGGTCTTAAATATCCATTTGCAACCAATAGGTTTCACACCTTCAGGTAATGGGACAAGATCCCACACATTGTTGTCTTTCATTGACTTAATCTCCTCATTCATAGCATAAATCCACTTTTGAGAGTTAGAACATTCAATGGCTTGATGGAAGTTGATAGGATCATCTTCCATCACTCCAATATCTACCTCATGTTCTTGAAGAAATACAATATAATCATCTGATATTGCACTTCTCTTCTCTCTAGTGGATCTTCTTAATGGCATAGATTCTAGAGGTGCTCGAGGTTGTTCTTCTGGAACAATTTCTTGAATAGGAGGTGCTTCGACATTGTCTTGATTTGTTGTGTTTTCAACATGGTCAAAAAATAGAATCTTGACCATTGCTAATAACACCTGTAGGAATATCAATATATTCCTCTTCAAAGACAAAGTCTTTATCTTTATCACCTCCCGCAAACTCGACATCCTCAAAGAATCGGGCATTTCCCGTCTCGAAAATCGACCTAGTTGTGGGATCATAAAATTTATACCCCCTGGATCTTTCCGAGTATCCAATAAAATAGCAACTTACCATCCTAGAGTCTAGTTTCTTTTCATTAGGCCTATAAGGCCTTGCCTCAGCTGGACATCCCCAAACATGTAAGTGTTTTAGACTAGGTTTCTTGCCTGTCCAAAGTTCATAAGGGGTTTTGGTAGTGGCTTTAATGGGTACTCGATTAAGGATATATGCTGCAGTCTTAAGTGCTTCTCCCCAGAGTGATTGTGGTAAGGTAGAATGACTAATCATACTCCTTACCATGTCCTTAAGCGTTCTGTTTTGTCTTTCAGCAACACCATTCATAGTGGGCGAACCTGGCATTGTGTACTGTGGGACGATACCGCATTCATCTAGGAATTTAGAAAATGGTCCTGGACGTTGTTCTCCTGAACCGTCATATCTACCATAGTACTCACCACCACGGTCAGATCTGACGTTTTTAATCTTTTTACTTTGTTGATTTTCAACTTCAGCTTTATAGCTTTTGAACACATCCAGTGACTGTGATTTTTCACTTATGAGATATACATAGCCATATCTGGAAAAATCATCTATGAACGTTATGAAATATTGTTGACCATTCCAAGCGACCATAGGAAATGGCCCACAAATATCCGTATGTATTAGTTCTAAGATGTCCATAGTCTTGTTGGCTACAAATCTCCTTGTATTGGTTTGTTTTCCCTTAATACAATTAACACAAATATCAAAATTTGTAAAATCTAAGGGATCGAGAATTTCATGTGACACAAGTCTCTCTATTCTCTTTTTAGAGATATGACCTAATCGTTTGTGCCATAATATACCTGAATTCTTGGTAGTTAATTTTCTCTTGGTACCTCGTGTACTTAATTGCAGGGATTCATTAAATGAAGCAATTGTATCAATCAAATAAAGATTATCATAACCAGATAAAGAACCGGAACCAGATAATTTGGAATCATAAAACAAACTAAATTTTCCATTTCCGAATGAACAAGAATAACCAGATTTGTCCAAAGCAGAAATAGAAATCAAATTCTATCTAAAAGATGGTACAATAAAAGTTTCGTTAAGATCCAAATAAAGTCCGGTCTTTAACAATAATCTAAATTTTCCAATTGCCGCAACTTCAACCGTCTTGCCATCGCCTACATAGATGTATCTTTCAACATCATTTGGCTTTCGGCAACTCAGGCAACCCTGCATAGACACACTGATGTGAGTTGTTGCACCAGAATCTAACCACCACGTGTGTCTAGGTACCGAAGTTAAATTAACTTCAGAACAAACCAAAGCAAGAAGCATACCTTTCTTAGCACGCCAAGCGTGATAGTTGGTGCATTGCTTCTTTTTATGCCCTTCAGCACCACAAAAGAAACAACTAGTACTGATCGAATCATTTGATTTCGTTAATTGTTTCTTTTGAGGTACTGTACCTGCAGCTTCCTTAGCGTTCTTTCTTTTCCTTCCCTTGTCTTTAAAGGCAGTGGCTAAGTGAGCACTCTCTGTCCTATCTTGCTTAAGCCTTTCCTCTTCCTGAACACAGTGTGAGATGAGCTCATTCAGAGACCAAGTCTCTTTCTAACAATTGTAGCTCACCTTAAACTGGTTAAATTGTGCAGGAAAGGATATTAAAACCAGATGCACTAGCAAGTCCTCAGAGAGTTCAAGCTGAAGTGCTTTGAGCTTGGAAGCAAGATGAGACATCTCCATAATGTACTCCCTTACATTGCCTTTGCCTTTATACTTCATTGAAATGAGACTTGTCAAGAACGTACCGATTTCAGCCTTTTCATTCTTGACGAATCTCTTTTCAATATTGGCAAGGAATTCCTTAGCTGTAGTGATTTGATCAGACATTGTGCCCCTGAATGCTTCTGGAATGGCTCTCTTTATGATCATCATACACATGCGATTTGATTTCTTCCACCTTTCCATATCCTTCTTTTCATCAGAGGTACTCTCATCCTTAAGAGGTGGGGGAGAATCAGTCCTTAACGCAAGGTCGAGATCCATAACTCCAAGAACAATCAAAAGATTGTCTTTCCAAGATTTGAAGTTAGAGCCATTAATCAAAAGATTGCCTACGCAAGTTCAATCTTTGCTTCACTGGCAGCCAACGGGCTGCCAGTTTCATGGTCACCAGCGCTGGCTTGCAAAGCCAACGCTGGTTATATATATATATATTCCACCTTCACTGGCAGCCTACGGGCTGCCATTTTCATCACCAGCGCTGGCTCAAAGCCAGCGCTGGTTATATATATAAACTGGTTTATTTCTTTAACTATGCAGTAGTTTGTTTCTTCAACTAGCAGTCTAAAAAACCGACTCATCTCTAATCTGTAGTGGTAAATCCAGTTCTGTTTACTTGAGTTTTCTAATTAGTTTCCTAATAATTCAACATGAAATGGCTCTGATACCACTTGTTAGATCTAGCATTTCATAACATATAGAAATTGTATTCATGTCGAATTATCAAGAACGAATAAACTGCATAAACTATAAAGCGGAAGCGTACCTGAATCCATATCTGGAAGTCGTTATCTAGAGTCGTATGGATGGCCTTCCAGATTAACACGTTCACCTTTGAGAGCCCTTTTGTTCTCTCTACCTTAACCTTAGTTTTCTCTCTGATAATGGGATGTCAGTGTGAGAATGTCCGAACGTGTAATCTGGGGACCATGACCATATATATAGGCAACCAAGTGCCCTTTGGTATTCATGCCTTTTGGCATTCCTACCCTTTGGTATTCCTATTTTAGCCCATCACTAAAATAGGAATAACCCCGTAATCTCTACACATTAAAGGTCCACACCCTATTAGATACACCAAAACCCAATTGCCTAAAAAATACTTAGCAGATCATTTTTTTAATTAGGCTTCACCTTATTTGACAGTCCACAAACACATAATTATTCTCATATAAGCTCAACGTTGGATTAATGATCCAACAATTAGAACTTGAGAGACCAAATTTATACTAAAACAAGTACAAGGACTAGAGTGGAAAGACAACTAAAATAGGCTAACACGTGCAATGTGATGAAAGTCACAGTGTTATAGCGGCACCATCTCTTGCAATTATGTTGGAAGCTTCGCAGCATGATCTTGTGTTTGAACTAATTGAGAATCATATTTTTTTTCATTTGACCTTTTATTTGGTTATCTTATCTGCATAATCTAGGTAGCGAGGTTCGGTGAGCTTCATGTATTTTTTTTAGAATTATGTTAATGTTTTATTCTATTTTTTTTAATTAGAGATAGATTTAAACTTGCATACTATCTACTATCTACTATCTACATGTATTTTGTAATGTCATATAATAATAAATAAATAGTTTTGAATCTTTTTTATTTTGAAATGCATAATTTTTTAAGATGATATATTTAGTTATTGTTAAAAATATAATATAAATCATAGGATAGTTTTTGTTAAATAATAATATAAATTATATATTATAACTTTACTTAACAATTTAAATTTATTTATTGAAATAATTCTTTAACATAGTATAAGAATCTTATTCACCAAATGTTCACAAGTTAGAATCTTACAATTCTTATTTTCTTAACTAAAATTAATTTATAGCACAAAATAATAGTGGCTATAAATATAAAGTTTAACAGGTTATCATTTGAAAAACAAATATTAAATGGAAATATAGATTATATTTTAATGTTGCACCTAACATATAAAATTAAATATTTTAAAATAGAGCTTCGTGCTTTTATATTTAATTATGAATCAATTAACTCGAGCTAATTGAGAGGAGACCATTTGAGTTTGAGTTTGGAACAGAGGGATCAATCGATTTTGATGAGTAATTTATATTTCTAGTCATACTCTGCTTATCAAACAGCTAAGGAAAAAGGTTAGAGCCACAATTTTTTAAACTGGCATGGTGGTTGATCCAGCTCAAGATCTAGGTCGCGAGTTGTAACAAGATCATCATGACATCCCGGTTGATACTAAACTTTTTTTACCAAGCAAAACAGTGTCTTTGTTAAAAAAATATCGACAGGTTGCAACCAAGTTTTTAATCAGGCGATTCAAGTCACCAGGTTAACTCGAGTTCTTGAACGGATTACTCAGGTTTTTAAATGATGTGGTTCAAAGTTTCCAACATGGTCGTTGGGAATGAAGATGAGCATCACTAAGAACATGTTCAGTAACATAGAATTATTTTATTTAATATTTATTTAGTTTTCTTTTTATTTTCATTTTTTTCTTCTTTAATATAAAAAAGTTTATTTTCTTAGAAGTTTCTGAACATTTTTCCAACTCAAAAAAAAATATTCATATTATATTGATTTTCATATGAAGAAAAATAGCAAAATAGAAATCATGCTTAATCAACTTGTTTTCTATGATAATTCTTTATTGACCTAAAATACACGTGACTAAAGCCCATTCCACTACCACTAGGAAAAAAAAAATAAGAATAAAAATTATGATACCGTCCTGTCCACAGGTTTTAAGGGTTTAGCATCTAAAACGGGAGCTCATCTGTGCATACGAAATGGAGAGAAAGACTGGGAGGTGGAGAGAGAGTAAAGCAAGGAATTTGACATACCTTTAAGATCTCTCTTGTGACGGCAGAAGCAGCAGCAATAATGGATGAGAGAATGAGATGGTAGTGCTAAGAGATATCTATGCAAATATAGAGAGATAGGATAGGATATAAATGGTATTAGCAAAAAGTCTCCTGTGGTGTTCAAAAAGAGGAGACGTAATTTATTTTTTTGACTTTGTTTTGATTTGAAGAAAATTTTAAAAAATATATTTTTCATGTCTTTTAACTGAGGTAATATGGTGGAAAAATCAAAATAAATTTTAAAATTCATAAAAATGTATTATTAAATTATAAATTTCTTCTTGCATTTTTAATTTTTTTTTTCATTTTAAATAGAGTAAAACTCTGAGCACGTCCTGAAAGGTTTTCAAGTTCTCTATTTATCTTAGGATTGGTAAAGTTAGTAGCTAAGCCAATAATTGGTTTGGTAGTAGAAGAAGGAGATTGATCGGTGTGCGTTATTAAATGAAGCGGCTGTTTGGCGTTGTGGTGCGATCTGCGATTGCAGATCGCACCACAACTTTGGTGTTTGGTTAAAACCAAACACCGGTGCACATGGGTGGGTCCCACGCCCATTTTAATCTGAATCGGCGTTTTGAAATAAGCTCATTTTTTGTGCTTATTTATTGGCGATTTGTAAAATCCCGATCTGCGAATAGCTGCGATTTCTAAAATATAACCGTTGGAATCCACTGAAAATCTTTACCCTTCCGAAAATCTTATCTTCTCATCCAGCCTTATCTTCTTCCTTCTCTTCCTTCTCTTCCTCTTCGTCCTTCTCTCGTCTGCACCAGAGCCTTATCTTCTTCCTTCTCTTCCTCTTCTTCCTTCTCTTCCTTCTCTTCTTCTCTCGTCTGCACCAAGCAACGTCCACACCCTTCTCCTTCTCCCTTCTCTTCTTCTCCACACTCTTCGGCTGCCTTCTCTTCCGCAAAAAACCACCACAGCAACCATCACCACCACCGCAAAAAACCACACCCTTCTCCCTCTGCAACCCTCACAGCAACCCTCTCTAGAAATAAATGAAGATGAGGGTTTTGGTTTAGTTGTTGAAGTGACGAGCTTGGCGGTTGAGAAGAGGGCTTTCATGGCTGTTGATTTGGGTTTGGAATTGGAGAAAGTGAGAGGGTTTTAGGGTGCGAGAGAAGCTGGGGATTTTGATTGGGTTTAGAAGATGGGGTTAGTGATTTTGAAGGAGAGGGACGTTTAGAGGATTTGGTTTTGCGGAAGTGCTGGGATTACTTGATTTTTTTAGGAGATTGTATAACTAATTTACAAGCTTATTTTAAAAGTTTTTAACTTATATTTATGGTTTTCCTTATTTTTCAATTATTTATATATATATGTATTACAAAACAAAAGCAAACAAAAAAATATTTATTTTTCTGAATTATCTTGAAGAAAACATAAAATCTTCCTTTTACAGCACACTGGCCCTCGGGAGGAGAAGGTGAGATGACTTTGTTTAATTTATTAGGGAGTAATGCACCCACATAAAAATTATTGGTCACCAATCAATTATTGAATTGATAATAAATTAATTAATTTAATTTTGTTTTATTTAGAATTATGATTTATATTGGAGTCAATTTATTAGGGAGTAATGCACCCACATAAAAATTATTGGTCAGAAATTAAGCTGAAATGATTAATCAAAAATGACTTCATTATAAATAAATTTTAAAAATTAAGGATTAAAATATAGTCTATTACAATTCTAGACTTATAAAAATTACATAAAAAAATTAATATACAAAATTATAATTACATAATTATAATTTTGTATAATAATAATCTATTAATTTTGTATAAAATTAATCTATTAGTCAGTTTAAAATAATAATAATACATTTTATTGTTATGATTATTAATCTACAAAATTTAAAAAATAATTAATCTATTAGTCATTTTATTGTTTTTTCATTAATTATTAATTACATTATATTATTATAATAAATGAAATTTACAATATATATATACCCTTTAAAGTAATTTCACAAGTTAAAAGCAATATGAAAAGTTTGGTAACCAAACACCCAAAACTGCTTTTTTTGCAACCTCCAACTCAACCACAGTTTTAACCAAACACTTAACTGCTTATTTTGCAACACACTAAAAGCGCTTTTTTTGAAACTGCTTTTTTTCAACCACAATCGCAATCGCAATCGCAATGCCAAACACACCCGAAAGATTTAATTTGATGATGGTGATAAAGGGTGCGTATCGAGATGATAATGGAAAGCCAGTTGTTCTTTCCAGATATAAAGACAGTTCTCTTTTCCTTTTAGAAAAAAAGAAAGTTATAGCTTCCTTTCCAATTGGTCTGGGAGGTGGGTGTGGACCTAACGTGTCGTGGCTGTATTGGAGACATGTCAGAGCCAACTTTGACTATGAGCCCCTCCACGCAAAAAGCCATCCCTTTACCTTTCTTAGTTGGCTACGAGCAAATTTGCCCGTTTGACTTTTTTATCTATATAGAAAATTTATTGATTTTATAAATGTTATATTTTGTTATTTTAATATTTAATTAGTAAAATTGTAATTGATAAAATTTGTTAAAAATAGTTTTTTTTAACCAAAAAGTGATTGAATATTGCTATTGCTAAAAAACTTTTGATAAAATTTGTTAGAAAATTTGCTAAGAAGGTGAAATGATTTGTTAGAAATTTGTTGTCATGGATACTCTGGTTAAAAAAAACACAAAAAAAGAAACCCGGTTAAAAAAAAAGACTTGGACACGACGGTTATTAAAAAATAAAAAAAATGTGAAAAAAAGGTTACCGTTTATTAAAAGAACAAAAAAAAAGAGTATAAAATAGAAATTTAAATTCAAAGCCAAAGTTATATTTATAAGATTTATTAATCATATTATTATATTAAATGTATTCAAGAATACCGATATTAATTTTTTTGCAAGAAATCATAGGTAATTTTTTCTCTCTATATATATATTTTTAGGCGATAATATTCAATAAATATTAAAATATATAATTAGTCTCACATACTTTATAATGTCATCGAAATGGGAAGTGGGTCGTAGATTTTTTAATTGTTGATAATCCAGGTAAATTTGTTAAAAAAAAATTATGAGTTGCCTTTTTCCTCTTGTAATATTAGATCTGATACATTATAAATAAAAATATTGTAATTTGTTTTTAGAAATAAACCTAAATTTTTTGCGTGCTATAATTACTTATTTACCGTCTAAAAAAAACAGTGTAATCGAAACGGGAAGTGACTCGAATATTTTTTAATTGTAGATAATCTAGGTAAATATGTCATTTTTTTTAGTTGTATTTTTTGCCCAGTAATATTAGATATGAAATATTAAAAACCAAAATATTATAAATATTTTTTAAGAAATAAACTTTAAAAAACAAAGCACAAAATTAAAATTCAAAGACAATTTTTTTTTTATTTTTTCTAAGATTTATTCCTTGTATTATTATATTAAATGTATTTAAGAATACTGATATTAAATTTTTTTCTTAAAAAATCCTAGATAATTTTTTTCTCTCTATATACATTCTTAGGCGATAATATTCAATAAATATTAAAACATATAATTAGTTTCACATACTTTAATTTGACATAAATATACAAATATATAATGAATTTGACATACTTTAAATAATACATGTAATTTTAAGAACAAAATTGAAGCAAATCCAAACATTCAAATTAAATAATTGAAAACATAACTTGAAATTAAAAGAAATGGGACCGAAATAAAACTAAAATCCATAATTAACTTGCATAGAAGGATAAAATTGAAAGAAATCAAACTTTGAGACCGAAAATATTAAGGATCTATAATAAATTTGCATGGAAGGATGAAATTGAAATCCATCAAAACTTTGATACCAAAAATATTAAAAATTCCAGCCCAATCCGAAAAATTAAAGGAATGAGGACCGAATTGAAAGTCCAATATATAATCAATTTCAATTGAAGGACGAAATTGAATCAAATCAAAACCTATATAATAGCATTAAGACAAGAAAACCAAATTACAACGTTCAGGGACTGAACTAAACTTTGATAAAAAACAGCTTAGCTGACGTCATCAGGCGCAGGCAAGAGAGAAATTGGGGGGGGGGGGGGGGGGGGGGGGGATTCAAACGATCATTGACACGTCTCCGGATACCATAGTGCTACACGCGCCACCGGGTGGAAGATAACATGCCTGAAAATCATTCTAGACGCCGGTTGGTCATTTTCCGACGCCGTAGGGAGCCGCACGCGCCGTCCGAAGAACGCGTTAGAGCTGAAACGAACGGCTCGTCCGGAGACGCGCCAACAGATGTCAACAAAAAAAAAATAAAAATAGGCTAATTACCGGAAGCCCCTCATCCCCAGGCGTGTCGTTTCTCTTTTTCGAGGGACAAAATGGTTAATGCACTGTTCAATTAAATATTAAAAAAATTAAGAACCGGTCGGACGAACCGGACCGGTCCGGGCCAAAAACGGTCAATGACCGTCCAACCCCTGAAAATGGCGGCGTTTTTTGTCTTTTTCGAAGGGTTTTTTCGTTAATACACTGTTCAAAAAGGCAAAAAAAAAGGTGGATGTGCTCGCGCGGAGCACCAGAGCAAATTGCCAATGAACAGTGACAATGAGTCACGGTGAACAGCGAAAAACCGAGCTGTTTTAGCTCTTTAGGTAATTGGCTAAATTATTGGTTTTGCTAGTTCAAAAATAAAATATAATATATATACATGTAAGATTTAATATAATAAAATATATTAATACATTTTATTATAATAACAGTAATATCAAACCCTAAATATCTAAAAATATCATTATTATCACTGCTAAATCAATAAAAATTATTACACAACTCCAAGAAAAAAAATTCAAAAACAATAACAAAGAGAAAGCAAGAAAAAAAACTACAATTAATATTATTATTGTTGTTGTTGTTGTTGTTGTTGTTGCGTTAATAATGAAAAAAACAAAATTAAATCAAAGAATAAAAAAAACCTAAAAACTTTAGCATAAGAGAAAACAAAAATAAAATAAAAATAAAAATTATTAGCTGAAAAACTATCATTTGACGTGGAAAAAAATAATGAAAAAAACAAAATTAAATCAAAGAATAAAAAAAAAGGAAAAATCTAACATAAGAGAAAACATAAAATAAAATAAAAATAAAATTATTAATTGAAAAAAATATCATTTGACATGGAAATAAAAAAAAAACTAATAAAAAATCTAAACGAAAGAAGAACGGGAAAAATTAAGAAATATAAATTTTCAAATAATTATAAACACAAACTAAAATTTAAGAACAATTTTTTTCAAAAAAGAATACAACCTCAACAAAAAGAGAAAATAATAAAAAATATTAAATTACCCAGAGAAAAAAAAATCAACAACATTAACAAAAGAGTAAGCAAGAAAAGAACTAAAATTATTATTATGATGATGATTATTATTATTATTATTATTATTATTATTATTATTATTGTGTTAATAATGAAAAAAACAAACAAAATTAAATCAAAGATTAAAAAAAGCCTAAAAAATTTAACAAAAGAGCAAACAAAAAAAATAATAAAACAAAAATAAAAATTATTAGCTGAGAAAAAACCACTTGACTTGAAATAATAAAATAAGAACTGATATAAAACTAAAAGAACAAAGAGCAAAAAAAAACAGAAATATTAATTTTCAAATTATCACAAACACAAACTAAAATTTAAGAACTAAATGTTTCAAAAAAAAATACCACCTCAATAAATAAGAAAATAATAAAAACTAAAAACTAAAGCTAAAAGCACACATGTATAAACATGGACAAAAATAGGTACTATTTCAGAAATATAAAAAAATAAAGGAATTAAAATAAAAAAATTAAAAGTATAAGGGCGAAAATGAAAACCAAATATTTATCAATTTCAATCAAATGACAAAATTGAAAAAATCAAAACTTTTGTACTGAATATATTAAGGGATTTAAAACCAATCTGGAAATTAAAAGAATGAGAACCGAATTGAAACCTAAATATATAATCAATTTCAATCAAAAGACCCAATTGGAATAAATCAAAACTTATATAACAGAAATCAGGACCATGCAAAACAATTAAAAGATAAGAGGCTGAAATGAAAACACCATAAAACCGGGGGCTTGCCCTGTACTTTATCATGCAGGAGAGAGAAAAGGGAAAAAAACATTCAACCGGCCACCGTCACAAAACCGGCCACCGTGGGCTACGATGCGCCAAACCATGAGGAAGATGACATGGCAGCACATCGGGTGAGACACCGAATGGGCATTTTACGCCACTGGACAACGCCGCACGTGCCGCCCGAAGCCGGCGTGAGGTCGAATACTGTCTGTCTCGTATAGTACACGCGCGTGCAGTATTCGACAGATAATAATATAAAAAATTGGTCAATTACCTAGACACCCCTATAGCCAAATCTTCAATTTTATCTTAATGGGGGCAGATTAATATTTAGACATTTTCAAAAATGTGAAATTCTCGTGGCACCCCTCCAGACCAAAATTGTTTTTTTGTCTTATTGGGGGTAGATTAGTATTTAACCATTTTAAAAAAATGTGAAATTCCTGTGGAACCCCTCCCGACATAATTGGGTTTTTCAAGGGATAAAATGGTTATTTTACTGTGCAAATAAATATAAAAAAATCAACAAACCAGTGAACCGACCGAACCAAAAATACCTAAAAACTTAACTGGCCCAAAAACACACTATGACAATCCACATTGTTTTCACTCATAATGAACAGTGAAAACACTAATCTCTTTTAGTATATGTTACTAGTTAAATTGCCCACACTACTTTGCGGGTCGAGCAAACAATTTTTATAATTGTTGGGATTAAAGCAATTAATAGGATTTGTTAGTTCAAAAATCAAATATAATATCTATACATGCAGAATTTAATATAATGAAACATATTAACACATTATATTATAATAACATCAATATCGAAGTCTTAACATCTAAATTCATCATTACTATTACTGACAAAATAATAAAATTTATTAAATTACCCCAAGAAGAAAAAACTCAAAAAATTAAAAAAACATTAAGTAACAAAAAAAATAAAATTATTATTATTATTGTGTTAATAATTTAAAAAAACTCTAAAAACTTTTTTAAAAAAGAGCAAATAAATGATAAAACAAAAACAAAAATTCTTAGCTGAAAACAAATCATTTGACTTGAAAAAAAAAACTAATAAAAATACCAAAAGAAAGAACAAAGAGAAAAAAAATAGAAATATCAATTTTCAAATAATCATAAACACAAACTAAAATTTAAGAACTAAAGTTTTCAAAAAAATAACACCTAAATAAATAAGAAAAAAATAAAAAATAAAAAGCAAAACTAAGAGCAACACATATATAAACATACACTAAAATATGGACTATTTCAGAAATATAAAAAAATAAAAGAATTAAAACAAAAAATTAAAAGTATAGGGGCCGAAATGAAAATCAAATATATTATCAATTTTAATTAAAGAACAAAATTGAAAACCTCAAAACTTCTGTAACAAATATATTAAGGGATTTAAAACAATCTGAAAATTAAAAGAATGAGAACCGAATTGAAACCTAAATATATAATCAATTTCAATTGAAGAACCGAACTGAAACAAATCAAAACTTATATAATAGAAATCAGGACTACGCAAAACAATTAAAAGATTAGAGATTGAAATAAAACCACCATAAAACGAGGGCTTGCACTGTACTTTAGCATGCAGGAGAGAGAAAAGTGGAAAAAAACATTCAACCGACCACCATCATGAATCCGGCCACCATGGGACACGACACCCCACACCTGGAGGAAGAGTACACGGCGGCGCATCGGGTGAGACACTGGATGGATAATTTCCATTACTAGAATACACGGCACGCGCCGCCCGAAGAGGGAATGAGGCCAAATACTGTTGATCGCGCGTGTCACACGCGCGCACAATAATCGACAGAAAATAATTTAAAATTATGGTAAATTGCCGGAATATTCCTACAACCAACTCTTCAATTTTGTTCTCCGAGCAGAAATTAGAATTGGACTAAACACAACTTCAAATACAAGTGTTTGGCTTGCCATCGACGAGGCTCCGTTCCTCACACATGCTGGAAACAATTCCATTGTGTAAATCATTAGCATAATAAAAGACACTGAAGTATGATACGAGCTCCGGTCCAACCAGTACCACTTCCTTCCAATTTGTTTTCTGCTAGAAGAGATCGTTTTCTGCTCCATTTGCTTACTATGAAGGAAAAGACGATGAATGATGGTATTTTTGTTAGAAATTACCATTTTGCCACTCATGACACACTCATGTTCTTGTTTATTCAAACCATGATTGATCATGGAGATAGATCATAGGGTTTGATCATGGGAATTAATTGATATATTATGGGGATCAATTACCTAATTTTCTCCTTAATGGGAGCAAAGAATTAGTTAATAAATTAATGAGAGGGGTCTCTGATATACCTATAAATAATAGTTTGTGTACTCCATCTACGGCTACTAGTAGGCATAGACTAGAAGGTTTCTCTCGTAAAAAATTCTATTATTATGAAGTTGTGTTGCTGCTGCTGTATTGAGAATTCATTCGGAGCTTGAGCAAATAATAGCTGGAGGTATTTATAATCTAAATTTCCGCTGCTATATGAATTTAGTATTCGATAATATAATGCATATAACATGAGGTATCAGAGCCCCCTTTCTACTATTTTACTCAGTATATTTGTTAGTGATTCTCGATGTATTGAATCATTTATTTTGATTTCCAATTTATAAACTTGCATTGTTATTTTACGTAACTATATGTTTATGACCTATTGTTAATGAAAATATTTTTAACTAAATTAAATTGGAAATTAAAATTGATGGAAGGAGAGGACGGGCTTTTAGCCCGTTCTGTGACCGGCGCCCATAAGGGCCACCGGTGAGAGTAGTGACGACCCCTTAAGGACTGTCTGTTGAACAGGGAGGGGCCAGTGGCTCACCGTGACAGGACTGGGCGGTGGCTTCTGTGGCCGCTGTATGAGGATCTATAAGCTGCCAATCGACTACACTGTTTCCGGCGCATGAGGTAGCCAATGCAAGTTTGAGGTTAAACGGGTCAAAGGGTTAAATCCGGGTAGGGTTTTTTCAAACCCATAAGGAACCAGGTCAAGTTCAAAATAAAGGTTCATTAAGTGGGTTGGACCGATATGGTCCAACCCAATACAAACCGATCAAATAAAATGGGTTGACCCGCCCGTACAGTAGTAAAAAAAAATTAAGATGGGAAATTATGGGTGTATGGTTCAAACTTGGGTTCTTCGGGTTCATAAAAGTAACCCAAACCATTATGCTATGTTTCTTTTATGCTTACATAATGTAGTTTTTATTCATTTTATTTTATATGTAAAGTACATTATGCTTATGTAATGTAGTTTTTATTCCTCTTGTTTTATATTGTAAAGTATTTGATTAATACATTACATTAACTTAGGAATATAGCTTGTGATTTATATTATTTAAATATAAATTACTTGATGCCTTGACATAAGAATAATCAATTAAACCATCAATGTTAGTAAATTTTATGGTACTATCTAATTTTCAATGTCTAGGAAAGTCTTGGTATTTAAGTGTGTCCATTAAGATCCACCTCACTTTCCTTGGAACTTACTTGGTTGTAATTTGGAAAAATACTGTTTAATTCATATTGGTTTATTTAATTCCTAAGAACCTTATCTAGACTGTCATAACCCAATTTAATTTCAAGGATATAATTGACAATAATACAAATTGTTAAACCAAAAAAAAATAAGGGATTTAATAGAAAACCAAAAAATAAAAGAATAAGGATCGAAATGCAAATGAAATATATAATCAATTTAAATTAAAGAACTCAATTGAAACCAATCGAAACTTCTATTACACAAATCAACTTCATACCAAACAATCTAAAGCAAACACTTTCAAGGTGGCTCCTTATTCTCCTCCTTTGTCTTAAAAATCAGCACCTTTTACTTCCTGTATCTAAAAAATTTATACTTGAGGGACAAAATTTATACTAAAACAAGTACAAGGTAAAGTGAATAGAAAACTAAAATTGGCTAACACGTGCAATGTGATGAAAGTCACAGTGTTATAGCGGCATGTGCAGTTTCTTCCTTGCAATTATGTTGCAAGCATCGCAACATGAAGATTGAAAGCTTTCTTCTTTTCATTTTTTTCTCTCCTCTCCTTAAAACGCATTGGTGATCTTTCCATAATTCAAATTTGTATTTTTTATTTTATTATTATTTCAAATTTGATCTCATTATTTTAATTACTTATTTATCTTTTTTATTCTTTTGTAGATTGTTTTTTTCAATTTCAAACTTAAATCTAAATTGTTTTATCCTTTTATTATTATTTTTAAAAAAATCCTCATTATTTTAATTGCTATTTTTTTTTATCTTGAGTTCTTTGTAAAATTAATTATATTTTAATTTCATCATTTAACATTAGATTGATTAAAAAATGAGTTTTTTTTTATGATAATTCTAGGTTTAAAAAGTTTACCTAGGTTGACATCTATTTATTTTTAGGGCTGATTTTTTTCACTGATTTTCTATTTCAAATTCATCCTTTGACATTGGATTTAAAAAAATATAAGTTTTATGATTTTCTTCAGCTTTTTTTATATAAAATTATCTTAATCTCATGGCCTGGGTTGCAAATTTGGCAATTTAGTCCAAATTGACTCTATTTTTTTTTTAGTTTAGACCAACATAAGGTTGGATTTATAATTGAAAATCATATTTTTTTTTTCATTTTATCTTTTATTTGGTTATCTTATCTAAATGATCCAGGTAGCGAGGTTTGGTGAGCTTCATATATTTTTTTTAGAATTATATTAATATTTTATTCTATTTTTTTTTAATTAGAGATTGATTTAAACTTGCATACTATCTACATGTATTTTGTAATGTCGTATAATAACAAATAAATAGTGTTAAATATTTTTATTTATTAATGCATAATTTTTTAAGATGATATATTTTGTTATTGTTAAAAAAATAATATAAATCATAGGATAGTTTTTGTCAAATAATAATATATATTATATATTATAACTTTACTTAACATTTTAAATTTATTTTATTGAAATAGTTCCTTAACATAATATAAAAATCTTATTCACCAAATGTTCACAAGTTACAGTCTTACAATTCTTATTTTCTTAATTAAAATTAATTTATAGCACAATGTTAATTTCCATTCCGCCGAATGGAAAATAATATTGGCTATAAATTTAAAGTTTAAAAGGTTATTATTTGAAAAAAAAATATTAAATGAAAATATAGATTATATTTTCATTTTGCACCTAACATATAAAATTAAATATTTTGACATAGAGTTTCGTGCTTTTATATTTATTTATGAATCAATTAACTTTTAAACCATGTGACACATTTTATAAAGTGATCGATTAGGCACTCAAAATAACCCTATGGAATCAATTGTTGCCTCAACCTACTCAGAACCTAGAATTTACTACTCTGCAGACCCAATCTTTCATCAATTTTACTTCATTGATTAATGATTAATATTCCTATTGCTATCTGCCAACCCATAATTTGATGGAAGACAAATGTGCAAGCATTTATTTTTCGATCGAGCTAATTGAGAGGAGACTGGTCACCCAGGACCATTTGAGTTTGTAACAGGGATCAATCAATTTTGATGAGTATTTTATATTTATAGTCATACTTTGCTCATCAAACAGCTAAGGAAAAAGGTTAGAGCCACAATTTTTAAACCTGACCTGGTGGTTGATCCAGCTCAAGATCTAGGTCGCGAGTTGTAACAAGATCATCAAGATCGGCAAAACAGTGTCTTTGTTAAAAAAATATCGACAAGTTGCAACCAAGTTTTTAATCAGGTCAATCAAGTCATTAAGTTAACTCAGGTTCTTGAATAGATTACTCAGGTTTTTATATTTCCTTGCTTTTTTAACCCAACTCGGATCCTTGGTTGGCCGATCTGCCCAAGTTAGGCTTTAAAACTGTGGTTAGAGCTATTTTTTAAATGATGTGGTTCAAAGTTTCCAGCATGGTTGGAAATGAAGATGAGCATCACTAAGTACATATTCAGTAACATAGAATTATTTTATTTATTTATTTATTTAGTTTTCTTTTTATTTTCATATTTTTCTTATTTAATAAAAACAGTTTATTTTCTTAGAAGTTTCAGAACATTTTTCCAACTCAAAAAATATATTCATATTATATTGTTTTTCATATGAAGAGAAATAGCAAAATAGAAATCATGCTCAATCAACTTGTTTTCTATGATAAAAGAGGCCATTAACATAAGAAAACATAGCATCTGTTATCATCTCGTAGTAACGAAGTTGTTTACGTGGAAAGTGTTTGATGATAACAAAATAATCATCAACAAGAAAAAAAGTATTATAGGATACTAACGCATCAACACACAACTAGAACATATACCAGCATGTGACATCATAGAAAATATCAACTTAGTTTTTTTGGACACAATACAAGAAAACGTGCCTGTTTGACAAAAATCCATTGCACAAATTGCAACGGGATTTTGTTTATCAACTGATTTCCATTGCTAAACAAATTCCGGAAATAAAAAAAAAACATGGGTTGCAATGAGTTTGCAATTGCAATGGAAAATCCATTGCAATTTAAAACTATTGCAACAGATTGTCCGTTGTAAAGGAACAGATAATTCGTTGCAATTTAAAAATATAGCATGCGCCTGATTTGAAAAACAACAGAGAAATATAAAATCTATAGTAATTATGTATTTATTAATATTTAACGGTATGATTTGGGGTTGGCAGCTTGTTTTGCCTACCTATCAAAGGGGATATAGAGATATCAAAGAAATATTTAGTTTCTTAGTTGATGCACTATTTGGTAACAAAAAATATTAGTTTAAAGCAGTTAAATTTTGAAGAATAAATTTTAAGATTTGGCAAATATTAAATCCCTTGAAATTTTTGTCATTAAGTTGGATAGGCTGGGGAAAAAATTAGGTTGATTGTTTTTATTACAATAATTTTTTTTATTTGATCCTACTAGATTTGGATTTTTTATTGACTTAATGGTTTGTTCTAGTTGCCTAGATATATGGATCTCACAATCAACAAAATGTTTTGGCACTTGGTTGATGCTCGTTTTGTCATGCTACAACTAAATTTTGTTGATTTAGAGTACTTAGAGCTTGAGGGACCAAATTTATACTAAAACAAGTACCAGGACTAAAGTGAATAGACAACTAAAATTGGCTAACACTTGCAATGTGATGAAAATCACAATGTTATAGCGGCACGTGCTGTTTCTTCCGGTAGCAAAACACCATCTCTTGTAATTATTATGTTGGAAGCATCGCAGCATGATCTTGTGTTTGAACTACGTGTGTGACATGAAGATTGAATGCTTTCTTCTTTTCATTTTTTTTTCTCTTCTCCTTAAAAGGCATTGTGATTTTTCCATAATTCAAAGTTGTCTTTTTATTTTATTATTATTTAAAATTTAATCACCATTATTTTAATTATTTATTTATCTTTTTTATTCTTTTGTAGAATTCTTTTTTCAATTTCAAACTTAAATCTAATTTTTTTATCATTTTATTATTATTATTATTTAAAAAAAATCCTCATTATTTTAATTGCTATTTTTTATTTTGAGCTCTTTGTAAAATTAATTATATTTGAATTTCATTATTTAACATTAGATTGATTAAGAATTAAACTTTGTTGTTTTTTTTATATGATAATTCTAGGTTTAAAAGGTTTACCTAGGTTGACACCTATTTATTTTTAGGGTTGATTTTTTTACACTGATTTTCTTTTTCAAATTCATCCTTTGACATTGGATTTTTTTAGAAAAAAATAAGTTTTATGATTTTCTTCAGCTTCTTTTATATAGAATTATCTTAATCTTATCAGACTTCGATTATAAAAACACCAAAAAAAAAGTATAAGTGGAAAAAAAAAGGGGAAAAAATGTTAAAAAAAGTGGGTTTAGAGATTAATCATGGTGCGTGTAAGTTGACTTGGACACCCCGATTATTAAAAAAAAAAAAGAAGTCCGATAAGAAAAAGAAAATAAAAACACCTTTTCAAACAGTAATGAACTGTGAAAACATTGTTCATTACCGTTCCAATATCAGTTTGTAGCGTAGGAGATTCAAACTCTGGCTACGGGGAAACGATGCACGACTTATCCACTCGGTCTAACGACTTTGTTGTGCTGTTGTAGTATAGAAATAATAGTTATATTATTAAATTTTTTAAAAGCAAAATCCAAAATCATTTTGTAGCCTGAGAGATTCGAACTCTCACTGCGGGGAAACATTAGGCGCACGCCTTAACCAATCAGCCAAACGACTTTGTTATGCTATTGTAGTATAGAAATTATACTTATATTATTAAGT
This sequence comes from Salix caprea, assembly GCA_964035475.1. Classification (NCBI taxonomy): domain Eukaryota; kingdom Viridiplantae; phylum Streptophyta; class Magnoliopsida; order Malpighiales; family Salicaceae; genus Salix; species Salix caprea. The sequence continues at coordinate 28,094,115 of OZ037743.1, read as the reverse complement.
AATTTCACTATTCCTGTCCACAGTGTTTCTGAATCTAGATAAATGATTGGCTTGAATCTATTATAATTTTACTACTTAAATATTAAAGTAACTAATTACAACATGCACAAAATCAATCAGTTTTCTATATGAAAAAAAGTCCAGCACATCGCGCGGGCAAGTAACCTCGTAACTTCTATAAAATAGTGGACTCTACTGATTTACCAATCTTGTCTTTTAAAACTATTTATTCATAATAATATGATAACAAAATTAGATGCTCTTAGCATTGAGCACCAATTAAATATCAAAATATTTATATTAGACTAGAATAATCTCATAGAAAACAAATAAAAATAAATTATGAAGTCCAATTTATAATCAATCAAATACTAAAGGATTCAATTGAAAGAAAAAAACATACAAGATAAAAAAAACTATTTGACAGTGCTATTAAACCAAACATAATGGTTACAACTAGTTTATTTAATTTTCTCTCAAGAAAATTCAAAACTAACATGTTACAGGTAACAAAACTAACAAATACATATATCATAGCAAATAGACTCAAACACCAGTAGATCAGATTCTACGCGGAAATCAAGAGTTGATGCATTTGCATTAATCTTCTACTTGGGTGGGAATCTTGTATAATAGGTCTGAGTGGCAGTAAGGCACAATCCAAAAGATGCAGCAAGAACTGTAATAAATGTCCAGGGATTGCTAAAATAAGTTTTCTTCCACTCATACGCCCATCTTTTCACTGTGCTCTCACACTGCTTATTAATAGCCATTTTGACATCATTGTAAGCAGCAGTATCATATGTATCATGTGTCAAGGATCTTCCCATACCATTGAAGAGATTTGCGACTTTCTGGTCGGCTCCGAGATAGTTGATAATTATGCCATTAGATCGCATCTCCTCCACATCTTCAGCATCGTCAATCAAAGAATCCATGAATAATATGTATGAACTGACCCAAAGTTGATCAAGAGCAGCAGCTGATTCATAGGCCACCAGGTTTAAGAGAAGGGACTCGGTTGACTCATCTATGATAATCGGAGGAGCTTCAACTATTCCGGATAAAACTGATGACTTGAATTTGACATCGGTGATAGCACCAGCACTCCATCTCGGCCGAAAAAGGATTCCCATCTTCTTAAGATTCTTGGCAGAATAAGACAAGCCATGACCCCGGCTTCCTGGCCGGGCTTTTTTATGGTATCTTTTGGAATAGTGATACATGGACTTGTAATATAAAAGCTGTAGAAGATGGTCAGGCTGAGTCTTCCCTGGTGGTGGTGACCAATCCAAAGACACTTGTAGCAGGAGTTTTTCCAAGTATACTAATAACCCTTCATAACTCAAGCAACAACTGATTATAAAATATAAAAGAAAAAAAGGAAATAAGATTGGGATCATAACCAACCCTAATGCAGTGAAGGCTATCAGGACCCATTTTTGAATTGGTTTACTGGACGAGCGGATATGAAGAGAGAGAAAATTATTGATGATTTCATTTGAATCACTTAAATGCTCATACCTCTGTTTCCTCAAAGAATCCAAGACTGCAAAAGGAAGTTGGTTCTCCAATAATAACAAGTCTCGTTTCACATCAAAAATTTGTCGATCTGACATCTTCAATTTTTCACTTTCATCATTCAGACAGTGCATGAATTGGAGAATGAAGCAGCCATCAATAAACATCATCTTGATGAAGTCCTCATCACTGAATTTCTCTGTTATGTTCTCATCGTAGCATCCCCTCGCTTTTTGTAGCTCCTCTCGGTGCTTTACTATCTTCGACAAACTTGACCATCATTCGAAACTTGAGTTTCTCCACTTGTTGAAGCTTCCCCTCACGATCTGAGTAGTGATATGGACCAATTGAGACCGCCAAGGGTCTATAACATTCTTCTTTTTTTTCCTTGAGTTTTCCTGGAACCTCAGGAATGCTTGGTTCTGGAACCTCAGGAATGTATGGTTCTGGAACCTCATGAATGTTTGGTTCTTCCGTTCGATTCTCCAGCGTTTCGCTAAGCCACGGAGGAAGTACTGAACTCGAGGAATGTATAAGTTTTCTTCCACTCATACGCCCATCTTTTCACTGTGCTCTCACACTGCTTATTAATAGCCATTTTGACATCATTGTAAGCAGCAGTATCATATGTATCATGTGTCAAGGATCTTCCCATACCATTGAAGAGATTTGCGACTTTCTGGTCGGCTCCGAGATAATTGATAATTATGCCATTAGATCGCATCTCCTCCACATCTTCAGCATCGTCAATCAAAGAATCCATGAATAATATGTATGAACTGACCCAAAGTTGATCAAGAGCAGCAGCTGATTCATAGGCCACCAGGTTTAAGAGAAGGGACTCGGTTGACTCATCTATGATAATCGGAGGAGCTTCAACTTTTCCGGATAACAATGATGACTTGAATTTGACATCGGTGATAGCACCAGTCAATCTTGGCCAAAAACGGATTCCCACCTTCTTAAGTTTCTTGGCAGAATAATACAAGCCGTGACCCCGGCTTCCTGGCTGGGCTTTTTTATGGTTTCTTTTGGAATAGTGATACATGGACTTGTAATATAAAAGTTGAAGAAGATGATCAGGCTGAGTCTTTCCTGGTGGTGGTGACCAATCCAAGGACACATTGACGAGTTGGGTAACAAAAGTTACCAAGGTACTTAATAACCCTTGATAACACAAGCAACAGAACATACAAACACAACAAGAACTGATTATAAGAAATATAAGAAATAAAGGAAATAAGATTGGGATCATAACCAGCCCTAATGCAGTTAAGGCTCTCCGGACCCATTTTTTCATTGGTTTACTGGACGAGCGGATATGAAGAGAGAGAAAATTATTGATGATTTCATTTGATTCGCTTAAACCCATATACCTCTGTTTCCTCAATGAATCCAAGACTGCAAAAGGAAGTTGGTTCTCCAATAATAACAAGTCTCGTTTCACATGAAAAATTTGTCGATCTGACATCTCCAATTTTTCACTTTCATAATTCAGACAGTGCATGAATTGGAGAATGAAGCAACCATCAATAAACATCATCTTGATGAATTCCTCATCACTGAATTGCTCTATTATGCTCTCATCGTAGCATCCCCTCACTTTTTGTAGCTCCTCTTTTACGTTGACGTAGAAGTCTTTTCTCGGTGCTCCACTATCGTCGACTGGATCCTTGACAAACTCGACCATCATTCGAGCCTTGAGTTTCTCCACTTGTTGAAGCTTCCCCTCACGATCTGAGTAGTGATATGGACCAATTGAGACCGCCAAGGGTCTATAACATTCTTCTTTTTTTTCCTTGAGTTTTCCTGGAACCTCATGAATGTTTGGTTCTGGAACCTCAGGAATGCTTGGTTCTGGAACCTCAGGAATGTTTGGTTTTCGATTGTTTTCGGACTCTTTGTACTCTTCCATTATTTCGCTAAGCCACACAGGAATTTCCTCGCTGGTTGTTTTAGAATTTCCTTGTACTTGATCTATTGCAGGTGAACTCGGGTCTATCGTTACACCAGTTAGATGTGTATCAGCCATTGTTATAGGTTAGAGCCACAATTTTTAAACCTGACATGGTGGTTGATTCAGCTCAAGATTCATATTATATTGTTTTTCATATGAAGAGAAATAGAAAAATAGAAATCATGATCAATCAACTTGTTTTCTATGATAATTCTTCAATAGATACTATCACTATTACCCTAAATAGATAATGACCCAAGTGAATGTTGAAAATGTTAAGCTATATCTTTATCTAATTCAATAACATAAAATACATATTATCACTACTATATAAATTCAAACTAGAATACATACATTTCACTCGCTTTATGAAAAAAAATCAATTAAATTTATATTGCGTGCTCATGGGACCTAGAAAATGCCACTACATAAATTAAACAAAACTAAAAAAAATGGTAGGAAAAAAAAAAGAATAAAAATTATGATACCGTCCTATCCACAGGTTTTAAGAGTTTAGCATCTAAAACGGGAGCTCATCTGTGCATACGAAATGGAGAGAGAGACTGGGAGGTGGAGAGAAAGTAAAGCAAGGAATTTGACATACCTTGAAGATCTCTCTCGTGACGGCAGAAGCAGCAGCAACAATGGATGAGAGAATGAGATGGTAGTGCTAAGATTATCAATGTATTTTTTGGAACTGTTAGAGGCGAAAGACTAGACTAATGCATTAAAAAATTGAACTGTTCATCCATAGTTGTAAAATCCGTTCCGGGTACCGTTCCGGTTTTTCGTTTGGAACGGAACGTTCCGGTTTCGGTGCATTCCGGCGTTCCGTTCCGGTTTTGTACTGTTCATATATAATTAATTATATATATATATGAAAAAAAATATTTTAACAAATATAATTAAAATTCAAGATAAATTAACTTTAAATTATACAATACAAACACAAAATCAAACAAACATAATCTCAAAATTAGAAACATCTCTAAAATTCCAACAATAAAATTATTTTTTTAAAAATAAAAAATAAAAAATGAATTTAATTATAATTAAAAGATCCAAAATATTTGAAATTTAAGCTACTTATTGTATGTTTTTCAAGTAATTCTATGTTTTTTTACGGTTGTTGTATTTGAATTTGAATTTTGAAATTAATTAATGTTACTTATTGTTTTTGATGTTAGAAAAACTTAAAAAAAACAAAATAAACACATTAAGAAATAATCAATAAGTTCAAACATAATTAATTAAAATACATTCCATTACAAATAATTCAATCAAATTAATTACAAATTAATACCCCTATTTTTTATGTTAACTATTATTATATAATAATTAATTATTAATTATTATATAATAATTAATATAAAAACCAATAAAAGTATAAAACCCTACCCATCCAACCCTACCCATCCTTTCTTCTTCTCTAGCCGCCGCCCAACCCTACCCGTCCTCATCTTCCTCTTCTCTTCCTCTTCCTCTTCTCTTCCTCGTCCTCATCTTGGGGAGAGCATCTACGAGAACAGAGACCCACAAAGTTGGTTTTCCACTTTTGACAGTCTCCGTCTCTTTCCTCAACTCCTTTTTCTTGTTTTGGAACTGCTTTCGCTTCCTCGGCTTCATGGCTTCCTTCATCCTTTTTTCATCAGCTTAAGTTCTTCCTCTTCCTCGTCGTTTTTTATGTGTTTTGTAAGGGGACATGAAACGGCGTCGTTTTGCCTTGAACCGGAACGGAACGCCCGGTACGGAACCGGGGCGTTCCGGCCGGAATTCGGCCGGATTTACCGGTACTGACCGGAATTTTTTCCGGAACAAAAACGTCGCCGTTTTGTTCCGGATTTGCTTCTGGAACGGAACGGAACTTACAACACTGTGTTCATCCATGACGCTAACCCTATCATATCTAGTTTCTTCTCAGTAAAGTTTTGATACCCTATATTTTTTACCTGACAACAACTTAAGGTACTAGACTAATGCATTGTCTACGCTTTGAGTCTTCAAAATATATTATTGTAATAATATTTTAACAAGAGGGATCGTTACAAGAAGAAGAAATCACATGGAAGCATCAAAATTGGCTGGGCTCCTATAGGTTTCCACTCCTGTTAGTCAAAAGGGGCGGCCTCCCCCTGCCTAAATTACGGTGTTGATGGTTGATATAATTATAAAATTACTCCAAACTATATCTTGAATTATAAGGTTTCGGCCTGTTTGGGAGGGCGGTTGTGGTTGTTTTTTAAAGTGTTTTTTATTTAAAAATATATTAAAATGATATTTTTTTATTTTTAAAAAATTATTTTTGACATCAGCACATCAAAATGATTTAAAAACACAAAAAAAATTCATTTAAAATGTAAAAACAAATTCAAATTTTCATCAAACGCAGAGCCAAACAGGCTCTTCAAGGATTAATCTATTTGACCCAATTGAGGTTGAAGTTACATTTTAAAGTGTTTTTTATTCAAAAATACATCTAAATGATATTTTTTTTATTTTTAAATATATTTTTTAAATCAGCTTATCAAAGTGATTTAAAACCACTAAAAAAATTTATTTTAAAACAAAAATTAAAAATAAAAATAAAAAAAAATTCAAAAACATTTTAAAAACACAAGGGTAGATGGAGCCAGAATCAAACTACTATCTGTGGCTGGAGTAGATAATGGATAAGGGTCGTTCTGAAGCTGTGATTGTTCTTAATATCGAGGTGGGAGTTGTTGTTTTCTTTATAAAAAAGGTGAAAATATATAAAAATAAATTTAAATTTTTTTTGATATCTTAATACATAAAAATTATCGAGAAATATTAAAAAAATATATTAAATTAATATTTTTTTTATGACATATATTTCTTAGAATGTACGAGCCATCTGCCCGCGCGATGCGCCGGGTTTTTTTTATCTATGTAGAAAATTGATTGTTTTTATATGTATTGTATTTTGCTATTTTAATATTTAATTAGTAAAATTATAATTGATAAAATCTGTATAATTGAAATGGAAAGTGGGTCGTATATTTTTTATTCGCAGATAATGTAGGTAATTTTTTTTCATGAGTTGCCTTTTTTCCCCAGTAATATTAGATCTGACACATTATAAATAAAAATATTGTAATTTTTTTTAGAAATAAACTGACATTTTCTGCGTGCTATAATGAGTTATTTCAATGTTTAATAACTAAAATTGCAACAGAAAAAAATATGTTAGAAATGAGTTTCTTGCGTGGTATAATTAGTATGCTTGCCCGCGCATTGCGATAGGGTTTTTTCCATGTAGAAAACTAATTGATTTGTTACATGTTGTAATTAGTTGTTTAAATATTTAATTAGTAACATTATAATAGATAAAATATGTAACAAATAAATTGTTTTTGCATCCTATAATGACTTATTTTCCGTCTAAAAGGAATAGTGCAATCGAAACGGAGAGTGACTCGCATATTTTTTTAATTGTAGATAATCGAGGTAAATTTGGCTAAAGAAAAAAAATTTGAGTTGATAATGTAGGTCAATTTGTCTACCTTTTGTTTTTTTGAGTTGTATTTTTTCCCAAGCAATATTAGATTTGAAATATTAAAAATGGAAAAATTGAAAAAAAAAATTAAGAAATAAACTTAAACAAAAGAGTATAAAATTTAAATTCAAAGCAAAAATGTTTTTTTTATAAGATTTATTAATCATATTATTATATTAAATGTATTTAAGCATATTGATATTATTTTTTTTTTTAAATCCCAGGTCAATTTTCTCTCCCTCTCTATATATAGTTTTAGGCGATAATATTCAATAAATATTAAAATATATAATCAGTCTCACATACTTTATAGAGTAATAAAAATGGGAAGTGGTTCGTATATGTTTAAATTGTAGATAACCTAGGTAAATTTGTCATTTTATTCTTTGTTTGAGTTGAATTTTATCCCCAGTAATATTAGACCCCACACATTATAAATCAAAATATTGTAATTTGTTTTTCAAAATAAACTAAGTTTTTTTGCATGCTATAATTATTTACTTGCCGTCTAAAAAGAACAGTGTAATCGAAACGGGAAGTGGCTCGTATATTTTTGGATTGCAGATAACGTAGGTAAATTTGTCTGCCTTTTGTTTTTTTGAGTTGTAGTTTTTTTCCCAGTAATATTAGATTTGCAATATTAAAAATCAAAATACAGTAAATGTTTTTCAAAAAATAAACTTGAACAAAAGAGCACAAAATTAAAATTTGGAGCCAATTTTTTTTTATTTTATAAGATTTATTCATCATATTATTATACTAAATGTATTTAAGAATACTTATATAAAACTTTTTTCTTCAAAAAATCCGCTGTCTTATTTTTCTCTCTGTATATATTTTAAGACGTTAATATTCAATAAATATTCAAACATATAATCAGTTTAACATACTTTAATTTGACATAAATATACAAATATATAATTAATTTCACACACTTTCAATCATATATTATTTTATTATTATTATCAGGCGATAATATTGAATAAATATTCAAACAGTTAAATTATTATTATTAATTTTTTTAATTATCATCATCATCATTATTATTATTATTATTATTATTATTATTATTCTCATTCTTCTTCTTCTTCTTCTTCTTCTTCTTCTTCTTCTTCTTCTTCTTCTTATTATTATTATTATTATTATTATTATTATTATTATTATTGTTAGCATTTAAAAAAGATTTGTGAATTTTATTTAAAAAAAAAATTAATTTTCAAATGATTATTACCAGGAATAAAATTTGAAGACCAAATAAAAAGAAACCCTAACAAAAGAAAAGATAAAAGAAATATTCAAAACCAAACAAAAAAAAATATATACATAAACTTGTACAATAATAGGGAATAATGCATAAATATATAAATAATAATAAAGGAAATCAATTCCAATAAAACAATTAAAAACATAAGGACCAAAATAAAAATAAAAGATATGATTGATTTAAAGTGAAGGATTAATTTGACAACAATTCATACTTTTGTACCAAAAATATTAAAAGATTTAAAAGAAAAAACATTTAAAAGAAGAGGGACTGAAATTAAAGTGCAATATATATTGAATTTGAAATGAAGGACAAAATTGAAAACAATACAACCTGCTGCACTAAAACAATTAAGGGATCTAATAGAAAACCGAAAAATTCAAAGAAGAAGGACTGACATGCAAACTGCCTATATATCAATTTGAATGAAAGGACAAAATTGCAAGCAATTGAAACTTCTATTACCGAAATCAAACAAAAGCCAAGGGACCGAAATGCGTCAACAATAAACCGGGGGGACTAAAGTTGAATCCGGCGCTGAGGAGAGAGAAAAGAGCACATAAACGTTCAACCGACTATATGAGCCTCTAAGTAGATCATTTAAAGGCACGTGCCACCCCATGCGATCCAGGGAAGGGTTGCGAATCGTTTTCAACGGTGACGTAAAAATTTCTAACCGCTGTATGAAGTCGCACGCGCCTCGTGGATCGATCGCGGGAAAGAAACGCGCCAACGCGCCCGTACGGATGACTGACAGAGCTGATGACAGGTAATAGTAACGTAGGAGTCAATTACTAAAACACCCCTGATTCTAATTCCGGGACTTTTTCGTATCGGGGGCTACAAACATAATAACACATTTTAAAAAATATTAAAAAAGAAAAGAGGTGCGGCGGACCGAACCGAACCGGACCGGTCCGTACGTGGTCAATTACACCCGTGCCCCTCAGCCGAAATCGTTTTTTGTCTTATTATCGGGGGCGAAATCGTTGAAGCACTGTTCATAGTAGGAAAAAACAAAAAAAAAGGGTGGACGTGCGCGCGACGCACCGAGACAAATATCGTGTCCACAGTGCGGATGAGTGTTGATGAACAGTAAAATCAATTTTGTTTTAGAGTATTTGATAATTTTAGTGCAATTTAAAATGCACTCCTAAACAAGCACAAAGGATGGAAGAAAATTTGGTGGGAATGGAAATTTGAGATTGAGCATTTATTTGGTATTGGTATTAAGCAATTATTGATTATTACATATCTAATTCGTTGATTAATTATTGATTAGATCTATTTTTATAATCATAAATTAGAAATAAAAAATGGAATGTAGAGAATTAATTATATATAAAAAAACAGTGAGCTAAACTATTTAAGATAAACTGCTTCAGCGAAAAAAAAATGTCTGTTATTTATTGTTTATTGGATGTCTGAATTTGTTAATTTACAAAGTCTAATTTCAACTATTTAGGTGGTGTTTTTTTGGTAGTATGATAGTTGTTTTTTAAAATATTTTTTTCTTGAAAATACATCAAAAAATAATTTTTATTTTATTTTTTAAATAACACCTCTAAATAATTTAAAAACAATCACCCCGGGCATGGTTCGGAAGATTCTCATCCACGATGAAAGAGTTTGGCTATAAACAAAGTAATTCAGATCATACTTTGTTTATAAAGCGCAAAGGAGGGAAGGTAACGGCTCTAATAGTATATGTGGATGATATGGTCTTAACAGGAGATGATCCAGAAGAAAGAAAGGCTCTACAACAGTTTCTGGCATCGAAATTCGAAATGAAAGATCTCGGACAACTGAAGTACTTCTTAGGGATTGAGGTCTCGAGGTCAAAAACAGGAATATGTCTTTCACAATGAAAATATGTGTTGGATTTGTTGGCAGAAACTGGAATGCTTGCATGTAAACCGGTAGATACACCTATGTAAATGAACCACAAACTGGGACAAGCAGAAGATCAGACGACAGCTAACAAAGGACGTTACCAACGATTAGTCGGGAAACTGATATATTTATCACATTCATGACCAGACATAGCCTATGCAGTCAATGTGGTAAGTCTGTTCATGCATTCACCAGGAGAGGAGCATATGGAAGCAGTATATCGGATATTAAGATATTTAAAAAGTGCACCGGGAATGGAATGTAGAAAATTAATTATATATATAAAAAAAGTGAACTAAACTATTTAAGATAAACTGCTTCAGCGAGAAAAAAAAGAGTTATTTATTGTTTATTGGATGTCTGAATTTGTTAATTTACAAACTCTAATTTCAACTATTTTGGTGGTGTTTTTTTGGTAGTATGATAGTTGTTTTTTAAAATATTTTTTTCTTGAAAATACATCAAAAAAATATTTTTTATTTTATTTTTTAAATAACACCTCAAAATAATTTAAAAATATCAAAAAAAAAAATTGTTAGACAAGAAGTGTTAGCTAAGTTCTTTGTGCCAAGAGGAGTGTGAGCAAGCGTACCGAGAAAGAAAGACGATGGTGGTGAAGGAGCTTGAGCATTCAAGATCCCAATCCGATATGATTATCTTGTAAGTGTGTCCATTCCAGGCCCATGAAGACTTGGATACGTTAGCACACTTGAGTTGCACGTGCCATTGTTGATCCAGTGCCACGCTGGTTCCGAGTCTGTGTAGACACTAATGAATGTCTGCTGAGCATCGAAGAGCCTTGATAACAATACCAGGGTGGATTGAACGAATTGGGTCCAACCAAAATCTCCTATTACCCTTTCAGCAACCGAATCAAGGGAGGGCTGAGATCCATCGACGACCGAGTTTTCCGGCTCCGCCACAAGGCATGGAGGCAACAAAGGGCTGTGATTCTGGTTGTGCTATCAACTAGCAAGTTTACAGAGACTTTAGACTTTCGTTTTAGAAAATCTTGCTCTGAGATGAATTTAATCTCAAACATTGAGTGCAGGAATAATTAAAGACACCAACAAGGACAGTCAAGCATGAAACATAAATATATTAAAATAATCCGAAAATATAAAAAAACAAATTAAAAAAAATAACTTATTTTTGTTCGGATAGCAATAACAAATGGAGGCTAATTAAAACTTTGAAGATGCTATTTTTTTTTTAAGATACGATAAAGGGTATTTTTTGAGCCGGCTTCCGCTTATTAAGTTTTTTTTTTAATAAGAAAAAATAGGCTTTTTATAGGGAGATTCGTCCACTTTGAGATTGATCATTTTTAATAAATTACTATTTTACGGCCCTCCATTGATAAGAAGTGTTGATAACACTTGGGCTGTGCATACATATTATTTATTATAAGAAAAAAATATTCAATAATAAGAAATATTTTTAAATTATTGCATGTCTCAATTAAGATAAAATTTATCTTTGGATTTTTTTTAACCCGTTATATGGTTAATAACTTTGCTATCAACCCTAAATTGTGTAATAAAATATTTTTTTTTTTAAAAAAACTCTATCTTTCTATCATTTTCCTAAAATTGACGTTATAGAATAAAAACCACATGCATAACACAAAAGTCAATTACTTAATCCACAATCTCTGCTCACAAATATCCCTTCTTCTTCACCCTCTCCATCTCTTACAAGCCTTAGCCTACAAAACTACGTGCTTAAACCAAACTAAACCCAGCACGAACCTATAAATAGAAAACAGTCCTTTAACAAACGTCCCTCAACCCCTCCAAAACAACATTTAATGGATGTGAAAATCAGAGAGGTCTTCGAGTCAGTCGGTTCCTTCTTCACCGGCGATGATCATATCCCATGGTGCGAGCGTGACATCATTAATGTAAGTATATTTGTGGGTTATTGAGAATTTTGTTATTGATCATTTGGGGTTTGATATTTTCGCAAAAATTTGCTACCTTTTTTAGATAGACGGACTCGGATTTCTTGTTCTACACATGTTAGAATGTTGAACCATTCTGTGGTTTAGAAAATATTGGTATTCGTGATGCTGGAGTTGATTGTTATGACAGAAAGATTAATACTAGTGATTTGTTTTGACAATTTTGCTTTTGGTTTATGTAAGGATTGATGATAGATGTTGAATATGAGAGGAATGCAAGGAAAGGGTGAAACTTTTAAGATAGAGAATAAAGGGTTTTTGTTTTTTGAAGTCAGAACATTGGGGCAATTGAAATCAATTTTGCTAAAAAAATATAGGTCCCATCTGGAGCCGATTCATTTTTTCTTTCATGTATGGTCTTTGTACCCTTTCAAGACTCTAAATTCAGTTTTCTTACTGGTCTTGGAGGCATTTACTGTCAGTTTGTGTAAATTTTGTGTGCTTGACAGTTCGTCTATAGCATCATTTTTTTTTCTGGGAATGGAATTATGCCATATTGTTCTTTTGATTTTGGAATATTTTACATATTTGTTCTTGTTTTCTTCACTGCTACAAGTTCAGCTGAATGGCTGTCTCCTGATGCTTATCCTGTGTATGTTTGAAATTTAAGATTCGTTTCCTAGTTTGCTAAAGAAGTTATGTTATAGTCTTTTGTCTTGTTATGTAAATACTTTAGTGCAAGAAGTGCGAAATCTTTTTATAAAAATGGAAATGAAGAGTTAGAATAACGCTTTTCCTCTGATGTTGCATGTGTTTCATTCAGTCCCAACCCCCAGGTCTTTAGCTTTTATGTTTCCTTTTCTGTTTAAAAATACTAAGGACCTATAAGTTGTTTTGCAAGCATTGAATCAATAGTTATTTCAATTTTCCATGATTATGTGTTTTGGTTAACACTCTGCCCTTTCCATGATTATGTAGCAGAAGCTGCTGAAGGTGACTCAAAGGAACTTAAAACGGATAGCATTATGCGATTGTCATGGGCTCTTGTCCACTCTAAACAACCAGAAGATGTGCAGCGTGGGATAGCTATGCTTGAAGGTAAACAAAGAAAACCAGTCTGTCATCTTTTTCTTGCTGCATCCAACTTCTTCATGTTGATGTCCTCATGCAGGAAATATTAGTGAAAGTTGCTCCTTGTGTTTTGTTATGGAATAGGTTGTGTTTATTTGGGATTTTAGGGGTTGATGCAAAATTTGTAAATTATTTGAGGTTTTAACATGTTTGAAGAATAGTGAAGTTGTTGGCAAAGAGTTGATGGTTTTAATCAAATTAAGCTACATGTTTTCTGTTACGAAGGCTAAATTTTGAAATGTGTGGTTTGCTTCCAAATGCTTAGGGGGTGTTTGGAAGTGGTTGCTTTTCAAAATGTTTTTTTGCTTGGAAATGTATTAAAATAATTTTTTATTTTATTTTAAAAAATTATTTTTTATATTAGCATATCAAAACAATCTGGGAACATCCAAAAAAAATTAATTTGAAGCAAGGAAAAAATAAAATAAAATTTTAATTTTTTTCAAAAGCGTTTCTGAAACACAAAAATAAACACGCTCTTAATTGATGAGGAAAGCATTGGATTTGTACATTTTGTAATTGGAGAAAATGGATGGGATTCTACTGCATAATTTTGAGTTCATATTTGCTTCAATACTTTTGGCAGCTTATCTGCAAATATGTATTAGGCAAAATCCTTGCTTGTCTGGGATGGTTAACAAGTTGGCTTTTCAGCCACCATAATACTGTCCTTACATCAGTAGTTTTTAGCATGCTTCATGCCACGGCCCCTCCACTGTAACGATTCAAAATACTAGTCTTATAGTGATTGTATTTCTGATGAATTTTTGAAGTCATTTAGGAAGTTCACTATGCTACCACAGTTTTGTAGAAGAATATTTCAGCAACATGCTTTTTTCTTTTGGTATCATCTGTAAGCAATTAAAAATGTTGACTTCATACTATCTAACTAGCAGGAATATTGAAGGGGGGTCCCTAGATAAACCATTACTTCTTGCTTGTAATTGCTTCCCCTTTTGAAACTTTGTCTTTAAAACTATTTATTCATAATAATATGAATAACAAAATTAGATGCTCTTAGCTTTGAGCTCCAGCTAAATATCAAAATATTTATATAGGACTAGGATAATTTGATAGAAAACAAATAAAAATAAATTATAAAGACGAATTTATAATCAATCAAATACTGAAGGATTCAATTGAAAGAAAAAAAAATACAAGATGAAAAAAACATATTAGACCGTTATTAAACCAAACATCATGGTTACAACTAGTTTATTTAATTTTCTCTCAAGAAAATTCAAAACTAACATGTTACAGGCAACCAAACATAGGTAACGAAACTAACAGATATATATCATAGGAAATAGACTCAAACACCAATAGATCAGATTCTAGGCGGAAATCAAGAGTTGATGCATTTGCAGTAATCTTCTACTTGGGTGGGAATCTTGAATAATAGGTCTGAGTGGCAGTGAGGCCCAATCCAAAATATACAGCAAGAACTGAAATAATGGTCCAGGGATTACTAAAATAAGTTGTCTTCCACTCATACACATCTTCAGCATCGTCAATCAAAGAATCCATGAATAATATGTATGAACTGACCCAGAGTTGATCAAGAGCAGCAGCTGATTCATAGGCCACCAGGTTTAAGAGAAGGGACTCGGTTGACTCATCTATGATAATCGGAGGAGCTTCAACTATTCCGGATAAAACTGATGACTTGAATTTGACATCGGTGATAGCACCAGCACTCCATCTCGGCCGAAAAAGGATTCCCATCTTCTTAAGATTCTTGGCAGAATAAGACAAGCCATGACCCCGGCTTCCTGGCCGGGCTTTTTTATGGTATCTTTTGGAATAGTGATACATGGACTTGTAATATAAAAGCTGTAGAAGATGGTCAGGCTGAGTCTTCCCTGGTGGTGGTGACCAATCCAAAGACACTTGTAGCAGGAGTTTTTCCAAGTATACTAATAACCCTTCATAACTCAAGCAACAACTGATTATAAAATATAAAAGAAAAAAAGGAAATAAGATTGGGATCATAACCAACCCTAATGCAGTGAAGGCTATCAGGACCCATTTTTGAATTGGTTTACTGGACGAGCGGATATGAAGAGAGAGAAAATTATTGATGATTTCATTTGAATCACTTAAATGCTCATACCTCTGTTTCCTCAAAGAATCCAAGACTGCAAAAGGAAGTTGGTTCTCCAATAATAACAAGTCTCGTTTCACATCAAAAATTTGTCGATCTGACATCTTCAATTTTTCACTTTCATCATTCAGACAGTGCATGAATTGGAGAATGAAGCAGCCATCAATAAACATCATCTTGATGAAGTCCTCATCACTGAATTTCTCTGTTATGTTCTCATCGTAGCATCCCCTCGCTTTTTGTAGCTCCTCTCGGTGCTTTACTATCTTCGACAAACTTGACCATCATTCGAAACTTGAGTTTCTCCACTTGTTGAAGCTTCCCCTCACGATCTGAGTAGTGATATGGACCAATTGAGACCGCCAAGGGTCTATAACATTCTTCTTTTTTTTCCTTGAGTTTTCCTGGAACCTCAGGAATGCTTGGTTCTGGAACCTCAGGAATGTATGGTTCTGGAACCTCATGAATGTTTGGTTCTTCCGTTCGATTCTCCAGCGTTTCGCTAAGCCACGGAGGAAGTACTGAACTCGAGTCTATCGTTACACCAGTTAGATGTGTATCAGCCATTCTTGTAGGTTAGAGCCACAATTTTTAAACCTGACATGGAGGTTGATTCAGCTCAAGATTCAGGTCGCGAGTTGTAACAAGATCATCATGTCATCCCGGTTGATAGTAATTTTTTTACAAAGCAAAACAATGTTTTTGTTAAAAAAAAAGCCAATGGATTACAGGCAAGTTTTTAATCAGGTCACCAGGTGAACTCGAGTTCTTGAATGAATTACTCAGGTTTTTATATTTTTTTAACCCAACTTGAATTCCTGGTTGACCCATCTAGCCGGTCAAACTTTAAAACTATAGCTAAAGCTATTTTTTAAATGACGTGGTTCAAAGTTTCCAACAAGGTTGGAAATGAGACCATTACTAAGGACATGTTCAGTAACATAGAATTATTTTATTCATTTTTTTAGTTTTATTTTTATTTTTATTTTTTCATCTTCAATAAAAAGAGTTTATTTTCTTAGAAGTTTCAAAACATTTTTCCAACTCAAAAAATACAAAAAATATATTCATATTATATTGTTTTTCATATGAAGAAAAATAGCAAAATAGAAATCGTGCTCAATCAACTTGTTTTCTATTATAATTCTTCAATAACATAGAATTATTTTATTTATTTATTTAGTTTTATTTTTATTTTCGATTTTTTCATCTTCAATAAAATAATGTTTATTTTCTTAGAAGTTTCAGAACATTTTTCCAACGCAAAAAACACAAAAATATATTCATATTATATTGTTTTTCATATGAAGAGAAATAGCAAAATAGAAATCATGCTCAATCAACTCGTGAATGACCCTAAATAGATAATGCCCCAAGTGAATGTTGAAAATGTTAAGCTATATCTTTATCTAATTCAATAACATAAAATACATATTATCACTACTATATAAATTCAAACTAGAATAAATACATTTCACTCGCTTTGTTATAAAAAAATCAATTAAATTTATATTGCGTGCTCATGGGACCTAGACAATGCCACTACATAAATTAAACAAAACTTATATTACAAGCACATAATTAAATATAAAACTAAAATATTTTAAATGCAAATTTAAATTTAAATATTCTGAACAGGTAAATTAAACACATGATAAGTTAAGATCCAAATTTACTTACTACACACATAATTAAACATAAAGCTAAAATATTGTCAATACAATTTAATATAAACATTTATAATTAAAATAAGATTATTCTAAGCTCTTAAGAGATTTATAACTTACTATTTTTGTGAATCCCAAGTATGTTTTTTTTTCCCTAAAATACACCTGATTAAAGCGCATTCCACTACCACTAGGAGAAAAAATAAGAATAAAAATTATGATACGGTCCTATCCACAGGTTTTAAGGGTTTAGCATCTAAAACGGAAGCTCATCTTTGCATACGAAATGGAGAGAAAGACTGGGAAGTGGAGAGAGAGTAAAGCAACGAATTTGACATACCTTTAAGATCTCTCTTGTGACGGCAGAAGCAGCAGCAACAATGGATGAGAGAACGAAATGCTAGGGTTAAGAGAAATCAATGTAGAGAGAGAGATAGGATAGGATATAAATGGTAGTAGCAAAAAGTCTTAGTGTATTTATTTGTCCAAAAAAAAAAACTGTGGTGTTGAAAAAGATGGAGACGTAATTTATTTTTGTACTTTATTTTGTTTGGCTACCCATTACAAAATGCTAATATATTTTTGAAAAATGAAGGCTATATGAATGGTAGAGGAGCAAGATAAGCCAATCACATCCAATTTTAAATAGCAAAACAAGCTCACGAAAAGGAAGAAATGGCAGAATTGTTCGTTAATCAGGCAAAACAATATGCAGAGACAAGGCCAAGTTATCCTCAACAACTCTTCCAATTCATGACCTTGCATGCGATGTTGGCACAGGAAGGGGGCAGGCTGCTCGATCGGTGAGATCTCTTGTGCACAAATTCAAGCCGTCCCCTTGATTTTTGAAAAGCTCAAATATCTTGAAATAAAAAAGTGTCCAATTTACTTGAATTATTAATTATATTATATTATTATAATTATTAAATCTACAATATTAAAAAAATTATATATATATATATATATATGCCCTTTAAAGTAATTTCACAAGTTAAAAGCAATTAGAAAAAGCTTAGTAACCAAACATATGAAACTGCTTTTCATGAATCTCAAACTCAAAAGCAGTTTTAACCAAACACTTTAACGAAACTAACAGATATGGGCCTGTTTGGGAGACCTGTTGCTGTAGCTTTTCAAAGTGCTTTTCGTGCCGAAATACATCAAAATGATGTTTTTTTATTTTTTAAAAAATTATTTTTGACATCAGCACATCAAAATGATCTAAAAACACCAAAACATATTCATTTAAAATGCAAAAAAAAAAAAATGAATTTTTTGGAAACGGCGTTTGAAACGCTGTCCCAAACGGTCCCTTCAAAACTTATTTTGAACTGCAGCTAAAGTGATTTTATTAAACTATTTTTTTAAAACCTCAATCACAAAAGCAAAAGCTGTGTCAAACACACCCTTAGTCACAATTACAATCATTGACAGGGAATACTGCTAAATAGCTCTGAATGGCAGTTAATATAATGGTGAATGTTGCAGCAACAAGTGCGATAAAGCTCCAAGGATTGCTGAAATAGGTCTGCATCAACTCAGATGCCCATTTCTTGATGATGCTCTTGCGGTCCAGTTCAATTCGCCTTTTCACATCACCATAAGCATAAGGGTTGGGCACCAGGTTCCGAGACATCTGATTGAAGAGATCAGCAACCTCCTGTTCACGAACAAATATATTGAGAACACCCTCCGATTGCAGCACCTTCACATCTTTGACATCTTGAATCAACGAATCCAGGAAGCATGCGTAAGAAGTGACCCAAGCACACCAGATGCATCGCAACATGTCTCATAGGCTATCAAGTTTAAGAGCACGGACTTGAATGACTCTTCTATGGTTATTGGCGGAAGAATTTGTTTGCCTCCACGGACTGATGATTGGAACTCCACATCTGAGTAAGCATTAGTCCAGTTAGGCCTGAAGCGAATCCCCACTGTGCAAAGGTCCTTGGCAGAACGATAACAGTACCAATCACTGCTTCTTCTAGAACAATTGCTGCTGGCTTCTTTGTTGATGTGGTCGGTATATAGAAGTCCAAGGAGATGGGCAGGCTGGTGATATTCAGTTTCTTCATTTCCCCACATTTTGTGAGCTTGTTTCCAACTACATTTGCCAACAAACTTCTTTATCATTTCCTTGAATGACTCTTGTCGAGGAGGAAGTGCACGAATGTGCCTGATGTAATCGTCGATCAGTGTATTACCTCCTCCTGCTTCCCCTTTTCCAAACCTCAAATCAATCAATGACCGGATGACTTGGAAAGGGAGTTGGTTCTCTAGCAACAACAAGTCCCTTTTAACCAAATTTATATGGTGACCAGGCATCTTTAGATCTTCAGGCCTGTGCAAAAAGCAGAAAATAAATTGGAGAATGAAGCAACCATCAAGAAACATTATCTGAGTAAACTTCTCATCATCAAACTCGTCTGTCGAATCCTCAGCATAGTATCTTCTAGAGTCGGTTGCCACCTCTGCCACCTTGCCGTAAAGATATTGAATGGATAATCCACTATCATCAACAAACTTGGAAGTAAATGTTACCTTGAGCATCTCCATATCCCTGAGTTCAGGCTTTCCGTGGTGATAAGGACCAATGGAGACCAATGAGGGGTCATAGCATGTCTGGTTCGATTGAATCTGTCGAAACAAACGTGGAACCTTTGGAATATGTGGCACTTGCATTTGGTTGTTGCCCTTCTTGATCTGCCCTTCAGTGATGATGTATGTTAGCCAATCCTGAGATCCACGCGAGAAATGTGAGTTTGCCTCCTGTGGGATTAAAATATTTAGTTCTTGATCAGCCATAATTAGTATAGACTACACAATACTACTAAAGAAGGGCCTTTTTTTCTGGTTCACTCAGCATAACGTTAACGTGTATTCATTTATAGCAATAAACAAATTTAGAATGGAAGAAGAATCTTACCTTGCTTGGAAGTGGGGCATGGGGGATTTTGATTAATTTAACTAAAGGATGAGATCTTGATTGGAAGAAAGAGTGAGACGAAACTTGACATAGGGATATAAATGATTCTGTTAAGATGACAAAATTCATGAGGTGAAAGGGATATACTTGAGACAGATTTGTCTCCTTGACTGATATAACAATGAAGCTTAATTTTTTTTTTGCTCCGGCTAGAAAATTAGGAAGTTAACAGCAAGTTGCCAACGTGACCCTTTTTTTGGCTGAAGAATGTTCCACTTTGGTGATTTTACCACCTTTATAATATGACCCGCCCTCTACTGACGCAAACGTGCTTTAAGGAGAGAGAGAGAGAGAGAGAGAGAGAGAGAGAATCATATCAGCCATTAAAATATCTAAAAATCATTATTATTTAATCCACATATCTTTGACAGAAACCCGGATTATAATTAGGTGCATTTTAATTTTTGACTTCATAATTTACGAGACATAAGTATAAAACATTAAGACAAAAATAGACTTTTAAAATGCTCCGAATTTCTTTAGATTTCTAAATTTTTGTTCCTTTTCCTTGCGATTTACGAGTCAAGATAAGCCCATTGAAATATTAAATGGAAAATGACCTTTTAAGCCCATTGAATCTCCTTGGATTTCTATCCTAACTATCTCTTAATTCATAGGTCATAAATTTATCAAACACGGATTTCAAGAAATCTACATCAACTCTCTTTGGCACTGTATAGACACATCTAAAGGTATAATCTATTTGGCCAAGGGTACTTCCTTTTAGAGTTTGAACCCAAGTTTATTCAATATAGCAAACCTATCCTAGAAAAATTGATTAGATAAACAACAAACATCATAGCAATCATAAGGCAATCCAAAACACCAAGCAATTTACCTTAGGTAGGGGTGATAAAACCTTCTCCTTACACAACTAATGCCTTGCCTTAGAATCTCTAAAAGACCAGTTAGGTTTTCTAGTGATCATTATACTATGTGACGACTCATTTTTTCACAAAAAAAACCCCGACATGAACCCGCTCCTAGGAAGGGTTGTTGCGACACCATGCCCTAGCGGAGGGTGTGACATGCTTAATGGTAAGAAATTGATTAGAAAGCTTTATCTAATTAATTTACTCATAACCTCTTTGATTCCCCTTAGCCTTAAGGGACATTGAATTTATCTGCTGGAATTGAAAATATAATTATTTTACTTTGATGATCACAAATTTATAGAAATTGATGTCTAGACCTTTGAACTGAGTTAACGACATATAAAATTACTATTTTTATTTTTATAATTTTTTTTTTTTTACTCAAATTCCCTATTCTTTCTATTTAATTTTATTTCTTGTAGGAAGATTAAACAAAATTTTTCTTGGGTTCGAGTCGATTTTCACAATCATATTTCAAATTTATTTTATCTATGATAATACCAAGAACTTTTTAAACAAAGATTTCATTGGGCAATTCTTATTTCTTCCTTGCTCATTTGCTGTTATGGAAAAATATAAACAAAAATGTCAATGTTTCGTACTCATTTGTTGTTACAGAAAAATAAAAAACAAAAAATCAATAGTTTTAATTAATAATTTAATTTTATAAATTAATATAATTCTTTGATATAACAGTAGTTTCTTAATAGCTAAGCGAACAATAGCAAAGAGCTCTGCAATTCATCAAGAGAGAGTGCATCTGTCTTTTGGTTTGTAGAGCCTTGATATTTTTTTTCATTGATGGTTCTTCAATTCCAGATTCAACAAAGGGCCAATATTCTTTTGACAGAAGGAATTTCTCCATTAGCATCGCTGCTTGCACATTGTGATCTTTGCATTTTTTTCTCTCCTCTCCTTAAAATGCATTGTGATCTTTCCATAATTCAAAGTTGTCTTTTTATTTTATTATTATTTCAAATTTGATCATCATTATTTTAATTATTTATTTATCTTTTTTATTCTTTTGTAGAATTCTTTTTTCAATTTTTAAACTTAAATCTAATTTTTTTTATTATTTTATAAAACTCCTCATTATTTTAATTGCTATTTTTTTATTTTGAGTTCTTTGTAAAATTAACTATATTTTAATTTTTATTATTTAATATTAGATTGATTAAGAATTGAGCTTTGTTGTTTTTTTATATGATAATTCTACGTTTAAAAAGTTTGCCTAGGTTGACATCTATTTATTTTTAGGTTGATTTTTTTCACTGATTTCATTTTTCAAATTCATCCTTTGACATTGGATTTTTTTTTTTAAAATAAGTTTTATGATTTTCTTCAGCTTCTTTTATATAGAATTATCTTAATCTCATGACATGGGTTGCAGATTTGACAATTTAGTCCAAATTGACTCTGTTTTTTTTATAGTTTCGACTAACAACATAAGGTTGGTTTTATGAATCATTTTTTTTTTCATTTTACCTTTTATTTGGTTATCTTATCTGCATGATCCAGATAGCGAGGTTTGGTGAGCTTCATTTATATTTTTTAGAATTATATTAATGTTTTATTCTATTTTTTTAATTAGAGATAGATTTAAACTCGCATACTATCTACTATCTGCATGTATTTTGTAATGTCATGTAATAATAAATAAATAGTGTTGAATCTTTTTTATTTTGAAATGCATAATTTTTTAAGATGATATATTTAGTTATTGTTAAAAAAATAATATAAATCATAGGATAGTTTTTGTTAAATAATAATATAAATTATATATTATAACTTTACTTAACAATTTAAATTTATTTTATTGAAATAGTTCCTTGACATTGTATAAGAATCTTATTCACCAAATGTTCACAAGTTAGAATCTTACAATTCTTATTTTCTTAATTAAAATTAATTTATAGCACAAAATAATAGTGGCTATAAATATAAAGTTTAAAAGGTTATCATTTGAAAAACAAATATTAAATGAAAATATAGATTATATTTTAATGTTGCACCTAACATATAAAATTAAATATTTTAAAATAGAGCTTCGTGCTTTTATATTTAATTATGAATCAATTAACTCTTAAACCATGTGCCACATTTTACCAAGTGATCGATTATCCGCTCAAAATAACCCTATGGAATCAATTGTTGCCTCAACCTGCTCAGAACCTAAAATTTACTACTCTGCACACCCAATCTTTCATCAATTTTACTTCATTGATTAATGATTAATATTCCTATTGATATCTGCTAACCCATAATTTGATGGAAGACAAATGTGCAAGCATTTATTTTCCGATTGAGCTAATTGAGAGGAGACCATTTGAGTTTGTAACAGAGGGATCAATCGATTTTGATGAGTATTTTATATTTATAGCTAAGGAAAAAGGTTAGAGCCACAATTTTTTAACCTGACCTGGTGGATCCCTGGATGACTCATCTAGCCAGGTCAGGCTTTAAAACTATGGTTAAAGCTATTTTTTTAAATGATGTGGTTCAAAGTTTCCAACATGGTTGGGAATGAAGATGAGCATCACTAAGGACATGTTCAGTGACATAGAATTATTTCATTTATTTATTTAGTTGTCTTTTTATTTTCATTTTTTTCTTCTTCAATAAAAAAAAGTTTATTTTCTTAGAGGTTTCAGAACATTTTTCCAACTAAAAAAAACAAAAAATAATATATTCATATTATATTGTTTTTCATATGAAGAGAAATAGCAAAATAGAAATCATGATCAATCAACTTGTTTTCTATGATAATTCTTCAATAGATACTATCACTATTACCCTTAATAGATAATGTTGAAAATGTTAAGTTATATCTTTATCTAATTCAATAACATAAAATACATATTATCACTACTATATAAATTCAAACTAGAATACATACATTTCACTCGCTTTATTAAAAAAAATCAATTAAATTTATATTGCGTGCTCATGGGACCTAGAAAATGCCACTACATAAATTAAACAAAACTTATATTACAAGCACATAATTAAATATAAAACTAAAATATTTTAAATGCAAACTTAATATAAACATTCTGAACAAGTAAATTAAACACAAGATAAGTTAAGATCCAAATTTACTTACTACACACATAATTAAACATAAAGCTAAAATATTGTCAATACAATTTAATATAAACATTTATAATTAAAATAAGATTATTCTAAGCTCTTAAGAGATTTATAACTTACTATTTTTGTGAATCCCAATTATGTTTTTTTTCCTAAAATACACGTGACTAAAGCTCATTCCACTACCACTAGGAGAAAAAATAAGAATAAAAATTACGATACCGTCCTGTCCACAGGTTTTAAAGGCTTAGCATCTAAAACGGGAGCTCATCTGTGCATACGAAATGGAGAGAAAGACTGGGAAGTGGAGAGAGAGTAAAGCAAGGAATTTGACATACCTTGAAGATCTCTCTTGTGACGGCAGAAGCAGCAGCAATAATGGATGAGAGAATGAAATGCTAGGGTTAAGAGAAATCAATGCAGAGAGAGAGATAGGATAGGATATAAATGGTAGTAGCGAAAAGTCTTCTGTGGTGCTCAAAAAGATGGAGACGTAATTTATTTTTTGACTTTGTTTTGATTTGAAGAAAATTTTAAAAAACATATTTTTCATGTCTTTTAATTAAGGTAATATGGTGGAAAAATGAAAATAAATTTTAAAATTCATAAAAATATATCATTAAATTATAAATTTCTTCTTACAGTTTTGTGTTTTTTCATTTTTCCTGAAGACACAGAGTAAAACTCTGAGCACGTCCTGAAGCAGACATTATTTAAGGTAATAAAGCAGGCATTTAACAGTAAGCCTGACTCCAATGCTGCAGGCAGCACAAGCATTAACAAATTTGGAATGCATTGCAGGGATAATTTCAAACAATCCAAAAAAGGCTCGTCTATATTTCGGTTTTTACCTTCCAAAAGGGCTTCACAGACTTCTTCGATGGTCACAGTAAGAGGCCTCAACAATATTGCAATATTCTGGGACTTCTTTTAATGTAGGATATGTTTTTAAAAAGATTTTGGATTTCACCAAAAAAAATATCAACTAAGTGTTTGTTTAGAGCACTTTCTTATTCATCTGTAATTTATTAATGTTCTATGTTAAAAAATATTTATTAATTTTTAAATGTTAAAAAACATTTAATATTATTTTATTTAAATAATATTAATGTTTTATGTCCCAAACAATTAGAAAACATTTTAGGCAACCTGATAAACTCATTTATGGTCTCAAAAGCCCAAAAAATCAACCTAAAACCAAAATAATTATTGAGCTCATATTTGATTTCCTAGGCAATTTCAATGTAAAAATACATGTAATATGAAATCTCCTTATCAAAAACAATATTTTGAAACCAAAACTGACCGTTTTTGTGGCTAAAATTGGTGCCAATAAAAAATTATTTTCTTAATGCCGGATTCCAACAACATTCTCTTATCTCTCTCAAAAAAAATTAAAAAAATAAAATTGAGAATCAAAATTAATCTCGCCTTTTAATTTTGAAAACTAAAGGGACCCAGCATTTATAATTTGAAAAATATAGGAGCTAAAATAAATATTTCACCTAAACTTTGTTAAAGTCACCCAATCCTTCCATATGCTTTCATTTTGGTATCCCATCTTTTAATTCCATTATTTCCCAAGAAATTATCCTATAATTTAGTCCATAAGAGCCACTTTTTTTTCTTAAAAAAAATAGCAATATGAATAGTGTATCACGAACCTACAGTGTATTTTGTAAAGTGAATTTCCCATAGTTTTAGATTTATTGTTAATTCAATTTTCTTTGGGGTTGTCTGCAAGTAATTAGAAAATGGCTTTAATTCAATTTCTCTATCAGCTTTGTTTTGCGTTGATTTTGTAATTATCGCAAAGTCATAGAAGCTTCCTTGCCCTTCCTTCTTTTGTGGGAACCCACTCATGTAATTTCCATCTAATGCGGTCGCAAAGTCATTGAATTATTGAATATAGTCAATGAGAATGGGCCAAAGATGCCATAACATTGATTAAACACTTTTAAAAATTAAGATTTAAAAAAAAAAAGATTTCAATGCTACCCATACAAAACTATAATGTATAATAATTAATCAATTAGACACTTTTAAATTTATAATTAAAAATCACAAACCACAATATACCATATAAAAACAAAACCGTACATGAATGGATCATCTAAGCTATCTCCCTCACTCCTTGTTCTTTACCACTTGTTAGTAAGGGCACACTTACTTGCTGAGGCGTTGTGTTAATAAATTGATGAAAATGGAAGCACAACAAGATAACAATAGAAGATGAATCCTTGAACTATAAAAATATTTGAAAACTCGTTCATGGAGAGCCTGTGATTTCTATATTGAGGCTTGGTGGGCAGATAACCACTTAATTAATTATTGGGTACCTTTCTCTACTATTCGTTGGAGTTTTAATTAGACAGATAACTCGTTCTCTAGATATTAATTATGCTTCAATGGTCCCAGATACCACACGGTTTTGCCAGTCAACAGGTCCACATGCTTTTGCTTTCCTTTTTTTTTATTATATAGTTCAGAAAATAATATCGAAAACTAATTAACATCTATTCTCCTTTACTTTTTATTCGTTTACTATGATTTCCATGTTGGAATTATGAGAGAACAAAAATGAAACTTGCGATGAGTGTTCTAATTGAATGAAGGTTCTGTTTTGTCATGCAGAATATTTATAGCAATTGTTTGATACTGTGTTTTAAGATTGTTTTTGAAAAAGTTTTAAAAAAATTAGTGTTTATAGATAATTTTCATGTGCTGATATTAAAAATAATTTTTAAAAAATAAAAAATATATTATTTTAATATATTTTTGAACAAAAATACACTTTTAAAAACCACATCAACTACACTCCATGACAATAACGTGATGTTGAATTATTAATGTTTTATATGAAGCATGTGGCTGAAAACAATTTTCTTCTACTTGTTGCCGGGGCCGCAGAGGTTTGCGTGATGCGACAAATTGAATTGGATTAGTATAAGGCATTAATTGAATTGGAATCAAAATCCGAGTTCTCCAGATTTTCTACCCCCAAGTTTTCTCTGATTGGCCTGCTGGTCATCTTGGCCTGCTGGTCATCTTCTCCCTCTTCCGGTCTCTAAACTCCATTCTTCTTTCTCTTAATTTGTTCCATTATCTGCAATCTCTCTCAGTGCTAACACTTTCAAGGTGGCTCCGTATTCTCCTCCTTTGTCTTAAAAATCAGCACCTTTTACTTCCTGTATCTAAAAAATTTAGATCTCGATTGTTTCTATATATTGCGTTCAGCAATTCCTATACTTGCATTCATCATCCAATCATACATATACATATGTATATGTAAATAGAAAAGGCCAATAACATAGCATATCTTAGTAACGAGGTTGTTGACGTGGAAAATGTTGGATGATAACAAAAATAATACACACAACCAGAACACATTTGCCAGCATGTGACATCATAGAAAATATCAACTTAGTTTTTGTGGACAATAACGAATAGAAAGGGAAATTTCCGTCCGTTGCAAACACAGCCAGAACACATTTAAATGTGCATAGAATCTGCAAAGCCTGATTTGAAAAACAACAAAGAAATATTAAATCCATAGTAATTATTTATTTATTTATTTTATTTTTTAATATTTAACTGTATGATCTGGGCTTCGCGGCTTGTTTTGCCTACCTATCAGAGGGGATGTAGAAGTATCAAAGAAATATTTAGTTTCTTAGTTGATTCACCGTTTGGTAAAAAAAAATATTAGTTTAAAGCAATTAAAGTTTTGAAGACTAGACTTTAAGATTTCGAAAATATTAAATCCCATTAATTTTCTCTCATTAAGTTGGATAGGATGGGGAAAAAATTAGGCTGATTGTTTTTATTACAATATTTTTATTTTATTTGATCCTACAAGATTTGGATTTTTTTTTAATTGACTTAATGGTTTGTTTTAGTTGCCTATATATATAAATATGGATCTCACAATCAACAAATGTTTTGGCACGTGGTTGATGCTTGTTTCATTAATAAGAACTTTAGGGACCAAATTTATACTAAAACAAGTACAAGGACTAAAGTGAATAGACAACTAAAATTCGCTAACACGTGCAATGTGATGAAAGTCATAGTGTATTTGCATTTACTGTGTATATTTGCCTTCCATTTCTATGATTGTACGGATTGTATAAATAAAGATTTCCTCACACAATAACGTTGAGGCATTATCTTTCTATGATTGTACAGCTACTTAGCTGCCCATCTCTTGACGAGCCATATTTTGACTAACTCCAGAAACACCAAGACGCATCACAGAAACACGACAGGGATGAACGTGTGAAATGCATGGGAAATATAACGAAAGGTGAGTTCTCTGCCCAAAATTCAAGCAAAGTTTAAATAGCATAGAATAAACTTTATTCTGATGTACAGCCATTAGAGAGTGAAACATGTGTGCCAGCCAGATTTTTCTTTTCTTTTCTTTGTTTTCCTTTTAAATTAATGAAAAAGCTTGGGACGGAAAATTATTTTGTTGATATTTAGAAATTTCTTCAGAATCATCCTTCGGAAAAAGCTTGGGACGGTAAAGTGAGGCTAGGAATAAATTAATGGTAAATTACAACAGAGATTGTAAATCCTCCAATTTCGTTGACATTTTTTTGTGAATTAATATTTGTATTTATTTAGAAATAAAAAATAGAAATTACATGGAAGTTGAAAAAAAAAAAGCACAATCAGAAACAGCAGCAGCTACAGATAGCCAGGTAGCAAACTGTGAAGATTTCTTCCAAGCTTCTCTCAAAGCTTTTATTCCTAGCCTCACTTTACCACAACAATTATAGTACTAAAATATGAATGGTGTAGAAGCACAACATATCAAGCACGCAGCAGTTACGGGAATAGGGTACTGTTATTGTCTGGCAACCTGCAGACACCATATAGGGGTTGCGCTGGAAAGATTTTCACGTACTTCAGGGCACTTACAATGAGGCCAAATATAAAAGAATACTTAAAAATCACAGTATAAACGGGACCCTTGTAATGAAGAATCCATTGCTTGAAGGTGTTCCTACAATGTGATTCGATGTCTTTTTTAACTTTATTGAATGCACGGGGATTGGGCACCAAATAATTGGCTACCTCATTGAAGAGTTTCGCGACTTCGTCTTCACTTCCGAGGGTAACGAGGAGTATACCCTGTGAGCGCAACACTCTCACGTCTTCAGGCTGATCAATCAGTGAATCCATGAAGCATATGTAAGAAGTGACCCAGAGTTTGTCATTGTCACCGAGGCATGCTTCATAGGCAACCAAGTTTAAAAGTAAGGACTTGGTTGAGTCGTCTATGGTTAGTGGAGGAATTTGGAGTCTCCCAGCTAGCCGTGTTGGCTTGAACTGGACATCAGTGAACTTACTTGTTTTGCTAGGATTGAAATGAATTCCCACCCTTCTAAGCTCCATCGCAGGATGATAACGATACACGCATGTCTTTGAACTATCAACTGGGGCGTTCTTATCAAGAAAATGCATATGAAAGAGTTCAAGGAGATGGCTGGCACCATAGTACTCTTCCATTGATGTGTCTTTTGGAGTATTGAATGCTCCTAGCAGAATAGTTTTGCGGAAGAACTTTGATATCGTTTTGCGGAAGAACTTTGATATCCCTTTCCTGCATGAGTCTCGTTGAGGGGGCATTGCTCGAATGTGTTTGTTGAAATCTTTGATCAATTTCATCCCTCCTTCATCTCCGAACCTCAAATTCATCAATGGCCTGAGGACTAGAAAAGGGAGTTGGTTCTCTAGTAAGAGAATGTCTCGTGCAACCAAAGCTGCAACATGACTAGTCATCTTCAAATTCTCATGGTCATCAAGTAGGCAGTGCATGAATTGGATGACAAAGCAACCATCAAGAAACAACATGTTGGTGAATTCCGTCATGTCACTGATTTGAAATGATCCATCCTCATCATAGCATCTTCTCGCCTGTTCAGCCACACCTACCACGGTGTTGTAAAACTCTTCAATGAGTTTTTCACTCTGTTGCACAAATGTGCAAACCATCTTGACTTTAAACTTCTCCATCCCGTGGGAGTCATCCAGCTTCCCGTGGTAGTAAGGACCGATGGAGACCACCATGGGTTCGTAACATTTCTTGTTCGATTCTATCCCACTAAATATCTGTGGAACCCTTGGAATTGTAGGCCCATGGTGCTGGCTCATGGCCTCTCTCCGCTCAACGCCCATTATGTATTCAAACAATATATTTTGTTCTGGGACTATAATATGTGTTTCTTCCATTAGAAGTACAGATATTTACTGAACAAAGGATATTGTGAACAAAAGAGTTTATGATCTGCACTTCCAATGCATATCACTTCTAATATATCTATTAAATACCAAGTTAGCAACT
Organism: Salix caprea; assembly: GCA_964035475.1. Taxonomy (NCBI): domain Eukaryota; kingdom Viridiplantae; phylum Streptophyta; class Magnoliopsida; order Malpighiales; family Salicaceae; genus Salix; species Salix caprea. The sequence continues at coordinate 28,063,855 of OZ037743.1, read as the reverse complement.
AGAATCTTACCTTACTTGAAAGTTGAGCTTTGATGCTTTAACTGTTTCGCTCTTGTCCAAAACATGTGTTCCTCAACAGTAGACAGCTTGGCGCTAAAATTTCCAGTGTAACATCAAACTTAACGCTTAAGTTTCTTGACATCAAATTAAAATGGTAGGTTGCATGACAGGACTGTAACTAAACCAGATGAAAATTGTCATTAGATAATGATTACTTTGTCAAAATACTAATTACGGCTTGAAATATCGAAATATTCTGCTTAATTTCTTACTTTGCTGTCTCATTTATGATGTCTGATAATCATTTCCAATGCACAAATTATAGAATATGTTATTAAGAAGTCCCAAGCTGTCCAAAATGCAGGTAAGTGTTGAAGAATATAAGTTTCAAAATTTGTAGGTTGTACTACTAATAAATGTGAAATGCGTAAAGGTTAGTTTGTTCCATGCTCAAAATGCAAGAAAATTAAAGAAAATAGAACAAACTTTTGTTTCTCCAGTCTTTAGTGGTGAGAAAAGAATAGAAGTCGAGCCCTACCAGGCTGCAAAATGTGTTTCAGTCGTTTTATTTTTGTTCTTGACAAGCTTGGACAGAATTTTTTTTAAAAAAGAAAAAAGCTCGGAAAGAAATTCTCTGTCGAGACACTGGGATGAAATTTAAAGATATGCTTGAGAGATTTACGTTAAGATATGGGTAGAGCGGGTAGCTAATTGGTGTTGAGTGTTATATTATTTATATAAATACTGCACTATGAGATGGATAATAAAGGAAGAAATTGCGAAAACTTTTTCTCCTTCACGCATCTTTTTTTGCTAAAGGATTTAAAATCTAGCCTGACGGATTTTACATAAGGTTATCGAGTTACTGGTAAAATATAATTGTTAGTTGATTGATTTTTAGAGCTGTTATATACATTGATATAGTTTTGAGCACTAAACAATTTTAGCCAGTTGAAATGTTTTTGGATTGATTCAAGAGTTGAAACAAAAACAAGATTGTCTTCCACTATCTATGAATAAATTTCAGTAAGATGCTATATCATCAAGAAAATTGAAGCCAAACTTAGGAAACAAATCAGCCCCTCTGTTTTTTCAACAAAAACAAACAGCAGCCCCCCCTACTTTTTATTCTCTCTAAAATTCTTTACTTTGTAATCACCTCAGACATCGTGAAAGGTGGCAGAAAACCTCTTTCACCCGTCCATTTCTCGTCGGTGACAAAAACCGCTGCATCAACCTCCTTTTCCACCGTCACCACTTCAAATTCTTCTTTTTCCGGACAGCTTCAGCCACCATTACCTCCACCAGCTCCTCCACAGACACCAGTGGAGTCCTCCTGTCACGCCTGAACCCTCCACGAATGGTAATCTTCTCCTCCACCTTCTTCCTTTCCTCCTCTGTCGTACTGCTCACAGGAGTGAACAGTGGATATGTTATCGGCTGGCTCGTCTGGCCTAGCCCAGTAAATTTTTTTGATTAGGCCGCCAGCATCCCTAAACCCAAACCTTGCTGGGCAGGTCCAGTTGGATGCGTTGTGCCTAACCCAATATAATATTAAAATAATATTTTTAAAAAACGAAAAACATTCCAACAAATTTCAAGTCATTTCAAAAAACATTGATTCCATCACATGATTTCCCCTAATTTTGTTCAATATCGGTTGATAGACCTACACTATAATATATATATTCGGTACAAAATATCTTATTTTCTCTTAACTTTCTAATAAAATAAAATAAAAAATCCTAATTTGAAAAAAAAAAAAAAATATATATATATATATATATATATATATATATATATATATATATAAAATTATTTTTATTTCGTGCATATGACTGAATCCTAAAAATATTCCTAGATATATTTTCACAAAAAATTATGTATTTCCTCATGTTTAAAAATGAAAAAAGAATATTATAACAAGTTTACAATAATCTATTAAAATTCCACCAAAATATCAAAAATCATTCACCAATCATTTTGTTTATTTTTATTTCACATATAAAAATGATGTGAGTTTCTTAGCATAAATTGATAAGTTTAGAAAATAATGAATCATTATAATATGGCAAAAATAAGTTTTGGTTCAAAACAAAACACTAGGATCAAAAATCATTTAAAGGTGTTGTTCATGCAAATAAATAATAATTAATTTCTTGAGAGTTGTCCTAACATGACTCAACTAACTTGATGGGTCTAAAGATATTCTGGATAACTAGTAAAAACATGGTTTGATTTTGAAAAAAATTCAGATGATATCTTTTTTTTATTGTTGAGATGATGACATACTGGAATATCTCAAGATAAGCAGCGTAACCCACCAAATCTACAAAACAGAGCATGAACTTTACTGGTTTTACCACCTTTGTCTTTTAAAACTATTTATTCATAATAATTAGATGCTCATAACATTGAACACCAACTAAATATCAAAATATTTATTTGAGACTAGGATAATCCCATAGAAAACAAATAAAAATAAATTATGAAGATCAAGTTATAGTCAATCAAATACTGAAGGATTCAATTGAAAGAAAAAAATACAAGATGAAAAAAAACTATTTGATAGTGCTATTAAACCAAACATAATGGTTATAACTAGTTTATTTAATTTCTCTCAAGAAAATTCAAAACTAACATGTTACAGGTAACAAAACTAACAAATATATATATATCATAGGAAATAGACTCAAACACAAATGGATCAGATTCTAGGCGGAAATCAAGAGTTGATGCATTTGCATTAATCTTCTACTTGGGTGGGTATCTTGTATAATAGGCCTGAATGACAGTAAGGCCCAATCCAAAAGATGCAGCAAGAACTGTAATAAAGGTCCAGGGATTACTAAAATAAGTTGCCTTGCACTCATACACCCATCTTCTCACTGTGCTCTCACACTGCTTATTAAATGTGCTCTCACACTGCTTATTAATAGCCATTTTGACATCATTATAAGCAGCACTATCATATGTCATGGATCTTCCCATATCATGGAAGAGCTTTGCGACCTCCTGGTCGGCTCGGAGAAAATTGATAATTATGCCATTAGATCGCATCTCCTCCACATCTTCAGCATCGTGAATCAAAGAATCCATGAATAATATGTAAGAACTGACCCAGAGTTGATCAAGAGCAGCAGATGATTCATAGGCCACCAGGTTTAAGAGAAGGGACTCGGTTGACTCATCTATGATAATTGGAGGAACTTCAACTATTCCGGATAAAACTGATGACTTGAATTTGACATCGGTAATATCACTAGTCAATCTCGGCCGAAAAAGGATTCCCATCTTCTTAAAATTCCTGGCAGAAAAATACAAGGAATAACCCCCCCCCCCCCCCCCCCCGGCTTCCTGACTAGGCTTTTTTATGGTTTCTTTTGGAATAGTGATACATGGACTTGTAATATAAAAGTTGAAGAAGATGATCAGGCTGAGTCTTCCCTGGTGGTGGTGACCAATCCAAAGACACTTTTTTTTTTTCTTGTAGCAGGAGTTTTCCCAAGTATACTAATAACCCTTCATAACTCAAGCAACAACTGATTATAAAATATAAAAGAAATAAAGGAAATAAGATTGGGATCATAACCAACCCTAATGGCTATCAGGACCCATTTTTGAAGTGGTTTACTGGACGAGCGGATATGAAGAGAGAGAAAATTATTGATGATTTCATTTGATTCACTGAAATTCTCATACCTCTGTTTCCTCAATGAATCCAAGACTGCAAAAGGAAGTTGGTTCTCCAATAATAACAAGTCTCGTTTCACATCAAAAATTTGTCGATCTGACATTTCCAATTTTTCACTTTCATAATTCAGACAGTGCATGAATTGGAGAATGAAGCAGCCATCAATAAACATCATCTTGCTGAATTCCTCATCACTGAATTTCTCTTTTATGTTCTCATCGTAGCATCCCCTCGCTTTTTGTAGCTCCTCTTTTACGTTGACGTAGAAGTATTCTCTCAGTGCTCCACTATCGTCGACTGGATCCTTGATAAACTCGACCATCATTCGAGCCTTGAGTTTCTCCACTTGTTGAAGCTTCCCCTCACGATCCGAGTAGTGATATGGACCAATTGAGTTTTACTGGAACCTCAGGAATATCTGGTTCTGGAACCTCAGGAATGTTTGGTTCTGGAACCTCAGGAATATCTGGTTCTGGAACCTCAGGAATGTTTGGTTTTCGATTGTTTTCGGACTCTTTGTACTCTTCCATTATTTCGCTAAGCCACACAGGAATTTCGTCGCTGGTTGTTTTAGAATTTTCTCGTACTTGAGCTATTGCAGGTGAACTCGGGTCTATCGTTACACCAGTTAGATGTGTATCAGCCATTGTTGTGGGTTAGAGCCATAATTTTTAAACCTGACATGGTGGTTGATTCGGCTCAAGATTCAGGTCGCGAGTTGTAACAAGATCATCATGTCATCCCGGTTGATAGTAAAAAAAAAAAATTACAAAGCAAAACAATGTTTTTGTTCAAAAAACGTCAATGGATTGCAACCAAGTTTTTAATCAGGTCACAAGGTCAGCTCGAGTTCTTGAATGGATTACTCAAGTTTTTTTATTTTTCTATTTTTTTAACCCAACTCGGATTCCTGGTTGACCCATCTAGCCAGGTCAGGCTTTAAAACTATGGTTAGAGCTAATTTTTTAAATAAGTAACATAGAATTATTTTATTCATTTTTTTAGTTTTCTTTTTCTTTTTATTTTTTCATCTTCAATAAAAAAAGTTTATTTTCATGGGACCTAGAAAATGCCACCACATAAATTAAACAAAACTTATATTAACCACATAATAAAATATAAAACTAAAATATTTTAAATGCAAACTTAATACAAACATTCTAAACCAGTAAATTAAACACATGATAAGTTAAGATCCAAATTTACTTATTACACGCATAATTAAACATAAAGCTAAAATATTGTCAATACAATTTAATATAAACATTTATAATTAAAATAAGATTATTCTAAGCTCTTAAGAGATTTATAACTTACTATTTTTGTGAATAATGACAGTGGAAAGAAATAACTTTTGTTTTTTTTTTTGTTTTTTTAAACACAAACGTACAACAACAATAATCATAGTAATAATAATAGTATATTATATTTATGTGTTGGACTAAGTCACATGACGTTTTTGTTTTTTTAACAATACTCGACCCAGTCAATTAGACTAGGCTGAATGGGTATGGTGTATGTTTGACTTTTTAAAATGTTTTTCAATGAAAAATATATTCTTGAAATAATATTTCAACAAGAGGGATCATTACAAGAAGAAGAAATCACATGGATATACCTTGAATTAATTCAAAAGTCTTGCATGTACTTTATAATTATTGAGAAATAAAGTTAGTCTAACCAAATGGAAGCATCAAAACTGGCTACCCATTACAACTAGATAATGCATCCCCGGTTTTGTATTCCCTCCAGCCTACCAATATATTTTCGCTGCCCATTCTAAAGGCAAAACATGAAAAAGAAGAAAAATAATCTTTTAATTTAATAGCAAAAATATATCTTATCTATAAGTTCATAACTCCAAGTATTAAACAAATTAAATTCTTGGAAAAAAGATACAGAACATTTAAAATAAATGACAAGAAATACTTTTTTATCTAATATGTTTCTACATTCCAAAAACAACAAAATATCATTACACATTCTGTTGAATAAGAACCATAGATATTTCTACATTATCGCTTGCAATAGTTATTTCTTCTTGGGTGGGTGTATTGTATAGTACACCTGAGTGGCGGTTAGAGCCAAACCAACAGCTGCGGCAGCAAACGCAAGGAAGACCCAAGGACTACGAAAGTAAGTTTGTTGCATCTCAGCTACCCATTTCTTCAATGTGCTCTCGTACTGCTTATTTATCTCTCTCTTTACGTCATTGTAAACACTAGTATCAGGTTCCAGAGAACTGCCCATTTTATTGAATAGATCTGCAACCTGCTGGTCAGTTCCAAGGAAATTAACAATTATGCCTTTTGATCGCAGCTCTTTCACATCATCAGCGTCATCAATCAACGAATCCATGAAACATATGTAAGAAGTGACCGGAAGTTGATCGAGCGCAGCAGATGTTTCATAGGCCACTAAGTTGAGGAGCAGGGGCTTTGTCGACACATCAATGGTAAGTGTAGGAAGTTTTACTGTTCCATAGAAAAATGATGACTTGAACTTGACATCCATCAAACCACTAGTCTGGCTAGGCATGAAATGGATTCCCACCTTCTTAAGATTCTTGGCAGAAGAATACAAGTAATGGCCATATCTTCTTGGAGACGACTTGACTTTTGATTTGTGAGAACATATGAATAGAGAATGTAGAGGTTCAAGAAGATGGGCAGGTTGTTGAGCAGCCTGCCATTGCCTTTTCTTTAACGTTGGTATTAACCTCATAAGCCAAACCAGCAAAATTATTACTATACATGTACTTGTTAGTAGCATGGCGCCCCAGGAAATTTTCGCAACAGCAAATACGTAAAACATTAACAGGAGGGTAATGAGCCACATTCCTGGCCAAAGTAATCTTCGAATCCATAATGGTTGATCTCTTGGTTTGAGAATTTGGTGAGAAAGAAAATCATTCAGAAGTTTCATTCCATGATTAGTTTTTTTTTCTTCCGTACCTCAGCCTCATCAGTGATTGCAGGACTGGAAAAGGAACCTGGTTTTCCAGTAATAACAAATCCCGCTTCACACCAGCAACTTGCCGATCAGTCATCTCCAGATTTTCGTAATTGTGAGTAACACAATAAATGAATTGGAGAATAAAGCATCCATCAAGAAACATCATTCGGGCGAATTGCTCGTCATCAAAGCCTGTTATGTCGATCTCGTTGTAGAATTTTCTTGAGGTTTGGATAACCTTTTCTAGTTCGCTGTATATGAGCTGTATGTCTTTTCCACTATCTAAGATGAATTGACGAGCCATCGGAACCTTTAGAGTCTCCACCTCTCTAAGCGTGTTATCACGTTCCGGATAGTGATAAGGCCCGATTGAGACCACCTTAGGAATGTAGCATTCTTCATTTTCATTCCTAAGTTTATCGGGAACTCTTGGAATTTTTGGCCAGAGTGGTTGGTCGTTTTCATCCTCTGTAACCTCTCTCATTATTGAATCAAGCCACAGAGAAAGCTCATTATTTTGTGATGAGTTATTTCCGAGTGTTTCATCCATCTGCAGCTCCTGAGGTTGGTTGTTTTGAATCAGTGGATGAACCGTTATTTCACATTGATCTGGTTCAGACATTGTTGGAGGCTTGATCGAAGATTACTAATAGCTGAGAGACAAACATTAAAACATTATCAAACAACCGAACACAATATCCACAAAACACATAAATATGCAAATGAATATACTGATTCACTACATATTGAGTTTAAGATATAATTAATCAAGTAATTACGTAATGATGTTGATACCTACTTGCTGTTTTGTAGATAGTATACTAACATGTGTCGATACAGGAAACTAAATTTTATTCATACGAACATTACAACAAAAATTATATTAACAAAAACCTGAATTTCCTCACCGTAGCCGCTCACTATATAATCACTATCGATGGCAACAATAATCCATAGTAATTATTTATTTATTTATTTATTAATATTTAACGGTATGATTTGGGCTTCGCGGCTTGTTTTGCCTACCTAGCTATCAAAGGGGATGTAGACCTATCAAAGAAATATTTAGTTTCTTAGTTGATGCACTGTTTGGTAAAAAAAAAATATTAGTTTAAAGCAATTAAAATTTTGGAGACTAAATTTTAAGATTTGGCAAATATTAAATCCCTTTAATTTTCTCTCATTAAGTTGGATACGTGGGGAAAAAAATAGGTTGATTGTTTTATTACAATATGTTTTTTAATTTCATCCTACTAGATTTGGATTTTTTTTAATTGACTATATGGTTTATTTTAGTTGCCTAGATATATGGATCTCGAAAGATCAACAAAATGTTTTGGCACTTGGTTGATGTTCGTTTTGGCGAGCGACAACTAAATTTTGTTGATTTAGAGTACTTAGAACTTGAGGGACCAAATTTATACTAAAACAAGTACAAGGACTAAAGTGAATAGACAACCAAAATTGGCTAACACGTGCAATGTGATGAAAGTCACAGTGTTATAGCGCCACATGCAGTTTCTTCCCATAGCAAAACAGTGTTATAGCGCCACATGCAGTTTCTTCCCATAGCAAAACACCATCTCTTGCAATTATGTTGGAAGCTTTGCAGCATGATCTTGTGTTTGAACTACATGTGTGACATGAAGATTGAACTACATAGTTTATAGTGCAACCAAAATAGTGTTGAATCTTTTTTATTTTGAAATGCATAATTTTTTAAGATGATATATTTTGTTATTGTTAAAAAAATAATATAAATCATAGGATAGTTTTTGTTAAATAATAATATAAATTATATATTATAACTTTACTTAACAATTTAAATTTATTTTATTGAAATAGTTCCTTAACATAGTATAAGAATCTTATTCACCAAATGTTCACAAGTTAGAATCTTACAATTCTTATTTTCTTAATTAAAATTAATTTATAGCACAAAATAATAGTGGCTATAAATATAAAGTTTAAAAGGTTATCATTTGAAAAACAAATATTAAATGAAAATATAGATTATACTAGTTAATTGCCCGCACTACGTTGCGGGCAGAGCAAACACTTTTTATAACTGTTGAGATATATATATATATATACATGTAAAGTTTGATATAATGAAACAACTTAACATACCCTATTATAACAACAGTAACATCAAAGGGTTAACATCTAAAATTATCACCATTATCAATGCTAAAATAAAAAAATAATTAAATTACCCCGAGGAAAAAACACAAAACAATTAACAAAAAAGTAAGTGAGAAAAAAAACTAAAATTATTATTATTATTATTATTATTATTATTATTATTATTATTATTATGTTAATAATAAAAAAACAAAATTAAATCAAAGACTAAAAAAAGCCTAAAAACTTCAACAAAAAAGCAAACAAAAAAATAAAATAAATGATTAAACAAAAATAAAAATTATCAGCTAAAAAAATCATTTGACTTGGAAAAAAAACTAATAAAAAAACGAAAAGAAATAACAAAGAGGAAAAAAAAAGAAATATCAATTTTTAAATGATCATAAAGACAAACTAAAATTTCAGAACTAAAATTTTCACAAACATATTATACCGTGAAAAAAAAAAAACTCAACAACATTAACAAAAGAGTAAGCATGAAAAAAAGCCTAAAATTATTATTATTGTTGTTGTTGTTGTTGTTGTTATTATTATTGCATTAATAATGAAAAAAAATTAAATAAAAGACTAAAAAAACCCTAAAAACTTTAACAAAAGAGAAAACAAATAAATAAAATAAATGATAAAACAAAAATTAAAATTATCAGCTGGAAAAAATCATTTGACTTGAAAATTTAAAAAATTGTCTGCACTACGTTGCGGGCTGAGCAAATAATTTTCATAATTGTTGGGATTAAAGAAATTAATAGGATTTGCTAGTTCAAAAATAAAATATAATATCTATATATGCAAAGTTTAATATAACAAAACAGATCAACACAACCTATTATAATAACAGCAACATCGAACTCTTAATATCTAAAATTATCATTACTTTTACTGTCAAAACAATAAAAATTATCAAATTATCCAGAGAGACAAAAACCCAAAAACACTAACAAAAGAGTAAGCTAGAAAAAAATCTAAAATTATTATTATTATTATTATTATTATTATTATTATTATTATTATTATTATTATTATTATTATTATTGTGTTAATAATGAAAAAAATAAAATAAATAATAAAATAAAAATAAAAATTATCAGGTTAAAAAAATTCATTTTACTTGAAAATTAAAAAAAACGAATAAAAAAACTAAAAGAAAGAACAAAGAGAGAGAGGGAAAATCATTTTTCAAATGATCATAGACACAAATAAAATTTAAGAGCTAAATGTTTTTAAAAAATACCACCTCAACAAATAAGAAAATAATAAAAATTAAAAACCAAAGCTAAGAGCACACTCATATATACATGAACAAAAAAAGGGAATATTCTAGAAATATAAAAGCAATAAAAGGATTAAAATAAAAAGAATATATTAAGGTATTTAAACCCAATCGAGAAATTAAAAGGAGGACCGAAGTGTAGCCTAAATATATAATGAATTTCAATCGAAGGATCCAATTGAAATAAATCAAAACTTATATAACAGAAATCAGGGTCATAAAACAAATTAAAAGTGCATGGACGAAATTGAATATCGCACAAAATCAGGGGTCTCTCCTGCACTTTAGCGTGCAGGAGAGAGAAAATGGGAAAATAAGCTTTTACAGGCCACCGTCACGTCTACAGCCACCGGTTGACAAAACACGCCGCACCATGATGAAGACCACGCGGCAGCGCATCGACAGAGACGCCGGAAGCCCATTTTTGTCTACTGGAACAGTCCTCAAGTGCCTCTCTAAGAGAGCGTGAGGTCGAATGCTATCGGTCGAATACAGTAACCCACCCATGAGCTCTTTTAGTATATTAGATAATTTTAATGTTACACTTAACATATAAAATTAAATATTTTAAAATAGAGCTTCGTGCTTTTATATTTAATTATGAATCAATTAACTCTTAAACCATGTGCCACATTTTACCAAGTGATCGATTATCCGCTCAAAATAACCCTATGGAATCAATTGTTGCCTCAACCTGCTCAGAACCTAAAATTTACTACTCTGCACACCCAATCTTTCATCAATTTTACTTCATTTATTAATGATTAATATTCCTATTGATATCTGCTAACCCATAATTTGATGGAAGACAAATGTGCAAGCATTTATTTTCCGATTGAGCTAATTGAGAGGAGACCATTTGAGTTTGTAACAGAGGGATCAATCGATTTTGATGAGTATTTTATATTTATAGCTAAGGAAAAAGGTTAGAGCCACAATTTTTTAACCTGACCTGGTGGATCCCTGGATGACTCATCTAGCCAGGTCAGGCTTTAAAACTATGGTTAAAGCTATTTTTTAAATGATGTGGTTCAAAGTTTCCAACATGGTTGGGAATGAAGATGAGCATCACTAAGGACATGTTCAGTGATATAGAATTATTTTATTTATTTATTTAGTTGTCTTTTTATTTTCATTTTTTTCTTCTTCAATAAAATAAAGTTTATTTTCTTAGAGGTTTCAGAACATTTTTCCAACTAAAAAAAACAAAAAATAATATATTCATATTATATTGTTTTTCATATGAAGAGAAATAGAAAAATAGAAAACATGATCAATCAACTTGTTTTCTATGATAATTCTTCAATAGATACTATCACTATTACCCTAAATAGATAATGACCCAAGTGAATGTTGAAAATGTTAAGCTATATCTTTATCTAATTCAATAACATAAAATACATATTATGACTAATATCTTTTCTATGATAACTTGATTTCACTCGCTTTGTTATAAAAAAATCAATTAAATTTATATTGCGTGCTCATGGGACCTTGAAAATGCCACCACATATAAATTAAACAGAACTTATATTACAAGCACATAATTAAATATAAAACTAAATTATTTTAAATGCAAACTTAATATAAACATTCTAAGCAAGTAAATTAAACACATGATAAGTTGAGATCCAAATTTACTTACTACACACATAATTAAACATAAAACTAAAATATTGTCAATACAATTTAATATAAACATTTATAATTAAAATAAGATTATTCTAAGCTCTTAAGAGATTTATAACTTACTATTTTTGTGAATCCCAATTATGTTTTTTTTCCTAAAATACACGTGACTAAAGCGCATTCCACTACCACTAGGAGAAAAAATAAGAATAAAAATTATGATACCGTCCTGTCCACAGGTTTTAAAGGCTTAGCATCTAAAACGGGAGCTCATCTGTGCATACGAAATGGAGAGAAAGACTGGGAAGTGGAGAGAGAGTAAAGCAAGGAATTTGACATACCTTTAAGATCTTTCTTGTGACGGCAGAAGCAGCAGCAACAATGGATGAGAGAATGAAATGGTAGTGCTAAGAGATATCTATATATAGAGAGAGAGAGGATAGGATATAAATGGTGTTAGCAAAAAGTCTTCTGTGGTGCTCAAAAAGATGGAGACGTAATTTATTTTTTGACTTTGTTTTGATTTGAAGAAAATTTTAAAAAACATATTTTTCATGTCTTTTAATTAAGGTAATATGGTGGAAAAATCAAAATAAATTTTAAAATTCATAAAAATATATCATTAAATTATAAATTTCTTCTTACAGTTTTGCGTTTTTTCATTTTTCCTGAAGACACAGAGTAAAACTCTGAGCACGTCCTGAAGCAGACATTATTTAAGGTAATAAAGCAGGCATTTAACAGTAAGCCTGACTCCAATGCTGCAGGCAGCACAAGCATTAACAAATTTGGAATGCATTGCAGGGATAATTTCAAACAATCCAAAAAAGGCTCGTCTATATTTCGGTTTTTACCTTCCAAAAGGGCTTCACAGACTTCTTCGATGGTCACAGTAAGAGGCCTCAACAATATTGCAATATTCTGGGACTTCTTTTAATGTAGGATATGTTTTTAAAAAGATTTTGGATTTCACCAAAAAAAATATCAACTAAGTGTTTGTTTAGAGCACTTTCTTATTCATCTGTAATTTATTAATTGATTAGAAAGCTTTATGTAATTAATTTACTCATAACCTCTTTGATTCCCCTTAGCTTTAAGGGACATTGAATTTATCTGCTTGAACTGAAAATATATTTATTTTACTTTGATAATCACAAATTTATAGAAATGGATGTCTAGAACTTGGAACTGAGTTAATGAAAAATTAATTTATTATTTTTAGTTTTAGAATTTCATTTATTTATTTGACTCAAATTCCCTATTCTTTCTATTTATTATTATTTCTTATAGGAAGATTAAACAAAAAATTTCTTGGGTTCGACATGATGTTCACAATCATAATTCAAATTTATTTTATCTATGATAATGAAATTATAATTATATTTTAGAGGTTCCCATAACTGAGATTTCATTGGACAATTCTTATTTCTTCCTTGCTCATTTGCTGTTATGGAAAAATATAAACAAAAATGTCAATGTTTCGTACTCATTTGTTGTTACGGAAAAATAAAAAACGAAAAATCAACGTTTTTAATAAATAATTTAATTTTATAAATTAATATAATTCTTTGATATAACAGTAGTTTTTTAATAGCTAAGCGAACAATAATTGAAATTTAACCATTAGTTTTTTAATGGCTAAGCGAACAATAATTTAAATTTAAGCAAGTTTATTTGATTCATCAAATGAACTTGCTTGTAATGTTTTTTTCTTATATTTTAAATCAAGGCGCCTTTTACTTTTCTCCTACAAATTTTGATTCAAAAAAGGCAAAATTGAAGTAACTTAGGACGACCGCTTAAAATTGAAATTATCTAAGAAGCAAAACGAGGTCGAGGTTCGGTTACTGTTTACAGTGAGATAAATCACTACGGACGGCAATAGTAATGCTCAGTTTTCGGTTCGGTTCGCCGGTTTATGGATTTTATTCGTATTTGCACAGTAAAATAACAGTTTTGTCCCTCAAAAAAAAAATGGCTTTGCCTGCAGAGGTATCACGGTCCTTACACATTTTCCATAAACACTACACGCGTTGGGTAACTATCGTTCATCCCCCACAAATGACAAAAACGCTGATTTGGTATCAGGGGTGAAACTGTAATTTCCTCTATTTCTAATTATATTTTATTCTGGAATGAACAATAACTAGAGTTTGCAAATACTGATATACCCCATATGAGACAAAATTCAAGAATTTTTTGTAGGGGTGATTAGGTAATTGACCATGTTTAAAATAATACTTCTGACTAACAACAGCAGGCGCGTCCGGAGGACGCCCTGCCGATTTCCACCCTCACGCCCCATTCATGCGACGCGTAAAGTCTACTACAGCTGTCGCGACGGCGATTTTTTACGCGCTTCGCGCCCCGTCATCACCCCTTGGTTTGGGGGAGACAACGGCGCGCGGTGAAATGAGGGTGTTTATAGCCGTAAAATTTACGACTATAATTATTAGGAGTCGTCACCTAGTATTACGATCACTAGGAAACCTATTGGTCTGCGAGAGTCTTGGGTAAGGGGACTTGTTGTGCAAGGGGAAGACGCATCACCCCCAGTGCACCCTACCTAAGGTTAAGCTGCATTGTTGTTTGATTGTTTTTCGAAGTTAAAATTTTTACAAAGCATTTTAAAAAAAAAAAACATTTTTTTTGTCTGCGAGTGTACTTTACAATGTAAGTTTACACCGCAGTTACAAGTTTTTTTTATCTACGGATGTACTTTACAATGTAATTTTACACCGTAGTAAAAATCTTTTTTTATCTACGGGTGTACCTTACAGTGTAATTTTACACCGTAGTAAAAAAAAATTATCCGCGGGTGTACTTTACAATGTAAATTTACACCCTGATTGATGAAACAAAAATATTTATAATTATTTTTGATATTTTGGCCAAATTCCAACGGATAATCATAAACCGATTACGATATCCAATTTTCGTTTCAAAATATGAGAAAGATGCAACATAAATTTTTTACGAAAAATATGTATGGAAAAATTATGGAATTTGGCCGTATGCACAAAAAACAAATACATTTTTTTTATATTTTTGAATTTTTTGTAATAATAATAGTAGTAAAAAGAAAATAGTTTTTTTTTGTCAATTTGTATTTTTTTATTTTTTTTTGGGCTTGGCTGTCAGCCACAATGGGCTGACAGCCCACCCTGAATGGGCTGGAAGCCCAATTAGGTGTGGACTGGGCTGTCAGCCACAGTGGGCTAACAGCCCAAAGTGTTTGGGCAGGGCTTTCCAGCCCTCACTGGCTGGAAGCCTAGACAGTTGTGGACTGGGCTGTCAGCCACAATGGGCTGACAGCCCAAAGTGTTCTAAAGTGGCGGTCTGTTGCTGCTGCGCCGTGCGCTGCTGCTGCTGCCATCGCCTGAGACCACGGCTGGGCGTCAGGCGTGTGTCACGACGATGATTTTTGTACGCGCTTCGCGCCCCGTCATCACCCCAGTGGTTTGTGGGAGACAACGGCGCGCGGTGAAAATGAGGTTATTTATAGCCATAAAATTTACGACTATAATTATTAGGAGTCGCCACCTAGTATTATGGTCACTAGGAAACCTATTGGTCTGTGAGAGTCTTGGGTAAGGGGACTTGTTGTGCAAGGGGAAGACGCATCACCCCCAGTGCACCCTACCTAAGGTAAGCTGCATTGTTGTTTGATTGTTTTTCTAAGTTAAAATTTTTACACTGCATTTTCAAAAATACATTTTTTTGTCTGCAGGTGTACTTTACAATGTAATTTTACACCGCAGTTACAAGTTTTTTTTTATCTACGGATGTACTTTACAATGTAATTTTACACCGTAGTAAAAATCCTTTTTTATCTACGGGTGTACTTTACAATGTAATTTTACACCGTAGTAAAATCTATTTTTATCCGCGGGTGTACTTTACAATGTAAATTTACATCCTAATAGATGAAACAAAAATATTTATAATTATTTTTGATATTTTGGCCAAATTCCAACGGATAATCATAAACCGGTTACGATATCCAATTTTCGTTTCAAAATATGAAAAAGATGCAACATAATTTTTACGAAAAATATGTATGGAAAAATCATGGAATTTGGCCGTATGCACAAAAACAAATACATTTTTTTTGTATTTTTTGAATTTTTTGTAATAATAATAATAGTAAAAAAAATAAAAATACTTTTTTTTTGTTAATTTGTATTTTTTTTTTTTTATGGGCTGGGCTGTCAGCCACAGTGGGCTGGAAGCCCAAGTTGTTTTGGGCTGGGCTTCCAGTCCTCACGGGCTGGAAGCCCATCTCCCTTAGATCTTGGGCTAGGCACAGAGCCCGGCCCACTCCCTCAAAGCCCAGCCTGCATGAACAGTGGGACACGTCCCACTGCATGCAGCGCCGAGACGAGGGAGAAGATGAACAGTGGATTTTCGACTTTGACGAAAGATGTACCTGCTAGCACCGTTGGGTAGAGGAGCTCGAGGTGATGATTCCTGTCGTGGTGGCGTTGTCCAAGGTGGTCTGTGGTGGCCGGAGTGAGCTTCCAAAGTGCCGGGGTTTATGTTGCAATGGCTGCAACTGTCGCCGTGGCTTCACCTGAGAGTTTGGTTTAGTTGCTGGCGTCGAGGGGAGGTTAACGGAGGTGATTAGGGTGGTTTTAGGTGACTAGATCGCCTTTGATGGTGGAGAGAGAGAGAGCTTGTCGGAGCTGTTTTGGAGAGAGAGAGAGACGATGAAACTGGAGAAAGAGAGGGAAGAAGAAGAACTCTTTTTTTTAGAATTCATCTCTGTTCTTTACTCCTTTCTTTCCTTTTCTTCTTCCTTTCTTCTCTGCGTAAGCGTAAGGCTCCTTTCCTTTTTTTTCTCTCCTTCACCTTCTTTCTCCCCCTCTATTTATAGGGGACCGGGGCGCTCCTCATGCACATTGCATGAGGGCTGAGGGCTGTGCCTCTGCATTTGCAGAGGGCTGAGGGCTGCAGCCTCTGCATTTGCAGAGGGCTGAAGGCTGCAGCACCGTGTTCTGCCTCTGCAAATTCAGGTTGCAGAGCTGTGGGTTGCCTCTGCAAATTCTTTGCAGAGGCAGTGGGTTGTCGAGTTGTGCTCTGCACTGTTCCAGTATCGGAACAGTGCAGAACATGCAATCTTGGTTTTTTTTGGAAAATTGCAATTTGGTCCTTCAATGTTTGATTGGTTCAATTGCACCCCCGATTAATTTTAAACTTTTAATTTTATGCAATCGTATCCCCGTCAAAATTTCAACAGCAACCTTAAATGTGCGCGCCTTTTTTTATTTTGGTCTCTAGTTCCCGATTTGCGCGATTTAACCCTCTATTGACCGTTAAATTCTCAATTCGTTCGATTTGGCCCCTGATTTCGCATAATTGACTTTAAAATTCAAATCGGTCTCCGAAAATTCTATTCTTCTCAATTGAACCCAAATTAAACTCGAGAATTTGATTCTTCATCAATTAAGCTTTTAATTAATTTGACCCATTTAAAGTATAATTAAACTCTTGCGCTTAATTATATCCTTCAATTGAGCTCTCAATTAACTCTGAAACATAATTGCATTTTTAAATTGGTCGACGATAAAATCAAATCAACCCATAAAAATATAATTATGTTGCGCGACTTAATTCTTACACAGATTTATCAAATGATAAATTATTTTTTCCTTAAATTTGTATTTTCCTCTATTTTTGGGGACAAAAGAGATACAATTAGACTATCGAAAACAACCAAAATTTGCACATTGATTTTTCTACCCACGCAGGCTTCTTTTATTTTATTTTTGTCATTTTATTTTATTTTGGGGAGTAACCCAAAAATTGGGTTACGACAGCGTGGAGGGGAGAGTTTCTGGCGATGAAGGGGTGATGCACGGTGGTCGGAGATGGTGGCTGGAGTTGCTGACCGAGAGGGAGAGAGAGAAAGCTTGATTGGTTTTTTTTAGAGAGAGAGAGCGGGGCCTGTAGACCGAGAGAGAGGGAAGAAGAAGAACTCTTTTTTTCTTCGTGTTTTGTGTGTTTTTTTCTTCAGTTTTCTCTCAGTTTTTCCCCTCTCTGTGTAAAACTCATTCTCTTCTTTTTTCTTTTTTTTTCCTCCTTTGGTGCATGCTGCGAAAGGTTGCATTTATAGGAAAAAACGCAACCGTTCGTTATGCACATTGCATGAGATTGTTGCCCTCTGCATTTTGCAGAGGCATGAGGGGTGAGCTGTGGCCTCTGCAAAAATGATGCAGGGCATGTTCCTGCACTGTTCAGGTGTCGGAACAGTGCAGGGACATGCCAAATTTGTGTTTGAAAAATACAATTTGGTCCCTTAATGTTCGATTGGTTCAATCACACCCCCAATTAGTTTTAAACTTTTAATTTTATGCAATTGTATCCCCTTCAAAATTTCAACAGCAACCTTAAATGTGCGCGCACTTTTTTATTTTGGTCTCTGGTTTCCGATTCCGCGATTTAACCCTCAATTGCGCGTTTTAACCCTCAATTGACTGTTAAATTCTCAATTCGTTCAATTTGGCCCCTGATTTCGCATTATTGACATAAAAATTCAAATCGGCTTCCGAAAATTCCATTCTCATCAATTGAGCCCGAATTAAATTCAAGAAATTGGTTTCTCATTGACTAAGCCCTTAATAAAATTAATTTGACCAATTTAAAGTATAATTAAGTCCTTGCACTTAATTAAATACTTCAATTGGACCTTAAATTAATTTGCGATCATAATTAAACTTTAAATTTGTCGACGATTAAATCGAATCAACCCATAAAAAATATAATTATGTCGTTTAACTTAGTTTTTACACAGATTCATCCAACAATAAATTCTTTTTGCCTTAAATCTGTATTTTTCTCTATTTTTGGAACCAAAGAGATACGATTGGACTCGCGACAACAACCAAAATTTCCACATTGATTTTTCTACCCACGCCGACTCCTTTTATTTTAATTTTGTTATTTTTATTTTATTTTGGGGAGTAACCGAAAAATTGGGTTACGACAGTTGCCCCCTCTTTACAATGCTTACGATTAAAGTCTTGTAAAAGACTTTAGATAGTAAGCGTTGTAAAGAAATAGAAAAGTGGATTTATCAGACTAAGAAATGATTGATCCATCCAGAAATGAGAATGAGGACTATAAAGCGCACTCAGAAAGGGATGATAAGATAGGGCTAGAAAGTGCACTACCTAAGGATTGAGGCCCAAGGAGGACACTTAAAGGATGGAAGATGATGATATTTGTAAATGACACAGGAAAATGGTCTCATTGTAATGGATGACCTAACCAAGTGAGAATGGTGAAGATTGTAAAAACAAAGAGATGGCCTTGTTGTGCTGGTGACCTGCCCAGATGGAAGCAAAAAGTGGTGATAAAGATTTCATGGGATGGAATATAAGGCTAGAAAGCTCGCTATCTAGGATCTATGGTCGAGGGTTGGAAAACGCACTCAAACAAGGGGAATAAGGATGGAAAATGTAATATTCTAATTGATGGTCGAGGGTTGGAAACGCACTCCAAGAGGAGGGAACATAGGGCTGGAAGGCGCACTATCTTAATTGATGGTCGAAGGTTGGAAAACACATTCGACAAGGAGGATAAGGATGGAAAACGCACTATATTGATTGGTGGTTAGAAAACGCACTATATTGATTGGTGGTTGGAAAACGCACATGAAAAAGGAAGAAAATTAGGGTTGGAAAACACGCTATTTTAGCTTATGATTAAGGGTTGCAAAACACACTTAAGCAAGGGGGATAGAGATGGCTAAGAAGCGCACTATCCTAATTGATGGTTGAGGGTTTGGAAAACGCAATCAAACGAGAGGAAAGGAATGGCTAAGAAGCGCACGATCCTAATAGATGGTTGAGGGTTGGAAAACTCACTCAAATGAGAGGAAAGGAATGGCTAAGAAGCGCACGATCCTAATTGATGGTTGAGGGTTGGAAAACACACTCAAGAGTGGAAGAGATAGGGTTGGAAAGCGCACTATCTTAATTGATGGCTAGAGAGCTCACCCAAATTCTGGAAAGAGATAGGGCTAAAAAGCATGCTATATGAGTTGGTTGATGGCTAGAAAGCTCACTCAAATAAGGAAAGGGATAGGATTGAAAAACACTCTATCTGTTCTGATGAAAGGTTCGCAAGCGCTCTTAGGGAAGTGAAAGTGATGAGGGCTCGAAGACGCACACAAAATGATGAGTAGAGGTTTGTAAATTATAATTCCTCTAAAACATTTCTTGGATCCTTAGGGAGATGCAATGCATAATGACACCCAGAATCAAGAAACAAATAAAGTTGAAAAGCATGCTCAAGGAAATGAAAGAGGTGAAAGCTTGAAAGCATGCACACAAAATGATGAATGAAGGTTCGTAAATTATGATCCCTCCAAAACATTTTTTAGATTTTCAATGGGGATGCAATGCATGATGACACCCAAAATCAAGAAAGAAATAAAGCTGAAAAGCATTTTCAAAGTGGTAAGAGCTTGAAAGCGTGCACACAAAATGAATGAAGGTTCGTAAATTACAAACCCTCCAAAATATTTTTTAGATTTTCAATGGCGATGCAATGCATGATGATGCATGTATATTTACCTGAGAGATATAGGTCCCTCTTTCTTCTTCCTGACCTTCCTTTCCTGGGGTTTGGATCTCCGACTTTGACGGCTTCTCGCTTCTGCTTACTCGAGCAGCAACTTAAGATTTTGACCACCGAAGATGATAGATTTTCCATATCAACATGCCCCCCGTGTTTGATCCAGATTCTTTGAAAAGGAATTATGGAGTCAACTTCATGATTTTGACCACTGGAGATGATAGATCTTTCATATCAACATGCTCCCCTAAGTTTGATCCAGATTCTTTGAAAAGGAATGATGGAGCCAGCTTCAATTGCATTTGTAGATTGCCCTCAGTCAGGTCATGCCCCACAAGTGTTTTAGACTCTAAGTGTTTTCAGGAAAGGGTTGGTTATTTGCAAAGATTGTGTTTTCACGTGGGATTTTTGGAATTTCAAAGTCATTCCAATCACAAAAACCATTTTGATTGCCCCAGTCGGGTCATGTCACACCAGTGTTTTAGGCTACGAGTGTTTGCAGGAAAGGGATGGCTATTTGCAAGAAATATTTTCATGTAAAACTTTTGGAATTTCAAAGTCATTCCAAGCACAAAAACCATTTTGATGTTTGTTTAACAAACTTGTTCTCGAAAGAATTCATGTGATCTCATTGTCAGGTTTTATGTCGACTTTGACAAGAATGTGAAATGATATTTGCAAGTCTCGTATGTCAGGAAGGCTTCAATCAGGTCGTGTAAAGCATTTGTAAGGATTGTTTCAAATGGAAAAGTATTGCTTATCGATCCAGATAACTCGTATTTGATCAGAAAGGGCTTTATTAGGCTTCTAACGTAGGCTTAGGTTACTAGCTATGAAAAAAAGATATGTGTAGGCTCAAAAAGTGTTTAAGGGTTTTTTAGACTAAGGATCACTTAGTGCTTACTCTTAGAACTTCATTTAATCCTCATGATTGATTTTCATAGTGACCTAGCATGCCCCCCAGTGTTTGTTTGGGCTTTCATCTTGACATGCCCCCCAGTATTTGCTTGGGTTTTTTCATTGGTATTTGGCACTAACGTTGTGTTGACTTGACATGCCCCCCAAGTATTTTGTTTGGGCTTTTTCATTGGTTTTTGGCACTAACATTATGCTGACTTGACAGGCCCCCCAAGTATTTTGTTTGGGCTTTTTCATGGTTTTTGGCACTAACATCATGTTGACTTGACATGTCCCTCAAAGTATGTTGTTTGGGCTTTTTTCGCGACATGCCCCCCAGTATTTTGTTTGGGCTTTCTATGTTGGGTTTTTAGTACTACCAAAATGTTGAATTAATTTGCTATAGTGTACTAAAACCCTATCTATGTTTATGCCCCCCAACTTTGTTCGGACATCACTTGTCATTGAGGATTTTTTTTTTTTTGCACTTGCCCCCCAGTGTAAGGTGATCCTAGTCAAGGTTAATTATCAAGAAATAATTGTTAGGCTCAAATAAGGACTGCAATGGATATTTGAGACTTTGTGAAGGCATATCAAAGATGGCCTTTCCTCATTTCAAAAACATGCAATCTGAATCAATAAGCTTTGCTTTTCCATGCGAAACAAGTTTTTGATTTTTTAGATTATTTGTTTGGCTAAGAGATTAGCTTTATTATGTGAGTTTTGGTGGTATGAGATCACCTTTCAAAGAAATCCTTTGAATTCCCAGAACACATTTGTTAAACAAAAATCAAATTGGCATTTATTTTCGTACTAGAATTTGATTTGCCAAAAATCTTGATGAAATCATGAGATCATGTATAATTTGAATGAAAGGATATCAGGCGTGCTTGTGTTATTTAAACAATAAGCAAGAACACATCGTAAACACAAGCAAATACATGATCACTGAAGAGAAATGTTTGCTTAACAAAAATCTTGTGGCGTTACAAGCAAAATTGTCGACAAGTCAAAACAGGAATATAATGTGCGGACATGACCAAAACAAAAAGGAAATCATGGAAGTAGACTTCATCTCCTGATATCGGCACACTCCCTTTCAAAAGCTTTTGCCGACGTCACTTTAATGGTGCGGACACTTGATATCCTATTTCCGTGAAGCCTAATTGGATGCAGGACCTGAATTTTCTTCGAATGTTATCCACCCCGCTTTAATCAATTGTATGAGCTTCTTCTTGAAAGCACCACAAGTGTGAATGCTATGCCCTACAGCTCCAGCATGGTATTCCCAGGTGAGATCGGGTTTGTACCAATCAGGGTAAGGTGGTTGCAAAGGTGCCTGAGGTGCAGGAGCTACTTGCTTAATGCTTACCAACTTTTGATACATCTCATTCAAAGGCAATGGTAGCGGAGGTAGCTGTTCTTGGATTTTCTGGTAATTTCTTTTTGGGAAGTTCTTAGGTGGATCTTTGGCTTGAAGATTGATGTTGGTAATTTCAGATGAAGGGTTATGGTAGTTTTGGAATTGGTTGTTCCTACCCTTATAGTCGTCTTCAAAATGCTCGACATCTTTTCTCTTGCCTTCAAAGCCTTTTTTCTCCACCTGTGTAGCGAGATCTCTCCATCTTTGAGCATATTCCCTTACGCTTTCTTTATCCTTCTTCTCCAAGTTGGACAAACTTGTTCTGTCAAGAGCAATGTCCATGTTGTACTTGTATTGCTTGATGAAAGCATCTACCAGATTTTTCCAGCTACGGATCCTGGTGTTGTCTAGTCTCATGTACCAATTCAAGGCTGCCCCACTCAAATTGTCTTGGAAAAAAAAATCAATAGTTTTTCATCATGCACTACTTCTGCCATTTTGTTACAGTATGATTTTAGGTGAGTGATAGGGTATTGTGTCCCGGTATATATGATAAATTCAGGGACACGAAACTTCTTCGGTATTACAACATTCGGGACTAGACACATATCTGCAGCTTGCACTGGGTCATATAAATTTGCCCCTTCGATGACCCTGATCCTGGCTTCCAGCGTTGCCATCTTATCTTGGTCAATACCCTCTGATGCTTCTATAACTGTTGGGCTTGGTGTAGGTGTCGGCACCGCTGATTGTATGAAAGTTGGGTTTTGTTGCGGATCCTGAACTCCTGTCACCTCTTCTTGGTGGTTCATTCCTTGTGTTTGAGTAGCCGTTGTGGGTCTAGTTGAAGGACCCTCGCTAGAGGCATTTCTCAGTGCTTGCTCGAGTAAACTGGTAAGACTAGCCACACTAGCTTTCAAAGAATCCAATTCTTCTTGAAAATGAGCATCGCGGTGTGCACGCTCTTCGTCCTCCATACTTCTCTGCTGGAGTCTAGTGGTAGGAGCTCTTTGGGGACCTATATTTTGACCTGTTGATGATATGTTATGCACAGTGATGGATGCATATGGATGCAAATGTATGTACATGCACATCGACAAATTATCAGGGAGTTTCTAAACAAAGGCAAGTTCTAAGTCATTATATGAGGGGTAAGCTTTCTATCTAGTCTTAAAAGATCTATGAACTGCCAGTGACCGCCTCACGTGAAGGTGGAAGGCGGTGTAGGGGTTTACAAGAAATGGTTGGGGCACAATATGACCGCCATTATCAAGTAAACACTCAGTTCATAGTTGGATGTTTCACGAATCTGAACCCCGACTGAAAGTCATGAGGCAGACCGCTAATCCCCACCTAACCTAGAATTGGGTTTATTTGCAAAATTAAAATGCATGATGAAAATAATTCACATCCGATGATATGTATTGACTGAAATTAAAATTGCATGCTAAAGCAGTAAGAATACGAGTAAAAAATGAACTCAAAAATAACAATCAGACAAACAATGCTCAGTCCACCAAAAGTCCCCAGTGGAGTCGCCATCTGTCGCGACGGTGATTTTTTACGCACTTCGCGCCCCGTCATCACCCCTTGGTTTGAGGGAGACAACGGCGCGCGGTGAAATGGGGGTGTTTATAGCCGTAAAATTTACAGCTATAATTATTAGGAGTCGCCACCTAGTATTACGGTCACTAGGAAACCTATTGGTCTGCGAGAGTCTTGGGTAAGGGGACTTGTTGTGTAAGGGGAAGACGCATCACCCCCAGTGCACCTTACCTAAGGGTAAGCTGCATTGTTGTTTGATTGTTTTTCGAAGTTAAAATTTTTACACAGCATTTTAAAAAAAAAAAACATTTTTTTTGTCTGCGAGTGTACTTTACAATGTAAGTTTACACCGCAGTTACAAGTTTTTTTTTTTATCTATGAATGTACTTTACAATGTAATTTTACACCGTAGTAAAAATCTTTTTTTATCTACGGGTGTACTTTACAGTGTAATTTTACACCGTAGTAAAAAAAATTTATCCGCGGGTGTACTTTACAATGTAAATTTACACCCTAATAGATGAAACAAAAATATTTATAATTATTTTTGATATTTTGGCCAAATTCCAACAGATAATCATAAACCGGTTACGATATCCAATTTTCGTTTCAAAATATGAGAAAGATGCAACATAAATTTTTTACGAAAAATATGGATGGAAAAATTATAGAATTTGGTCGTATGCACAAAAAACAAATACATTTTTTTTATATTTTTGAATTTTTTGTAATAATAATAGTAGTAAAAAAAATAGTTTTTTTTTGTCAATTTATATTTTTTTATTTTTTTATTTTTTTTGGGCTGGGCTGTCAGCCACAGTGGGCTGACAGCCCACCCTGAATGGGCTGGGCTTCCAGCCCTCAAAAACTGGAAACCCAATTAGGTGTGGACTGGGCTGGAAGCCACAGTGGGCTGACAGCCCAAAGTGTTTGGGCTGGGCTTTCCACCCTCACGGGCTGGAAGCCCAATTTATTCAGGTCTGGGCGACTTCTCAGCCCTGATGGGCCGAAATGATGGGCCATCTTGCACGTTCGGACCGGGCATAAAATCCTGACCCAGCCCATTTAAGTCCAGCCCTGCATGAACAGTGGGACGATTACGTCCCACTGCATGCAGGGATAGGAGGTAGAAGACGGTGAATAGTAGGAAATTCAAATGTGGCGAAAGGCGCACCTGTTGGTATGGTCGGGTAGCTGAGGTCGAGGTGGTTGTCCTGGTGGTTGTGGCGTCGTCAACGGTGGCCTGTGGTGGCCGGAGGAAGCTTCTGAAGTGGCGGTCTGTTGCTGCTGCGCCGAGTGCTGCTGCTGCTGCCTTCGCCTGAGACCACGGCTGGGCGTCTGGCGTGGAGGGGAGAGTTTCTGGCAATGAAGGGGTGATGCACGGTGGTCGGAGACGGTGGCTGGAGTTGCTGACCGAGAGGGAGAGAGAGAAAGCTTGACTGGTTTTTTTTTTAGAGAGAGAGAGCGGGGCCTGTAGACCGAGAGAGAGGGAAGAAGAAGAACTCTTTTTTTCTTCGTGTTTTGTGTGTTTTTCTCTTCAGTTTTCTCTCAGTTTTTCCCCTCTCTGTGTAAAACTCATTCTCTTCTTTTTTCTTTTTTTTTCCTCCTTTGGTGCATGCTGTGAAAGGTTGCATTTATAGGAAAAAAATGCAACCGTTCGTCATGCACATTGCATGAGATTGTTGCCTTCTGCATTTTGCAGAGGCCTGAGGGGTGAGCTGTGGCCTCTGCAAAAATGCAGAGGCCTGAGGGAATGCAGGGCATGTTCCTGCACTGTTCAGGTGTCGGAACAGTGCAGGGACATGCCAAATTTGTGTTTGAAAAATACAATTTGGTCCCTTAATGTTCGATTGGTTCAATCGCACCCCCAATTAGTTTTAAACTTTTAATTTTATGCAATTGTATCCCCGTCAAAATTTCAACAACAACCTTAAATGTGCGCGCCCTTTTTTTTTTTTGGTCTCTGGTTTTCGATTGCGCAATTTAACCCTCAATTGCACGATTTAACCCTCAATTGACTGTTAAATTCTCAATTCGTTCAATTTGGCCCCTGATTTCGCATTATTGACTTAAAAATTCAAATCGGCCTCCGAAAATTCCATTCTCATCAATTGAGCCCGAATTAAATTCAAGAAATTGGTTTCTCATTGACTAAGCCCTTAATAAAATTAATTTGACCAATTTAAAGTATAATTAAGTCCTTGCACTTAATTAAATTCTTCAATTGGACCTTAAATTAATTCGCGATCATAATTAAACTTTAAATTTGTCGACGATTAAATCGAATCAACCCATAAAAAATATAATTATGTCGTTTAACTTAGTTTTTACACAGATTCATCCAACGATAAATTATTTTTGCCTTAAATCTGTATTTTTCTCTATTTTTGAAACCAAAGAGATACGATTGGACTCGTGACAACAACCAAAATTTCCACATTGATTTTTCTACCCACGCCGGCTCCTTTTATTTTAATTTTGTTATTTTTATTTTATTTTGGGGAGTAACCCAAAAATTGGGTTACGACAACAACGATTAAAAATTACCATCCGACCTGTCATTGGATGCGCCTCCATGTCTTGCACCATTTGGTGGAGCGCGTTTCATGTAACGGTGGCCGGAAAAGTTCCAATTGGTCGTTGAATGTTTGTTCACTCTTTCCTCTCTCTTGCCGGTGAAAGTGCTCGGCAGTCCCCAGTGTTGTGGAAGTATTCATTTCAGTCCCTTATCTTTTAATTTGATTTTATGTTCCTGAGTTCTGGTATAGAAGTTTTGATTTGTTTCAATTTTACCCATTAATGGAAATTGATTATATATTGTATTTTCATTTCGGTCCTCAAGTTTTTAATTTCCCAATTGGATTGAAATCCATAATATATTCGGTATTAAAGTTCTGATTTGTTTCAATTTTACCCTTCAGTAGCAATTAATTATAAATTGAAGTTTCATTTCGGTCCTCAAGCTTTTAATTTCCAATTTGGTTTGAAATTATTTAATTTTTTTGGTATCAAAGTTTATATTTGTTTCAATTGTGTACTTTAAATTAAAGTTCATATATATTTGTTTTCTATTTCGGCCCTTATTCTTTTAATCTTTGATTTTATCAAAATTCTTTTATTTTTATATATATATTTATGAAATAGTTGTTATTTTTGTTTATGGTTATATGTACATGCTCTTCATTTTTCTTCTTAATTTTTATGATTTCCTCTGTTATTATTTTTTTTAAATTTAATGTTTAAATTTTAATTTGTTTTGGTGATCATTTGAAAAATGATATTTAGTATTTTTTTCCCTTTTATAAAAAAAAACCCGGACACCCCAATTATCAAAAAACAAATGTATAAGAGGGAAAAAAACATGAAAAAAAATGTAAGAAAAAGTGGGCCCGGAGATAAAAAAAAAAGTTTAAGTGGGAAAAAAAATTGTGGTGCGCGTAAGCTGACCCGAACACTTCGGTTATAAAAAACACCAAAAAAAAAGTATAAGTGGAAAAAAAACAGGGGGAAAATGTTAAAAAAAAAAGTGGGTTTAGAGATTAATCATGGTGCATGTAAGTTGACTTGGACACCCCGATTATAAAAAAACAGAAAAAGGAAGTCCGATAAAAAAGAAAAGGAAAACACCTTTTCAAACAATAATGAACTGTGGAAACACTGTTCATTATCATACCAAAATCAGTTTGTAGCCTAGTAGATTCGAACTTTGGCTGCGGGGAAACGACGCACTACTTATCCACTCTGCCTAACGACTTCGTTGTACTGTTGTAGTATAGAAATAATAGTTATATTATTAAATTTTTTAAAAGCAAAATCCAAAATCATTTTGTAGCCTAAGAGATTCGAACTCTCGCTGCGGGGAAATATTAGGCGCACGCCTTAACCAATCAACCAAACGACTTTGTTATGCTATTGTAGTATAGAAATTATACTTATATTATTAAGTAATTTCACTATTCTTGTCCACAGTGTTTCTGAGTCTAGATGAACAATGATTGGCTTGAACAGTAAAACAGCGAGATCATTTAGCTGTATAGACAAATTAAATTCTTAGATTTTAGGTTGTTTTGGAAAAAAATACTTTTACAATATTTTTATGTATAATATTTCATATCTAATATTACGTAAAAAACAAAATATGGGGCAACACATAAACAAAATGGGTAGACAAATTTGCCCACGTTATCTACAATGAAAAAATATACGAGCCATTTCCGCTGCGTTTCGATTACAATGTTCTTTTTAGGTGAAAAAAACTGTATTTCTAACAGATTGAATCTATTATAATTTTACTACTTAAATATTAAAGTAACTAATTACAACATGCACAAAATCAATCAGTTTTCTATATGAAAAAAGTTCAGCACAACGCGCGAGCAAGTAACCTTGTAACTTCTATAAATAGTGGACTCTACTGATTTACCAATCTTGTCTTTTAAACTATTTATTCATAATAATATGATAGCAAAATTAGATGCTCTTAGCATTGACCACCAATTAAATATCAAAATATTTATATGAGACTAGAATAATCTCATAGAAAACAAATAAAAATAAATTATGAAGTCCAATTTATAATCAATCAAATACTAAAGGATTCAATTGAAAGAAAAAAAAAATACAAGATGAAAAAAAACTATTTTACAGTGCTACTAAACCAAACATAATGGTTATAACTAGTTTATTTAACTTTCTCTCGAGAAAATTCAAAACTAACATGTTACAGGCAACCAAACATAGGTAACGAAACTAACAGATATATCATAGGAAATAGACTCAAACACCAATAGATCAGATTCTAGGCGGAAATCAAGAGTTGATGCATTTGCATTAATCATCTACTTGGGTGGGAATCTTGTATAATAGGTCTGAGTGGCAGTAAGGCCCAATCCAAAAGATGCAGCAAGAACTGTAATAAAGGTCCAGGGACTGCTAAAATAAGTTTTCTTCCACTCATACGCCCATCTTTTCACTGTGCTCTCACACTGCTTATTAATAGCCATTTTGACATCATTGTAAGCAGCAGTATCATATGTATCATGTGTCAAGGATCTTCCCATACCATTGAAGAGATATGCGACTTTCCGGTCGGCTCCGAGATAGTTGATAATTATGCCATTAGATCGCATCTCCTCCACATCTTCAGCATCGTCAATCAAAGAATCCATGAATAATATGTATGACCTGACCCAAAGTTGACGAAGAGCAGCAGATGACTCATAGGCCACCAGGTTTAAGAGAAGGGACTCGGTTGACTCATCTATGATAATTGGAGGAATTTCAACTTTTCCAGATAAAACTAATGATTTGAATTTGACATCGGTGACAGCACCAGCAGTCCATCTCGGCCGAAAAAGGATTCCCACCTTCTTAAGATTCTTGGCAAAATAATACAAGCCATGACCCCGGCTTCCTGGCCGGGCTTTTTTATGGTTTCTTTTGGAATAGTGATACATGGACTTGTAATATAAAAGTTGAAGAAGATGATCAGGCTGAGTCTTCCCTTGTGGTGGTGACCACTCCAAAGACACATTGTTTGAATTGCCGAAACATTTCCTGACCCTTCCATTACTCAAGCAAAAGCATATACAAACACTGATTATAAAAAATAAAGGAAATAAGATTGGGATCATAACCAACCCTAATGCAATTAAGGCTATGGAGACCCATTTTGGAATTGGTTTACCGGACGAGCGGATATGAAGAGAGAGAAATTCATTGATGATTTCATTTGAATAACTTACGTCATTCTTATACCTCTGCTTCCTCAATGAATCCAAGACTGCAAAAGGAAGTTGGTTCTCCAATAATAACAAGTCTCGTTTCACATGAAAAATTTGTCGATCTGACATCTCCAATTTTTCACTTCCATAATTGATCAGACAGTGCATGAATTGGAGAATGAAGCAGCCATCAATAAACATCATCTTGCTGAATTCCTCATCACTGAATTCCTCATCACTGAATTTCTTTGTTATGCTCTCATCGTAGCATCCCCTCGCTTTTTGTAGCTCCTCTTTTACGTTGACGTAGAAGTCTTCTCTCGGTGCTCCACTATCCTCGACAAACTCGACCATCATTCGAGCCTTGAGTTTCTCCACTTGTTGAAGCTTCTCCTTACGATCTGAGTAGTGATATGGACCAATTGAGACCGCCATGGGTCTATAACATTCTCCTTTTTTTTCCTTGAGTTTTCCTGGAACCTCATGAATGCTTGGTTCTGGAACCTCATGAATGCTTGGTTCTGGAACCTCAGGAATGTTTGGTTTTCGATTGTACTCTTCCATTATTTCGCTAAGCCACGCAGGAATTTCCTCGCTAGTTGGACTCGGGTCTATCGTTACACCAGTTAGATGTGTATCAGCCATTGTTGTGGGTTAGAGCCACAATTTTTAAACCTGACATGGTGGTTGATTCAGCTCAAGATTCAGGTCGCGAGTTGTAACAAGATCATCATGTCATCCCGGTTGATAGAAAAAAAAAATTACAAAGCAAAACAATGTCTTTGTTAAAAAAAAGTCAATGGATTGCAATTAAGTTTTTAATCAGGTCACAAAGTCAACTCTAGTTCTTGAACGGATTACTCAAGCTTTTATATTTTCTTATTTTCTTAACCCATCTCAGACTCCTGGTTGACCTATCTAGCCAGGTCAGGCTTTAAAACTATGGTTAGAGTTATTTTTTAAATGACGTGGTTCAAAGTTTCCAACAAGGTTGGAAATGAAGAGCATCACTAAGGACATGTTCAGTAACATAGAATTATTTTATTCATTTTTTTAGTTTTCTTTTTATTTTTATTTTTTCATCTTCAATAAAAAAAAGTTTATTTTCGTAGAAGTTTCAAAACATTTTTCCAACTCCAAAAACACAAAATGTTAAGCTATATCTTTATCTAATTCAATAACATAAAATACGTATTATCACTACTATATAAATTCAAACTAGAATACATAGATTTCACTCGCTTTATTAAAAAATATCAATTAAATTTATATTGCGTTCTCATGGGACCTAGAAATTGCCACTACATAAATTAAACAAAACTTATATTACAAGCACATAACTGAATATAAAACTAAAATATTT
Organism: Salix caprea; assembly: GCA_964035475.1. Lineage (NCBI taxonomy): Eukaryota > Viridiplantae > Streptophyta > Magnoliopsida > Malpighiales > Salicaceae > Salix > Salix caprea. Next base: position 28,032,691 of record OZ037743.1, on the reverse strand, counting down.
TAAATGCAAACTTAAATATAAACATTCTAAACAAGTAAATTAAACACATGATAAGTTAAGATCCAAATTTACTTACTACACACATAATTAAACATAAAACTTAAATATTGTCAATACAATTTAATATAAACATTTATAATTAAAATAAGATTATTCTAAGCTCTTAAGAGATTTATAACTTACTATTTTTGTGAATCCCAATTATGTTTTTTTTCCTAAAATACACGTGACTAAAGCCCATTTCCACTACCACTAGGAAAAAAAAATAAGAAAAAAAATTATGATACCGTCCTATCCACAGGTTTTAAAGGTTTAGCATCTAAAACGGGAGCTCATCTGTGCATAAGAAATGGAGAGAAAGACTGGGAAGTGGAGAGAGAGTAAAGCAAGGAATTTGACATACCTTCAAGATCTCTCTTGTGACGGCAGAAGCAGCAGCAACAATGGATGAGAGAATGAAATGGTAGTGCTAAGAGATATCTATATATAAAGAGAGATGAGTCATAAACCCGCGTTTCGCTACAGGGATTAAATTTTTTTTTTGTCTAGTTTTAACACATATAATTTTTTATTTTTTATTTTGGTTTTTATTCTTTGATTTTTTAGTTTAGTTTCGATCCCTTGATTTTTTTGGTCCTTCTAAGATAGTTTTAAATTTTTTGTTTATATCTCTACACCTTTGCTTTTAGTTTAGATTTTTAATTTTTATTGTTATTTTTATTTGTATTAAATAGAACTCGCGTTTAAAAACATAGTAAGTTTAGCTTTGGTGGTTTAAAATGAGAGTGAAGCTCTTTCTTATGCATGTATAGTTAAACATGAGATGTTTGAAACACCACCGCAAGTAACTCTTCCATTTTGTCTTATTTGAGGCTACAAAAGTTATTTTATTGTGCACTAAAAAAGAAAAATTACCGAGACACCCCCACTGACAATTCTTGATTTTTGTCTTATTTGAGGGTATTATGATTATTGTACTATGCACACAAATGAATTGTTTTTTGAAAATACCTATAATACCATAACATTATTTTAAACACATTTTACATAATAAAATGAATATATAAAAAACTAATATACATTTTTAGAAGTTCTACAACGCCGCACGCGTCATCCGAAATGTGCATGAGCTTTGAAATTGACATCGCGCCCGACAACACCGCGACAGAAAATATAATTAAAAATTGGTAAATTACCAATACACCCCTATAACCAACTCTTGGATTTTGTCTTATAGGGGGTATATACGTACTTATACAACTCGTGGTGCGCATCAGCTGACCCGGACACCATGATTATAAAAAATGGGTCCGGGAATTAGTCATGATGCGCTTAAGCTCAACCAGAGACCCCGGTTAGAAAAAAATATATAAGTGAAAAAAATAAAAAAAGTATAAGTATGAAAGCACTGTAGCAATCCATATTGTTTTTTTTTTTTAAATCAGTCCGGGAATTAGTTGTGGTGCGCTTAAGCTAGACCGGAGACCCCGATTATAAAAAAAATGTATAAGTGAACAAAAAAAGATATAAGTAAAAAAAATAATAAATTGGTTTTGGGATTAGTCGTGGTGCGCCCAAGCTGGCCTGGACACCCTGGTTATCAAAAACCAAATTTGGTCCGGGGAGTAGTGGTGGTGCGCTTAAGCTGGCCCGGAGATCCTGGTTATAAAAAAAATATAAAAGTTAAAAAAAAAAGGCAAAAAAAGAAGAAGCGAAAAACGGGGGAAAAACATTGTAGCGGGAAAGCACTATTACAATCAACAATACTATGTGTGGGGAGCTACAGTGCTTTCCCCACACCATTTACAATTCAATATTGTTTATAAAAAAAATCGGTCCGGGAATTAGTCGTAGTGTGCTTAAGCTGACCTAGAGACCCCAGTTATCAAAAAAATTTTGGTCCAGGGATAAGGGAAAAAAATGTATAAGTGAACAAAAACAGTATAAGAAAAAAAAATTAAAAAAATAATAACTTGATCCGGGGCTTAGTCGTGGTGCGCGCAAGCTGACCTGGACACCTTGGTTATCAAAAATATTTTGATCCGGGGATTAGTTGCTGCCCTTAAAGTGGTCCGGAGATCCTGGTTATAAAAAAATATATAAGTAAAAAAAATAAAAATAAAAAGCTTAAGCTGGCTTAGAGACCATGGTTATAAAAAAAATATAAGTTAAAGAAAACAAAAAAAAATATAAGAGTGAAAGCACTGTAGCAATCCAAATTGTTTTTAAAAAAATTTGGTCCAGGAGTTAGTCGTGGTGTACTTAAGCTGACCCGTAGACCCCGGTTATAAAAAAATGTATAAGTGAACAAAACAAAAGTACAAGAAAAAAAAAAGGAAAAAAAAGTACCAACGAGAAAGCACTTTAGCAAAAAAATGGGTCCAGGGATTAGTCGTGGTACGTATAAGCTGGTCTGGAAACCCTGGTTATAAAACAAATTGGATCCGGGGATCAATTGTGGCGTGCTTAAGCTAGCTCGAACACCCCATCATAAAAAAAATATATATAAGTGGAAAAAGAAAAAAAACTAAAAACAGTATAACCAGTAAAAAAAAAATTTCATGGAAAAAAGTCAAAAAAAATATAATCACAAAAAAAAAAACAAAAAAAAATCTAAAAAAAAATTAGATTCGAGGATTAATCGTGGTACACTTAAGCTAGCCCAGACACCCCAATTATAAAAAAACAAACAAATATATATATAGAAAGAAAAAAATATAACCTAAAAAAAAATTTCATGGAAAAAACACAAAACAAAAATAATTAGAAAAAAAAAAGCAAAAAAACGTAATAAAAAAAGAAAGAAAAAAAAAATAGAAAACAAATAAAAATAAAACGTAATCAGATAAAAAAACAAAAAAAAAGAAAAAAAACATAATTAGAAAACAAATAAAAATACAACGTAATCAGATAAAAAAACAATAAAAAAGAAAAAAAAACAAAAAAAAGGGAAATAACTGTTGCAATCCACAGTGTTATGTGTGGAGAGCAACAGTGTTTTCCACACACGGTTTAGTGTTTTGTTAATAAAAAAACAAACAAACAAATATATATATATATATATATATAAAAGTGGAAAAAGAAAAAAAATATAACCTGAAAAAAAAATATTTCATGGAAAAAACACAAAACAAAAATAATTAAAAAAAAGCAAAAAAACATAATAAAAAAAGAAAGAAACGAAAAAAAAAAGAAAAAAATTAATTAGAAAACAAATAAAAATAAAACGTAATCAGATATAAAAACAATAAAAAAGCAAAAAAAAATAATTAGAAAACAAATAAAAATAAAGCGTAATCAGATAAAAAAATAATAAAAAAAAAAAACAAGAAAAAAGAAGGGAAATCACTGTTGCAATCGACAGTAATAATACGTGTGTGGAGCAACAATGCTTTCCCTATACGGTGTATTTTTGTCCAAAAAAAAATCTGTGGTGTTTAAAAAGATGGAGACGTAATTTATTTTTTAACTTTATTTTGTTTGGCTACCCATTAACACATTACAAATAGATAACGCATCCAATGAAAGCTATATGAATGGTAAAGGAGCAAGATAAGCCAATCACATCCAATTTTAAATAGCAAAACAAGATCGAAAAGGAAGAAATGGCAGAATTGTTCGTTAATCAGGCAAAACAATATGCAGAGACAAGGCCAAGTTATCCTCAACAACTCTTCCAATTCATTGCCTCAAAAACACCCACTCATGACCTTGTATGCGATGTTGGCACAGGAAGTGGGCAGGCTGCTCGATCGGTGAGATCTCTTGTGCACAAATTCACTTAAACAAAGCTGTCCCCTTGATTTTTCCTAAGATTCTTAGCAGCCCGCCATTTTTTACATACGAACACTAAAAGTTTATGTTTTCAAAATATTTTTTACCTGAAAATAAATTAAAATAATATTTTTTTAAGAAATAATAACTTATCTATGTTCGGATTGCAATAACAAATGGAGTCTAATTAAAACTTTGAAGATGTTTTTTTTTTGTATTATTAGTCTTTCATTAGCTAACATACATCAAATGATAAATTTGAATATAGTGGCTTTAAATCCAGATTTAAGCTGAAAATATTATTTAAATTTGCAACAAAAGCTTTTGGAAGAGACGATGTATGAAGGTATTTCAGCTAACGCATTGAATACAGCACTCAGGTAGATGTTGAAGCCCAAGTTTGCTGCTGCTTGATAAAACAATTGAGAAGGAATGTGGCAGCCAAAACCTCGTGTTCTGCCGTTGTTGTATTAGGTTAAATAATGTGTGATGTACATAATCAATTCCTAAGACTATGCTAATTCCCGTAGGGTTAGGGATACAGTTATAGTAGGATTAGACTAAAATATAATTTTCCCATATTTAGATATTCCATAATACCCCCCTTCAAGTTGGAGCATGAAGGTCTCAGATGCCCACCTTGCGTAGTAGAAATTAATATTGTTGCTTTCCCAAGGTCTTCGTGAATATATCAGCAAGTTGCAATGGCGACGTAACGAACTTAGTCATAATACTCCCAGTAGCGATGGCATCACGGATAAAATGACAATCAACTTCAATATGTTTAGTGCGCTCATGGAAGAAGGGATTCTGAGAAATATGAAGAGCCAATTGACTATTACAGTGAAGAGACTGTTAATATTTAGGGGTTAAACGGAACAAGCAACAAGCTAGAAGAAATAGTTTTTCATGTGCTAGACCCGGGTTTAATTGATGTGCTAAGCTGAGTCCTTGAACTATAAAAATATTTGAAAACTCGTTCATGGAGATCCTGTGATTTCTATATTGAGGCTTGGTGGGCAGATAACCACTTAATTATTGGGTACCTTTCTCTACTATTCGTTGGAGTTTTAATTAGGCAGATAACTGATGGATACCTTTCTCTACTATTCGTTGGAGTTTTAATTAGGCAGATGACTCGTTCTCTAGATATTAATTATGCTTCAATGGTCCCAGATACCACACGGTTTTGCCAGTCAACAGGTCCACATGCTTTTGCTTTTTTTTTTATAATATAGTTCATAAAATAATATGGAAAACTAATTAACATCTATTCTCCTTTACTTTTTATTCGTTTACTATGATTTCCATGTTGGAATTATGAGAGAACAAAAATGAAACTCGCGATGACTGTTCTAATTGAATGAAGGTTCTGTTTTGTCATGCAGAATATTTATAGCAATTGTTTGATACTGTGTTTTAAGATTGTTTTTGAAAAAATTTAAAAAAATTAGTGTTTATAGATAATTTTCATGTGCTGATATCAAAAATAATTTTTAAAAAATAAAAAATATATTATTTTAATATATTTCTGAACAAAAATACACTTTTAAAAACCACATCAACTACACTCCAAGACAATAACGTAATGTTGAATTATTAATGTTTTATATGAAGCATGTGGCTGAAACTTCTACTTGTTTCTGGGGCCGCAGAGGTTTGCATGATGCGACAAATTGAATTGGATTAGTACAAGGCATTAATTGAATTGGAATCAAAATCCGAGTTCTCCAGCTTTTCTACCCCCAAGTTTTCTCTGATTGGCCTGCTGGTCATCTATTGACTTGGAAAATTCGAAAACGAAGACTTCCTGCCGTGTGTTCTACTGACTTGGTACAGTGGTCCGAGCATCTTTAATTATTTACCTTGGTTTCCGTCTGCAAAAATATCAAGTGGATCGAAGAGCATTATTGTTCATTTTCATTTCATTATATTAATTTATTATTGAAAGATGAAACTAAATAAAATCTAATATCAAATGATAGATATGGAAGAAAAAAATATAAAAACTATATATTAAAAGACAAAAAATAACAAAAAAATCCGAATGATAAATAAAAAAAGTCATGAAGTTATTGGTAAGGCCTAGGGCACGTAGGCACTAAAAAGCAGGGTTGTTAATACCGTTTCGTTCCGGGCGGAACGTTCTGTGTCATTAAAAAAATCGAGACAAAACAACATCATTTTCGTCCTGGTTTTAATTCCTGCCTGTTCCGGAAATACCGGCCAAATTCCAGTCGGGACGTTTCGGTACCGTTCCGGCCTTAAAATCCTCTTTATTTTGATTAACTTGTGATTGTGTTTCTAATTTTAAGATTATGTTTTTTTGACTTTGTGTTTATATTGTATAATTTAAAGTTAATTTATTTTGAATTTTAATTATGCTTGTTAAATTAATATTTAATTTTTTTCATATATATATATATAATTAATTATATATGAATAATATAACTCTGAAATAAAAACATTCCGTACCAATAGAAAAACCGAAACAGTAATCGGAACAATATTGACAACTTGCTAAAAAGGTCCACATATATATATATATATATATATAACTGACTATTGCTAAAAGGATTTATTTATTGGAGCTAGACTCAAACCCGCAGCCTCAAAGTTACAGCACGAAACTTATTAAACCCCCTTGTCTTTAGATTTATTACAAAGTCACACGTTGGTTTAACTCATCAAGAAAGCTGGGGTTCAAATCGTGAAACGAGCAGGACAATCTATGATCGGTGGCGGCCTTAAGTTTCCATATTCTGATTTCGAGTTCTATTTTATTAATATTAAAAATATTGTTGCCATATATCTCTAAATAAAAAACATGTCAAAATGTTCATAAAAAAGAAATTAATGCATATACAATAATAGGGATTAATGCATAAATATATAAATAATAATAAAATAATTAAATTCCAATAGAACAATTAAAAGTATAAGGGCCGAAATACAAATAAATTATATGATTGATTTCAATCGAAGGATCAAATTGACAACTATCCAAGCTTGTATACCAAAAATATTAAGGAATTTAAAATCAAAATCAAAATTAAGAGAATAGGGACCGAAATGAAAATGCAATATATAATTAATTTAATTTCAAGTATATAATTGACAATAATACAAATTGTTAAACCAAAAAAAATTAAGGGATTTAATAGAAAACCAAAAATTAAAAGAATAAGGATCGAAATGCAAACGAAATATATAATCAATTTAAATTGAAGAACTCAATTGAAACCAGAAGAAAATTGTCATTAGATAATGATTACTTTGTCAAAATACTACACAAGGCTTGCAAAATCAAAATATTTCTGCTTAATTTCTTACTTTGTTATCTCATTTATGATGTCCGATTATCATTTTCCAATGCATAAATTACAGAATGTGTTATTAAAAAGTCCAAAGTAGTTGTAGGCAGTCCAAGTTTCAGATAAGTTTTGAAGAATATAGGTTTCACAATTTGCAGGTTGTAATACTAATAAATGTGAAATGCGTAAAGGTTAGTTTGTTTCATGCTCAAAATGCAAGAAAATTAAAGAAAATAGAACAAACTTAGGAAATATAATTGTAAGTTGATTGATTTTTAGAACTGTCATATGAATTCATGTAGTTTTGAGCACTAAACAATTTTAAAGTATATAATTTTAGCCATTTGAAATGTTTTTGGATTGATTCAAGAGTTGAAACAAAACAAGATTGTTCTCTTCCACTTAGGAAATAAATCAGACCCTGTTTTTACAATTAAAAAAAAAAACAGCCCCCCCTCCTTTTTATTATCTAAACAGCTAAAAGAGGTCACAAGTTATGCACTATTCACCCTCTCACAAAACACTATTCACGGTTACTGTTATGCTCAATTTTCAGGTCGGTTTGGTTTGGTTCGGTCCGGTTGGTTCGGTTGGTCTGCATTGTTTTGCCTTTTTGCTGAGTGCATTAACGAAATTGTCCCTTGAAAAAGACAAAAACATGCGACAGGGTTCAGGGGTGCCACGGTCATTGCCCATTTTCCGTCTAGTCTGGTCCGGTTCGTCCGTCCTGTTTTTTTTTAATATTTATGTGCACAGTCAAATAACCTTTTTATCCCTCGATACGGACAAAATTCAGATATGGCAGGGAGGGGTGATCCGGTAATTAACCAATTTTTTAATATTTTTCCTGTCGATTTACTGTTGGCGCGTTTCCGGACGCGTCGTCCGTTTCTGTGCTCACGCGTGTTTCGGACGGCGCGTGCGGCTTCTTACAATGTCCAAAAACACCCAACCACCGTCAATAATGACTTTAAGACATGCTCTCTTCCACATGGGGCGGCGCGTGTATGTGTAAGGTGGCCGAAGACGTGTCAATGGTCGTTTGAATTTTTCAGCCCCGTTTCTCTCTCCTCCGTGCGCAATCTGACGTCAGTGCAGCTGTTTTTTTTCAAATTTCATTTCAGTCCCTCAATTGTTGAATCCGTTTTGTTTGGTCCTTATTGCTATTATATAGGTTTTGATTTGTTGCAATTGCGTCCTTCAATTGAAATTGATTATATATTGTAGTTTCATTTAGGTCCTCCTTCTTTTAATTTTCGGTTTCGTCTGAAATCCTTAAGATTTTTGGTATCAAAGTTTTGATTTATTCTAATTTCATCATTCCATGCAAATTTATTATAAATCCTTAATATTTTTAGTATCAAAGTTTGATTTCTTTCAATTTTATCCTTCCATGCAAATTAATTATAAATTTAAGTTTCATTTCGGTCCTAAATTATTGTTATTGCTCTAAATTAATTTTTAATTTAAGGACATGATAAGAGCAATATATATATATATATATATATATATATATATATATATATATATATAACATAAGTTTTTAGGGAGAAAAAATTATTGTTATTGCTCTAAATTAATTTTAATATAATAATATGAATAATAAATCTTATAAAATAAAACATTATGGAATATTTTTATCTAACAATAATTATGGTCTCAACAATTTTTATTATTTCCACTGTTGTTAAGGTTTTTAAAAATATTTAGGGTTTCTCTTTGTTGTTTTTTAGATTTTTTTAATTTATCTTTCAAGTCAATTTTTTTTTCAAATCTACCTATATTTATTTTTATTTTGTTATTTATTTAGGTTTTTTTTCTTATAAATATATGAGACTAATTATATATTTTAATATTTACTTAATATTAGCACCTGAAAATATATATATAGACAGAAAAAAATGACCTAGGATTTTTTAAAGAACAAAAAAATAATATAAGTGTTCTTAAATACTTTTAATACAATAATATGAGGAATAAATATAATAAAATAAAATAAAAGATTTCACCTTTGAATTCTAATTTTGTCCTTTTTTGTTAAAGCTTATTGCTTACAAAAAATTTGATTCTTGGATTTTAGATTGTTTTGGTAAAAAAAAAGTTTAATATTTCATTTCTTATATTACTAGGGAAAAAATACAACTTACAAACAAAATGGGTAGGAAAATTTACTCAAGTTATCTACCATTAAAAAATATACGGACCACTTTCCCTGCGTTTCGATTACACTGTTCCTTTTAAGGAGGAAAAAAACTCATTTCTAGCAGATTTGATCTATTATAATTTTATTAATTAAATATTAAAATAACTAATTAATGCACATAAAAAAACCAATTATTTGTTACTTTTGATTTCTGTTAAATATGTCAGACTCATTATATTTTTTGATATTTATTTAATATTAGCGCCTTATATATATATATATATATATATATATATATATATATATATATATATATATATATATATATATATATATATATATATATATATATATAACCTAGGTTGTTAAGGTTTTTAGAAAAAAATGAACATTTTAATTTGTGTTGATGTTCATTTGAAAAATGATATTTATTATTTTTTCTCTTTGTTGTTTCTTACATTATTTTTATTTATCTTTCAGGTCAATTTCTTTTTAAATCTACCTATATTTATTTTTATTTTGTCATTTATTTAGATTTTTTTCTTATAAATATGTGAGACTAATTATATATTTTAATATTTATTTAATATTAGCACATATATATATATATATATATATATATATATATATATATAGAGAGAGAGAGAGAGAGAGAGAGAGAGAGAAAATGACCTTGGATTTTTGAAGGAACAAACAAATAATAAAAGTGCTCTTAAATACTTTTAATATAATAATATGAGGAATAAATCTTATAAAATAAAAATGAAAATGCGTTTTAATTCTAATTTTATCCTCTTTTGTTTAAGCTTATTTCTTAAAAATATTTTATTGTTGGATTTGAGATTGTTTTTGTAAAAAAAAAAAAAATTGTTTAATATTTCAGATCTTATATTGCTGGAAAAAATAATACAAATAACAAACAAAATGGGTAGAAAAATTTACTCAGGTTATCAACAACTAAAAAATACACGGACCACTTCCCTGCGTTTCGATTATACTGTTCCTTTTAAGCGGGAAAAAAACTCATTTATAACAGATTTGATCTATTAAATTTTTATTATTAAAATATTAAAATAATAAATTACAACACATAAAAAATCAATTAGTTTTCTACATAAAAAAAACCCAGCGCAACGCGCGGGCAAATATCCTCGTTCTCTCTAAAGTTCTTTACTTTGTAATCACCTCACAGACATCGTGAAATGTGGCAGAAAACCTCCTTCACCCATCCATTGTCTCATCGGCGACAAAAACCACTGCATCAACCTCATTTTCCGCCACCGCCACTGCCACTGCAACATCTTCTTTTTCCGGACAACTTCAGCCACCATTACCTCCACCAGCTCCTCCACAGACACTAGTGGAGTCCTCCTATCACGCCTGAACCCTCCACGAATGGTAATCTCCTCTTCCACCTTCTTCCTTTCCTCCCCTGTCCTCCTGCTCACATGAGTGAACAGTGGATATGTTATAGGTTGGCTCATCTGGCCTAGCCCAGTAAAATTTTCTGATTAGGCCACCAGCAGCCCAAAACCCAAACCTTGCTGGGTAGGTCCAGTTGGATGCGTAGTGCCTAACCCTATATAATATTAAAATAATATTTTAAAACAACGAAAAACATTCCAACAAATTTCAAGATTTATTTAAAAAACATTGATTCCATCACATGATTTTCACTAATTTTTTTCAATTTTGGTTAATAGACCTACACTATAATATATATATTCAAGACAAAATATTTGATTTTCTCTTACTTTCTAATAAAATAAAATAAAAAATCCTAATTTGAAAAAAAAAATATATATATATATATATATATATATATAAATCATTTTTATTTCATGCATATGACTGAATCCTAAAACAATTCCTAGATATATTTTCACAAAAAAAATTATGTATTTTCTCATGTTTTTAAAAATGAACAAAAGAATATTGTAACAAGTTTACAATAATCTATTAAAATTCCACCAAAATATCAAAAATCATTCACCAATCATTTTGTTCATTTTTATTTCACATATAACAATGATATGAGTTTCTTAGCATAAATTGATAAGTCTAAGTTGATAAGCTTAGAAAATAATGAATCATTATGATTTGGCAAAAATAAATAACTTAAAGGTGTTGTTCATGCAAATAAATAATGATTAATTCCTTGAGAGCCCAAATAACTTGATGGGTCCAAAAATATTCTAGATCTAGATAACTAGTAAAAACATGGTTTGATTTTGAAAAAAAAAGATATCTTTTTATTATTATTGACACGATGACATATTGAAATGTCCCAAGATTAGGAGCGTAACCCACCAAACCTGCAAACCAAATCATGGATTCTACTGGTCTTACCAACTTTGTCTTTAAAACTATTTATTCATAATAATAAGACAACAAAATTAGATGCTCATAGCATTGAGCTCCAGCTAAATATCAAAATATTTATACAGGACTAGGATAATTTGATAGAAAGCAAATAAAAATAAATTACAAAGACGAATTTATAATCAATAAAAAAATACTGAAGGATTCAATTGAAAGAAAAAAAATACAAGATGAAAAAAACATATTAGACCGTTATTAAACCAAACATAATGGTTACAACTAGTTTATTTAATTTTCTCTCGAGAAAATTCAAAACTAACACGTTACAGGTAACAAAACTAACAAATACATATATCATAGGAAATAGACTCAAACACCAATAGATCAGATTCTAGGCGGAAATCAAGAGTTGATGCATTTGCAGTAATCTTCTACTTGGGTGGGAATCTTGTATAATAGGTCTGAGTGGCAGTAAGGCACAATCCAAAAGATGCAGCAAGAACTGTAATAAAGGTCCAGGGATTGCTAAAATAAGTTTTCTTCCACTCATACGCCCATCTTTTCACTGTGCTCTCACACTGCTTATTAATAGCCATTTTGACATCATTATAAGCAGCAGTATCATATGTATCATGTGTCAAGGATCTTCCCATATCATTGAAGAGATTTGCGACATTCTGGTCGGCTCCGAGATAGTTGATAATTATGCCATTAGATCGCATCTCCTCCACATCTTCAGCATCGTCAATCAAAGAATCCATGAATAATATGTATGAACTGACCCATTGTTGATCAAGAGCAGCAGCTGATTCATAGGCCACCAGGTTTAAGAGAAGGGACTCGGTTGACTCATCTATGATAATTGGAGGAGCTTCAACTTTTCCGGATAACAATGATGACTTGAATTTGACATCGGTGATAGCACCAGTCAATCTCGGCCAAACTCGGATTCCCACCTTCTTAAGTTTCTTGGCAGAATAATACAAGCCATAACCCCGGCTTCCTGGCTGGGCTTTTTTATGGTTTCTTTTGGAATAGTGATACATGGACTTGTAATATAAAAGTTGAAGAAGATGTTCAGGCTGAGTCTTCCCTGGTGGTGGTGACCAATCCAAAGTACTGACTGATGGTAATTTCAAAACCCTCCAAAACCCATTGGGGAGTATGGTTCCCAAGGTATTTAATAACCCTCGAAAACAAAACCAACAGAACATACGCTTCTGACCCAGACAACACTTAAATATAAGAAATAAAGGAAATAAGATTGGGATCATAACCAGCCGTAATGTTATCCGGACCCATTTTTTAATTGGTTTACCGGACGAGCGGATATGAAGAGAGAGAAAATTATTGATGATTTCATTTGATTCGCTTGAACTCTTATACCTCTGCTTCCTCAATGAATCCAAGACTGCAAAAGGAAGTTGGTTCTCCAATAATAACAAGTCTCGTTTCACATCAAAAATTTGTCGATCTGACATCTCCAATATATCACTTTCATCATTCAGACAGTGCATGAATTGGAGAATGAAGCAGCCATCAATAAACATCATCTTGATGAATTCCTCATCACTGAATATTTTTGTTATGCTCTCAGGGTAGCATCCCCTCGCTTTTTGTAGATCCTCTTTTACTTTGACGTAGAGGTCTTCTCTCGGTGCTCCACTATTCTCGACAAACTCGACCATCATTCGAGCCTTGAGTTTCTCCACTTGTTGAAGCTTCCCCTCACGATCTGAGTAGTGATATGGACCAATTGAGACTGCCAAGGGTCTATAACATTCTCTTTTTTTTTCCTTGAGTTTTCCTGGAACCTCATGAATGCTTGGTTCTGGAACCTCAGGAATGCTTGGTTCTGGAACCTCAGGAATGCTTGGTTTTCGATTGTTTTCGGACTCTTTGTACTCTTCCATTATTTCGCTAAGCCACACAGGAAGTGAAACTTTTGCATCCTCGGTGGTTGTAGAATTTCCTCGTACTTGAGCTATTGCAGGTGAACTCGGGTCTATCGTTACACCAGTTAGATGTGTATCAGCCATTGTTGTAGGTTAGAGCCACAATTTTTAAACCTGTCATGGTGGTTGATTCAGCTCAAGATTCAGGTCGCGAGTTGTAACAAGATCATCATGTCATCCCGGTTGATAGTAAATTTTTTTACAAAGCAAAACAATGTCTTTGTTAAAAAAAAGTCAATGGATTGCAACTAAGTTTGTAATCGGGTCACAAAGTCAACTCGAGTTCTTGAACGGATTACTCAAGTTTTTATATTTTCTTATTTTATTAACCCAGCTCAGATTCCTAGTTGACCCATCTAGCCAGGTCAGGCTTTAAAACTATGGTTAGATCTATTTTTTAAATAAGTAACATAGAATTATTTTATTCATTTTTTTTATTTTTATTTTTTCATCTTCAATAAAAAGAGTTTATTTTCTTAGAAGTTTCAAAACATTTTTCTAACTCAAAAAACACAAAAATATATTCATATTATATTGTTTTTCATATGAAGAGAAATAGCAAAATAGAAATCATGATCAATCAACTTGTTTTCTATGATAATTCCTCAATAGATACTATCACTATTACCCTAAATAGATAATGACCCAAGTGAATGTTGAAAATGTTAAGCTATATCTTTATCTAATTCAATAACATAAAATACATATTATCACTACTATATAAATTCAAACTAGAATACATATACATTTCACTCGCTTTATTAAAAAAAAATCAATTAAATTTATATTGCGTGCTCATGGGACCTAGAAAATGCCACTACATAAATTAAACAAAACTAAAAAAATGGTAGGAAAAAAAAATAAGAATAAAAATTATGATACCGTCCTACCCATAGGTTTTAAGGGTTTAGCATCTAAAACGGGAGCTCATCTGTGCATACGAAATGGAGAGAAAGACTGGGAGGTGGAGAGAGAGTAAAGCAAGGAATTTGACATACCTTTAAGATCTCTCTTGTGATGGCAGAAGCAGCAGCAGCAGCAGCAATGGACGAGAGAATGAAATGGTAGGGTTAAGATATATATAGGATATAATTGGTATTAGCAAAACGTCAATGTATTTTTTGGAACTGTTAGAGGCGAAAGACTAGACTCATGCATTAAAAAATTGAACTGTTCATCCATGACGCTAACCCTATCATATCTAGTTTCTTCTCAGTAAAGTTTTGATACCCTATATTTTTTACCTGACAACAACTTAAGGTACTAGACTAATGCATTGTCTACGCTTTGAGTCTTCAAAATATATTATTGTAATAATATTTTAACAAGAGGGATCGTTACAAGAAGAAGAAATCACATGGAAGCATCAAAATTGGGTGGGCTCCTATAGGTTTACACTCCTGTTAGTCTAAAGGGGCGGCCTCCCCCTGCCTAAATTACGGTGTTGATGGTTGATATAATTATAAAATTGCTCCAAACTATATCTTGAATTATTAGGTTTCGGCCTGTTTGGGGAGAGCGGTTGTGGTTGTTTTTTAAAGTATTTTTTTATCTAAAAATATATTAAAATAATATATTTTTTTATTTTTTAAAAATTATTTTTGACATCAGCACATCAAAATGATTTAAAAACACAAAAAAATCATTTAAAATGTAAAAAAAAATTCAATTTTTCATGAAACGCAGAGCCAAACAGGCTCTTCAAGGATTAATCTATTTGACCCGATTGAGGTTGAAGTTACATTTTAAAGTGTTTTTTATTCAAACATACATCTAAATGATATTTTTTTATTTTTAAATATATTTTTTAAATATATTTTTTAAATCAGCTTATCAAAGTGATTTAAAACCACTAAAAAATTTATTTTAAAACAAAAATTAAAAATTAAAATAAAAATAATTTCAAAAATATTTTAAAAACACAAGGGTAGATGGAGCCCAGAATCAAACTACTATATGTGGCTGGAGTAGATAATGGATAAGGGTCGTTCTGAAGCTGTGATTGTGCTTAATATCGAGGTGGGAGTTGTTGTTTTTTAATAAAAAAGGTGAAAATATATAAAAATAAATTTTTAAAATTTTTGATATCTTAATACATAAAAATTATCGAGAAATATTAAAAAAATATATTAAATTAATATTTTTTTTATGACATATATCTCTTAGAATGTATTTTAGTGCAGTTTAAAATTATTAGTAAAAGAGCTAAAAGAGCTCGGTATGGCTACTGTGCATTGTGACTCATGTGCACTATGGACTGGACATTTTTCGTCCGTGCGTCGCGCGAGTTCGTTCACCCCTTTTTTTTTTTTGTTTTTTCCGCCTATGAACAGTGTGGTAACGATTTTAGCCCCGGTAATAAGACAAAAACACGTTTCGGCTGAGGGCTACGGGCGTAATTGCACGCGTACGGACCGGTCCGGTTCGGTCCGGTCCGCCGCACCCCTTTTTTTTTTTTAAATGGCTAACGACTATTGTATCCCCTAATAAGACAAAATGGATGAATTAAGCACAGGGCCATAACGGTAACTGACCATTATTATTTATTTATTTTTCGGAATTCTGTCAGGGGCGTGCGATTCACGCGACCGACAGTTTTCCCCCTAACGCCCCTTTCAAGTGGCGCGTGAGCTATGCTACGGTGGCCGAAAATGTTCTACCGGCGTCTAATATGGTGCGCCTAAGCTTGGTCTTCCTCCCGGTGCGGCGCGTTTTGCCACACGGTGGCTGTGGACGCGGCGGTGGCCGGTTAAAGCCGGTTGTACCGTTTCTCTCTCTCCTGCACGTAAAAGTGCAGAAGAGCCCCCCGGGTTTTGTATACTTTCATTTCGGTCCCTTGACATTTAATTGCGTATATGGGCCTGATTTCAGTTATCTAAGTTTTGATTTTGTTCGATTGGGTCCTTCGATTGCAATTAATTAAATGTTAATGTTTCACTTCGGTCCACCAGCTTTAAATTTCCGAATTGGGTTGAAAAGGATGAATATATTCGGTACAGAAGTTTCAATTTTTGCATATTTGTCCTTTAATTGAAAATGTTAATAAATCTGATTTTCATTTCAGCCCTTCAACTTTTAATTTTTGATTTTAATCCCTTTATATTTGATTTTCATTTCAGCCCTTATACTTTTATTTTTTAAAATTTCTAATATAACCCCTACTTTTGTCCATGTATATATAAGTGTGTTTAACACAATAATAATAATAATAATAATAATAATAATAATAATAATAATAATAATAATAATAATAATAATAATAATAATAATTTAATTGTTTTTCTTACTTGCTTCTTTGATAAATTTTTTTTCTCTTCGGATAATTTAATAATTTTTATTTTTTGGCAGTAATAGCAATAATATTTTTATTTTTATTTGTATTTTATTTCTTTGTTTTATCTTTTGTTCAAGTTTCTAGCAATTTTTTTAGTCTTTCATTTATTTTTGTTCCTTTCATAATAATAATAATAATAATAATAATAATAATAATAATATTTTAATTGTTTCTCTTACTTACTCTTTTGTTAATGTTTTTGAGTGTTTTTTTTCAGGATAATTTGATAATTTTTATTATTTTAATAGTAAAAGCAATGATAATTTTAGATTTTCAAACTTTGATTTTGCTATTGTTATACTAGGGGGTGTTGAGCTCTTTTATTATATTAAATTTTGCATAAATAAATATTATATTTTTATTTTTATCCAGCAAATCCTATAAAAATTGTTTACTCAGCCCGCAACGGAGAACATATATTTTTTAAAAATTTCAAATTAAATGATTTTTTCAGCTAATTAATGTTTTTTTCTTTGATCATCTATTATATTTTTTTATGTGCTCTTTCTTTCTTTTTTTTGATTGGTTTTATTGTTATTATTTTCAAGTTAGATGAATTTTTTTTCCTGATAATTATGAATTTTTTTTCTTTTGTTAAAGTTATTATGATTTTTTTTCTTTTATTTATTTCTGTTCTTTATTCATCATTAACACAATAATAATAATAATAATCATAATAATAATAATAATAATAATAATAATAATAATAATAATAATAATAATAATAATAATATATTCTTTTTCTTGCTTACTCTTTTGTTAATGTTTTTGAGTGTTTTTTCTTTCGTGAAAATTTGATAATTTTAATAGTTTTTGCAATAATAGCAATAGTCATTTTGTATTTAATATTACTGGGGATAAAAGACAACTCAAGAACAAAAAATAGACAAATTTACCTAGGTTATCTACAATTAAAAAACGATATAAGTCACTTTTGTCTCGATTACACTGTTCTTTTTAAACGGCAAACAAGTCATTATTATATATTTTAATATTTATTGCATATTATCGCCTAAAAATATATAAAGAGATAAAAAAAAATGACCTCGGATTTTTTGCAAGAAAAAAATTAATATTAGCATTCTTAAATATATTTAATATAATAATACGAAGAATAAATCTTATAAAATAAAAAAAAATTGGCTTTGAATTTTAATTTTGTGCTCTTTTCTTCAGGTTTATTTCTTAAAAAAAATAAAAAAAATGGATTTTTAATATTTAAGATCTAATATTACCCGGGAAAAAATACAACTCAAAAAAATAAAAGGTAAACAAATTTGCCTAGATTATCTACAATTAAAAAATATACGAGGCACTTTCCGTTTCGACTACACTGTTCTTTTTAGACAGCAAATAAGTAATTATAGCACGCAAAAAATATATATTTCTTTTTTAAAAAAAATTGCAATATTTTTATTTATAATGTGTCAGATCTAATATTACTGGGGAAAAAAGGCAACTCATATTTTTTTTTTTACAAATTTACCTAGGTTATCTACAATTAAAAAATATAAAAATCACTTCTCATTTCGATCACACTATATAGTATGTGAGACTAAGTATATGTGTTTAATATTTATTTAATATTATCGCCTAAAAATATATATAGAGAGAAAAAAAATGACCTACAATTTCTTGCAAAAAAAAATTAATATCGGTATTCTTAAATATATTTAATATAATAATATGATGAATAAATCTTATAAAAAAAAACTTTGGCTTTGAAGTGAAATTTATATTTTAGACTCTCTTTTTTTTCCTTTTAAGAAACTGTGACCTTTTTTTCACATGTATTTTTTATTTTTTAGTGTCCAAGTCAGTTGTTCTTTTTTAACCGGGTTTCTTTTGTTGTTTTGTTTTTTTTTACCAGAGTATCCGTGACAACAAATTTCTTATAAATCATTTCACCTTCTTAGCAAATTTTCTAACAAATTTTATCAAAAGTTTTTTAGCAATAGCAATATTCAATCACATTTTGGTTGAAAAAACCATTTTTAACAGATTTTATCAATTACAATTATACTAATTAAATATTAAAATAACAAAATATAATATTTATAAAATCAATCAATTTTCTACATAGATAAAAAAGCTCAGCAAAGCGGGCAAATCAGCTCGTGCACTCCTAAACAAGCACGAAGGATGGAAGAAATTTTGGTGGGAATGGAAAGTTGAGATTGAGCATTTATGTATTAAGCAATTATTGATTATTACATATCTAATTCGTTGATTAATTATTGATTAGATCTATTTTATAATCATAAATTAGAAACAAAAAATGGAATGTAGAAAATTAATTATATATAAAAAAACAGTGAACTAAACTATTTAAGATAAACTGCTTCAGCGAGAAAAAAAATGTTATTTATTGTTTATTGGATGTCTGAATTTGTTAATTTACAAACTCTAATTTCAACTATTTAGGTGGTGTTTTTTTGGTATTATGATAGTTGTTGTTTTTTAAAATATTTTTTTCTTGAAAATACATCAAAAAAATAATTTTTATTTTATTTTTTAAATAACACCTCAAAATAATTTAAAAACATCAAAAAAAAAATATATTGTTAGACAAGAAGTGTTAGCTAAGTTCTTTCTGCCAAGAGAAGTGTGAGCAAGTGTGCCTTGAACGAAACCACCAAGCAAGCGACCGAGAAAGAAAGACGATGCTGGTGAAGGAGCTTGAACATTCAAGATCCCAATCCGATATGATTGTCTTGTAAGTGTGTCCATTCCAGGCCCATGAAGACTTGGAAAGGTCACATGTGTTAGCACACTTGATGAGTTGCACCTCAAAATAATTTAAAAACATCAAAAAAATAATAATATTATTAGACAAGAAGTGTTAGCTAAGTTCTTTCTGCCAAGAGAAGTGTGAGCAAGTGTGCCTCGAACGAAACCACCAAGCAAGCGACCGAGAAAGAAAGACGATGCTGGTGAAGGAGCTTGAACATTCAAGATCCCAATCCGATATGATTGTCTTGTAAGTGTGTCCATTCCAGGCCCATGAACACGATCCGGTATTTTTTGAGCCGGCTTCCACTTATTAAATTTTTTTTTTAACAAGAAAAAATAGGATTTTTACGGCCCTCCATTGATGAAAAGTGTTGATAACACTTGGGCTGTGCATACATATTATTTATTATAAGAAAATATTATTCAATAATAAGAAATATTTTTAAATTATTGCATGTCTCAATTAAGATAAAATTTATCTTTGGATTTTTTTTTTAACCCGTTATATGGTTAGTTAATAACTTTGCTATCAACCCTAAATAATTGTGTAATAGAATATTATTTTAAAAAAAAACTCTATCTTTCTATCATTTTCCTAAAATTGACGTTATAGAATAAAAACCACGTGCATAGCACAAAAGTCAATTACTTAATCCACAATCTCTGCTCACAAGTATCTCTTCTTCTTCACCCTCTCCATCTCTTACAAGCCTTAGCCTACAAAACTACGTGCTTAAGCCAAACTAAACCCAGCCCGAACCTATAAATAGAAAACAGTCCTTTAACAAACGTCCCACAACCCCTCCAAAACAACATTTAATGGATGTGAAAATCAGAGAGGTCTTCGAGTCAGTCGGTTCCTTCTTCACCGGCGATGATCATATCCCATGGTGCGACCGTGACATCATGAATGTAAGTACATATGTGGGTTATTGAGAATTTTGTTATTGATCATTTGGGGTTTGATATTTTCGCAAAACATTGCTACCTTATTTAGATAGACGGACTCGGATCTCTTGTTCTACACATGTTAGAATGTTTAACCATTCTGTGGTTTAGAAAATATTGGTATTCGTGATGCTGGAGTTGATTGTTATGACAGAAAGATTAATACTAGTGATTTGTTTTGACAATTTTGCTTTTGGTTTATGTAAGGATTGATGATAGATGTTGAATATGAGAGGAATGCAAGGGAAGGGTGAAACTTTTAAGATAGAGAATAAAGGTTTTTTTTTTTTTTTTTTTTTTTGAAGTCAGAACATTGGGGCAATTGAAATCAATTTTGCTAAAAAATATAGGTCCCATCTGGAGCCGATTCATTTTTCTTTCATGTATGGTCTTTGTACCCCTTCAATACTCTTAATTCATTTTTCTTACTGGTCTTGGAGGCATGTACTGTCAGTTTGTGTTAATTTTGTATGCTTGACAGTTCGTCTATAACATCATTTTTTTTCTGGGAATGGAATTATGCCATATTGTTCTTTTGATTTTGGAATATTGTACATGTTTGTTCCTGTTTTCTTCACTGCTACATGTTCCGCTGAATGGCTGTCTCCTGATGCTTACCCCGTGTATGTTTGAAATTTAAGATTCGTTTAACTTCAGTGTCCTAGTTTGCTAAAGAAGTTCTGTTATGGTCCTTTGTCTTGTTATGCGAATACTTTAGTGCAAGAAGTGCGAAATCTTTTTATAAAAATGGAAATGAAGTGTTAGAAGAACGCTTTTCCTCTGATGTTGCATGTGTTTCATTAAGTTGTTTTGCAAGCATTGAATCAATAGTTATTTCAATCTTCCATGATTATGTGTTTTGGTTAACACTCTGCCCTTTTGATGCCAGGGCTGTGAGAGGGAGGTAGCAGAAGCTGCTGAAGGTGACTCAAAGGAACTTAAAACGGATAGCATTATGCGATTGTCATGGGCTCTTGTCCACTCTAAACAACCAGAAGACGTGCAGCGTGGGATAGCTATGCTTGAAGGTAAACAAAGAAAACCAGTCTGTCATCTTTTTCTTGCTGCATCCAACTTCTTCATGTTGATGTCCTCATGCAGGAAATATTAGTGAAAGTTGCTCCTTGTGTTTTGTTATGGAATAGGTTGTGTTTATTTGGGATTTTAGGGGTTGATGCAAAATTTGTAAATTATTTGAGGTTTTAACATGTTTGAAGAATAGTGAAGTTGGTGGCAAAGAGTTGATGGTTTTAATCAAATTAAGCTACATGTTTTCTGTTACGGAGGCTAAATTTTGAAATGTGTGGTTTGCTTCCAAATGCTAGGGGGGTGTTTGGAAGTGGTTGCTTTTCAAAATGTTTTTTTGCTTGGAAATGTTTTAAAATAATTTTTTATTTTATTTTAAAAAAAATTATTTTTTATATTAGCATATCAAAACAATCTGGGAACATCCAAAAAAAATTTAATTTGAAGCAAGGAAAAAATAAAATAAAATTTTAATTTTTTTCAAAAGCGTTTTTGAAACACAAAAATAAACAGGCTCTTAATTGATGAGGAAAGCATTGGATTTGTACATTTTGTAATTGGAGAAAATGGATGGGATTCTACTGCATAATTTTGAGTTCATATTTGCTTCAATACTTTTGGCAGCTTATCTGCAAATATGTATTAGGCAAAATCCTTGCTTGTCTGGGATGGTTAACAAGTTGGCTTTTCAGCCACCATAATACTGTCCTTACATCAGTAGTTTTTAGCATGCTTCATGCCACGGCCCCTCCACTGTAACGATTCAAAATACTAGTCTTATAGTGATTGTATTTCTGATGAATTTTTGAAGTCATTTAGGAAGTTCACTATGCTACCACAGTTTTGTAGAAGAATATTTCAGCAACATTCTTTTTTCTTTTGGTATCATCTGTAAGCAATTGAAAATGTTGACTTCATACTATCTAACTAGCAGGAATATTGAAGGGGGGTCCCTAGATAAACCATTAATTCTTGCTTGTAATTGCTTCCCCTTTTGAGCAAATTCACTCTTAAGTTTGTATATGCTCTCTTTCACTTTAATTTTCATTTCATTATTTAAAATTTGGGTGCTCTTTCTTGAACTAAATACCCTTTATTTGCAGCATCATTGGGAAATATTAGCCCGCCTTTGCAACAGAGAGAGAAGATTTATCTTCTGGCTGTGGGATATTACAGAAGTGGTGAATATTCAAGGAGCAGGCAGCTGGTGGACCAATGTTTGGAGGTCTCTTGAGTGTGTCTGCATATGTGCTGTTTTCTTTTCGTTTTTTTGTTCTTTAATCTGAATCTTTCAACTTCTTGTAGATTGCACCTGATTGGAGGCAGGCTCTGGTCCTGAAGAAGACACTGGAAGATCGAATTGCCAAAGGTATGGTCACTTTGAACATGTTTACTCTCATTATAGCATTAATCTGAATAAATTTCAAAGGTATTTGTCTAAAAAGTGCTGAAAATGTTTGTCAAAATGCAGATGGTGTTATTGGAATCGGTATCACTGCTACTGCTGTGGGATTAATAGTTGGTGGGATTGCCGCAGCATTTGCTCGAAAGAAATGAAAACTCGCAATCCCAACAATGTGCATAAAAAATATAAAAAAAAACACCTTTTTTTTCAGCTTTCTAAAGATTGTGAACTGTGGCATTACTCAGGTATTTCTATGTTACAACTGCTATATTGTTTGTAGACAATAACATTTCCTGAGGCTTGAGCTATGAGTTGGTTCTACCATAAGGCCATCTTTGAATCAACCACCCTTTTTACTAGATTCTAGTATTTGTATAGAAGCAATCTTGACAAATTTGAATTTGCCAAAGTTTGTGGACTTGCTGTTCGTGTAACATAAAGAAGGGCAAGATTGAAGAAATCCCCATTGATCTTCATACAGTGGGTTGTTTCTTGATTGCATGTCCTGATAACTTTTCCAAACATGACCTCCTCCCCGGATGGAGTAACTTGGTTGAAACCGAACCAAAGCTGTGTTGTTTTTGTAGTTTAGCTTTAAATGTTTCTAATTTTAATAGGTTGAAATCAACCAGTAAGTACTCCTTTGACCTGTAGTTTTTCCTTCTCATCACTCGTTCATTGGTTGACTGCAGAATTATCTCCTGTGAATTATACATGTCTGGGGCTCACTAGCTCCCTGATCCCTTGTCCATGGACAAAGAAATTATTGTCCGAGCAAAACTATTGCATGTGCTGCTAGCCTTCAAGTCCTTATCGCCAGAACGAGACGGGCTAGATTCTGAAAAATAAAAGGCAAAAATAGATGGTCTAAAAATCACATGTAGTAATCAGTAATCCTTCTACTTTGAGCATTGGTCAAATCAAATCCTATACTTTAAAACTTGGATCAAATCAACCCCTCTACTTTCGATCAAATACGATACAAGATCCTGTGTCCAGTTATATAGTGATAAAGCTGGACAAAGAGGCTCGGATCACCTTTTATCATAGATAAAGGGATTGATCCGAGCCAATTTGACGTCAAGGGTTTGGTTTGATCAAAGCTAACAAAGCAGAGGAGCACAAGCATGCATGGCTCTCGGCAAACTGTGCTGCTAAGTTTTTAAGGATTTTTTTCCTTTTCCAAATTGTGAAGGACTGAAGAACAGTAAAGTGGGCATGCATGACAACGACTTCACCAGCTCAACCTGTCCATTCAACTTGTTTGTTAGGGTGCATGCCATGACAGGTGCACACATGGACACAGATTGGATCCATGCCGATGCTGCTCATGGTTTTCTTGCCAAGTTGTATTGATAAAGAAAGTATCTCGTTTTAAATATCATGTCACGATGTCAAAGGATTTATGATTTGTAAAGTAAATTTCAAGTTTGAGTTATATGTATATCTTTTATAAGAATTTGAAACAACCAAAATTATTTTACTCGTTTATCTAAATCTATAAAATATATTTTTCAAAAATAAAATTTTCTCATATCCAAAAAAAAAAAAATATCTCACCCATCCTTGTATATAAGCAAGGTAGGGAAACAAATATGTTTTCTCTTAAAACCTAAATAAAAATTACAATAAGAGATTCTGAATCTTTGTTCCCTCAAAATTAACACTAATAGTAGTTTCTTTGGAAATAAATATTAGTTCATTTGCAAACAAATATAGATTTAATTAGATAACAGACAGATATACCTTAAACATTACCTAGAATTAAAGTGATTGCCTAGATAAATCTTATCTATCAAATAAACTATTCATCAAATAGTAGCAATGATAATATTGTTAGTAATGATTAGAATTTTAATTATTTACAATAATTGTTCCAATTATTAACAATTATAATAATTGTGAAAATTTAACAATCATGATAATAATAATAATAAAAATAAATCATTAATCGATGTTGTTTTTATGAAAAATGGAATTCCATAACTTTTTTATGTATGATATTTCATATCGAATATTGCATAGATAAAAAATATACAAAGCTACACATAGACAAAACAGGTGAAAAAATTTGGTTAAATTATCTACAAATAAAAAATATATGAGTCCGTTGCCCTGCGCTTCACCGCTGACAAAACCAAATTTACAACATGTCAAAAATATTAATGGTTCTTTATTTTTTTTAATAACGCTATACATTAGAGCATAATAATCAATCTACAAGACTTTCAATTATTTAGTTTTTTTAATATATTCATTTTACTATAGATAATGCATTTAAAATAATTAGAAAGATTATTTTAAAGGTTTTTTCTCTTAAAAATAATTATATATTATGATATTTGTTCAATATTAACACCTTAAAGTAATTAATTATGTCTTCCTTACAACAATTTTAATTGTTTTAATTTAATCCTTCAGTTAAAATTATTTACATATTTTGTTTTCATTTCGGCCCATATACTTTAACTTCTTTATTTTAATTCTATTATTTTTTATATATATTTCTAAATAGTCCCTATTTTTGTCCATTTTTATATATATATACGCTCTTAATTTGGTCTTTAATTCTAATTATTTCCTCTCTTTTTTCGGTTTTATTTCATAGAAAAAATTAATTCTTGGATTTTAGGTTGTTTTTGTTAAAAAATTACTTTAACAATATTTTTATGTATAATAATATTACAAATATAATATTACATAAAAAAATGGATAAACAAATTTGCCCAAGTTATCTACAATTAAAAAATATACGTACCACTTCCCCTGCGTTTTGATTATAATGCTCTGTTTTGGTGGGGAAAAAACCATGTCTAATAAATTTTATCTATTATAATTTTACTAATTAAATATTAAAATAACCAATTACAGCACGTAAAAAATCAATTAATTTTCTATATAGAAAAAAGCTCAGTGCAGCACGTGGGCAATTTACCTCAGTCCTCTATAATACAATGGTGACTCACCTGGACAAGGGCCAAAACATTGTTTGTTTGTTTTTCCATGATAATATGTTTAATGCTATTTAATACATGCTTTGAATGTCATTATTATGCTTGTTGTCACACTATCTTATCCAATGCTTTTCACACTTTATAGGCCTCATATCGATCAAATTAGTCATTTTTATATTATTTTTGTAAATATTTATATTTATGTAGATTAGTTTTAAGTTTGTAACAGAAGAGTAAATACAAGTTTTTGGGCTGAAGAAAACTCATGAAAAGCAAAAAGACATGGAACTCATGAAAAGCAAAATAGCCAGACTCATTAATTTGCTTGAGCAAAATATTCATAATGGGCTATCTGGTGCAGGACCTTGAAGCAGAGAGGCCGCTATAGGAATGAGCGCCCTACAACATAGTCTTATGAATTTCCAAGAGGGGTTTGTTTTTCTTGATGAAAAAGAGATTGTTCTTGGTTGCTGTTAGGTTCGACAGTGATTGGGAGATCAAGGCAAGCAGTGGCAAGTTACTGTGGAAAGAAATAGTTTTTTTGTTTTTTTTGTTTTTTAAACAACAACGTACAATAATAATAGTAGTAGTAGTATATTATATTTATGTGTTGGGCTAAGTCACATGACCTTATTTTTTTAACAATACTAGACCTAGTCAATTAGACTAGGCTTACTGGGTATGGTCTATGTTTAAGTTTTCAAAATGTTTTTCAATGAAAAATATATTCTTGAAATAATATTTCAACAAGAGGGATCATTACAAGAAGAAGAAATCACATGGATATACCTTGAATTAATTCAAAAGTCTTGCATGTACTTTATAATTATTGAGAAATAAAGTTGGTCTAACCAAATGGAAGCATCAAAACTGGCTACCCATTACAACTAGATAATGCATCCCCAGTTTTGTATTCCCTCCAGCCTGCCAATATATTTTTCTCTGCCCATCATGTGACAATATCTTGAAAAAAGAAAGCTATATGAATGGTAGAGGAGCAAGATGAGCCAATCACATCCAATTTTAAATAGCAAAACAAGCTCACGAAAAGGAAGGAATGGCAGAATTGTTCGTTAATCAGGCAAAACAATATGCAGAGACAAGGCCGAGTTATCCTCAAGAACTGCTCCAATTCATTGCCTCAAAAACTCCCACTCGTGACCTTGTATGGGATGTGGGCACAGGAAGTGGGCAGGCTGCTCGATCGGTGAGTTCTCTTGCCCTCCTCTGTCTCTTATCCAATTCATCTGCCTGGCATTTGTGTTGATTGCGATTCTCGATTAGACTAATATTCTAACTGGGATTTACAAGAGAGTAACAGGCACAGACACGAGCCTAAAACAACTAGAATTTGCACCAAAACTTCCCAATGTGAGCTACCACCATACTGCTCCTGTGATGTCAGGGAGTGAACTTGAAGAAACTGTGTCAGCACAATCTAGCGTTGATCTAGTGACTATTGCTCAAGCCATGCATTGGTTTGGTCTCCATGCATTTTACCAACAAGTAAAATGGATACTCAAAAAACCTGATGGAGTCATTGCTGCTTGGTGCTACACAATTCCTGAAGTCAATGACTCTGTAGACTCAGTCCTCGAACAGGCACAGACAAGTATAGGAGCATTGATTTTCCCTTTGAGGCAGTTGAAGGAGCTGATCATACAGGACCATTCAAGTTTGTAGCAGAGAAACTGGTGGATTTAGATGAGTATCTTGCGTACCTAAGGTCATGGTCTGCGTATCAAACGGCTAAGACAAAGGGGTGTGGAGCTACTGAGAGATGATATGATTGAGAGTTTCAAGCGTGCTTGGAATGAAGACGGGCATGACCAAAAAGCTGTCAAGTTTCCTGTTTACCTGAGGATTGGCAAGGTGGGAAATGCATGAAACTGTAAATCAAATGGTTCACCGACTAGATAAATGGAAAATAAAGTCAGACTGAAAGTTAAGATGTTTCTCGATGAAAAGTTCTCTGTTGATCAATGAAATGCTCATGGAATTAGAATGTGGTTTGTCTTGTCTCTTCCCTCTTGAAGGCTGCTGCTTAAATATTACTTTAGTGTTAGTCAAAATGTCCAATCTTCCAGTTGATGTTCAACCATACAACTGAAGAATTGATTAGCAGGGAAGTTATTGAAAGAAGATATGAAGTTTCTCTGGCAATCTATTCTGCAAAATCCGTAGGAAAAACTAAGAGTAACAAGAACAAAATCATGTTTGGGCTCCAAAATTCCAAAAAATCCAACCTCACTTTTAAGCCCCATAAAGCAAATTTCTTCCTGCTGCCATATGCTTCCACTCCCACTAGTCTGCCATGTCATCCCAGCACCAGAACTTCTGCTCGGATCTTTTTTGTGCAGCTCTACCAACCCAATCCACAAAAAGATTTGGTCTCCAAGAACCATATTTTTCTAACCTCTTTAGTGCACCAAAGACTTGTGGCCTGGGCTCCAACAACATTATACAGGCCGAAGACATTGCATAATGCATTTTCGCTATATTATTTGCTTTCTTTTTAATATTATTTCTAGCATATTTTGAGTATTGTAGAGTTGTTTTCAAAATATTTTTCAATTAAACATATATTAAAATATATTTTTCCAGCAGATCAAAACAATAAGAAAATACTAAAAAATATTAATTTAAAAATAAAATAATTAAAAAACACATGTTAATATTAAAATATATTTTTCCAGCAGATCAAAACAATAAGAAAATACTAAAAAATATTAATTTTAAAATAAAATAATTAAAAAACACATGTTAAATTGTAATGATAAACAAGTTGCTCATCATTTGTTTAAGATATAGCATTCTCGTATTGCATTCTTCTTCACAATAATATCATTTCTTTGAATAAAATCTTATTTAAAAACACAATTAATGAAACCATGTTATTTAAAAATTTTATTTTTATATTTTTTTTTAAATTAGTTTTTTATTTATTTCGATGGTTTTAATGCGTTGATATTATAAAAAAATTATTTTAATATATTTATAAAACAAAAAACGAAACTCTTCATTTACCAGCACTCATAACAAACTAAAGTCAGCTATGGCCTCAAAACATTATACAGGCCGAAGACATCTTGCTTTTTCTTGCATATATGAACCCAATCATGACAAGACCTCATCAAAAGATAGGCTTTCCCGGATTTTCAGGTTAAAGAAAGTATTGTAATTTAGAAAAAGTAGTGTTGAGTGGCAAAAATGAATGGCAAGTAGATTTTCTGTATCGCCATTACATGGCAAGCTGTTCTTTCTCTTCTTGTTCATCCATGGTATCACTAAGCGTCACAGCTTTTGTCTCTGGCATACAGAAAACAAACACGCTACAGCACAAAATCACCCAGCCAAACACTCCATATGACAAGATACTGTTACTTCTCCCAGCAGAAATTAGAATTGGACTAAACACAGCTTCAAATACAAGTGCTTGCCTTGCCATCGACGAGGCTCCGTTCCTCACACATGTTGGAAACAACTCCAGTGTGTAAATTATTCGAATACCGGGGTGGATTGAACGAATTGGGCCCGTGTCCTATTACCCTTTCAACAACCGAATCAAGGGAGGGCTGAGATTCATCGACGGCCAAGTTTTCCGGCTCCGCCACAAGGCATGGAGGCAACAAAGGGCTAGAATCTGCCATGATGTGATTCTGATTGTGCTATCAACTAGCAAGTTTACTGGTAATACTGAAAATGAAGAGGTGTGGATACATGACAGACATTCTGGTTCACTTAAAAGCCTAAGAATGGAACATTTTGGTTTACTTAAAGGCCTGAGAATGGAACCAAATGCCTTGGATTTGGAACCCCGCTAAAAGATTCAGTGCTCACAGAGGCTTTAGACTTTCGTTTTAGAAAATCTTGCTGTGAGATGAATTTGGAATGCACGAATCCACTTTGGAATAATTAAAAACACCAACAAGAACAGTCAAGCATGAAACATTGTTTTAGTTCCCAGTTCCCATCTGCTAGCTTTGGAATTTGTTTTACTTTTTCCTTCGATTGAAGAAAGAGACTGTTGAATCAGTTCCATAATAAAGACTTGTCTCCTTGATTTTTCCAAAGATTCTTAGTAGCCCACCATTTTTTACATAGGAACACTAAAAATGTTTAGTAAGTTGTTTCCAAAATATTTTTTACTGAAATAAATTAAAATAATATTTTTAAATATATATATATATATATATATAACATTAATATATTAAAATAATCTTTAAAAATATAAAAAAATAACTTATTTTTGTTCGGATAGCAATAAAAAATGGAGGCTAATTAAAACTTTGAAGATGCTCTAGTTTTTTTAAGATACGATAAAGGGTATTTTTTGAGCCGGCTTCCGCTTATTAATTTTTTTTCATAAGAAAAAATAGGCTTTTTTAATGGGAGATTCGTCCACTTTGAGATTGATCATTTTTAATAAATTATTATTTTACTGCCATCCATTGATAAGAAGCTTTAATAACACTTGGGCTGTGCATACATATTATTTATTATAAGAAAAAAATATTCAATAATAAGAAATATTTTTAAATAATTGCATGTCTTAATTAGGATAAAAGATATAGAACATGTAAAATAAATGACAAGAAAAACTTTTTTTTTATCTAGCTTGTTTCTACAATCCAAAAACAACAGAATATCATAGCTTGCAATAGTCATTGCTTCTGGGGTGGGTGCATTGTATAGTACGCCTGAGTGGCGGTTAGAGCCAAACCAACAGCTGCGGCAGCAAACGCAATGAAGGCCCAAGGACTATGAAAGTAAGTTTGCTGCCACTCAGCTACCCACTTCTTCAATGTGCTCTTACAATGCTTATTTATCTCTCTCTTAACGTCACTGTACACACTAGTATCAGGTTCCAGAGAACTGCCCATATTATTGAAGAGATCTGCAACCTGCTGGTCAGATCCATGGTAATTAACAATTATGCCTTTTGATCGCAGCTCTTTCACATCATCAGCATCATCAATCAACGAATCCATGAAACATATGTAAGAAGTGACCGAAAGTTGACCGAGTGCGGCAGATGTTTCGTAGGCCACTAAGTTGAGGAGCATGGGCTTTGTCGAAACATCAATGGTAAGTGAAGGAAGTTCCAATGCTCCTTCTAAAAATGATGAGCTGAACTTGACATCCATCAAACCACTAGTCTGGCTAGGCATGAAATGGATTCCCACCTTCTTAAGATTCTTGGCAGAATAATACAAGTAATGGCCACGGCTTTCTCGAGAAACAGCTGTCTCCGGTTTTGCAGGAATGATTTTCTTATAACATGTGACCAAATATGACAAGCAACGGCCATATCTTCTTGGAGACGACTTGACTTTTGATTTGTGAGAACATATGAATAGAGAATGTAGAAGCTCAAGAACATGGGCAGGTTGTTGAGCAGGCTGACAATGCCAATCATATCCTGAAGCTGAAGGTTTCCTTTTCTTTCCCGTTAGTATTAACCTCAAAATCCGATCCGGCAAAGATAATCCTATCACTGTACTTGTTAGTATCACGAGGAAGAAAGCTGACTCGAAAAAAAAAGCTAATGAGAAAAATATTAACAGGAGGCTCACGATCCACAGTCCTGACCAAAGTAATCTTCGAGTACATAATGGTTGATCTCTTGGGTTGAGAATTTGGTAAAAAAGAAAATCATTCAGAAGTTTCATTCCATGATCAGCTTCATTTTTTTCGTACCTCAGCCTCATCAGTGATTGCAGGACTGGAAAAGGAACCTGGTTTTCCAGTAATAACAAATCCCGCTTCACACCAGCAACTTGCCGATCACTCATCTCCAGATTTTCGTAATTGTGAGTAACACAAGAAATGAATTGGAGAATAAAGCATCCATCAAGAAACATCATTCGGGCGAATTGCTCGTCATCAAAGCATGCTATGTCGATCTCGTTGTAGAATTCTCTTGCGGTTTGGATAACCTTTTCTAGTTCGCTGTATATGAGTTCTATGTCTTTTCCACTATCTAAGATGAATTGACGAGCCATCGGAACCTTTAGAGTCTCCACCTCTCTAAGCCTGTCATCCCGTCCCGGATAGTGATAAGGCCCGATTGAGACCACCAAAGGACAGTAGCATTCTTCATTTTCACTCCTGAGTTTGCGGGGAACTCTTGGAATTTTTGGCCAGAGTGGTTTGCTGTTTTTATCCTCTGTAACTTCTCTCATTATTGAACGAAGCCACAGAGAACGCTCATTATTTTGTGATGAGTTATTTCCGAGTGTTTCATCCATCTTCAGCTCCTGAGGTTGGTTGTTTTGAATCAGTACTTCCTCTTTATTGATCAATGGATCAACTCTTATTTCACTTAGATGTGTTTCAGACATTGTAGTCACAGGCTGCTATGCACCAGCTATGATCATCCGTTGTTGGAGGCTTGATCGAAGATTACTAATAGCTGAGAGACAAACATAAAAAACATTTTCAAACAACCGAACAGAATATCCACAAAACACATAAATATGCAAATAAGTAGTAGTTTTGAGCTTACAAATTACCAGAATTGGTACAAGAAAAGGCCTCTTCTTTCAAGGTGGCTCCTTATTCTCCTCCTTTGTCTTAAAAATCTGCACCTTTTACTTCCTGTATCTACAAAATTTAGATCTCAGTTGTTTCTATATATTGCATTCAGCAATTCCTATACTTCTATTCATCATCCACTCATACATATAAATTATGTGTATAAAAGAGGCCAATAACATAAGAAAACATTGCATCTGTTAGTAATTATTTATTTATTTATTAATATTTAACGGTATGTTTTGGGCTTGCCGGCTTGTTTTGCTTGCCTATCAAAGGGGATGTAGAGGTATCAAAGAAATATTTAGTTTCTTAGTTGATGCACTGTTTGTAAAAAAAATATTAGTTTTTGGATCATAGTAAGTAAATTAAACACATGATAAGTTAAGATACAATTTAATATAAACATTTATAATTAAAATAAGATTATTCTAAGCTCTTAAGAGATTTATAACTTACTACTTTTGTGAATCCCAATTATGTTTTTTTTTTCTAAAATACACGTGATTAAAGCCCATTCCACTACCACTAGGAAAGAAAAATAAGAATAAAAATTATGAAACCGTCCTATCCACAGGTTTTAAGGGTTTAGCATCTAAAACGGGAGCTCATTTGTGCATACGAAATGGAGAGAAAGACTGGGAAGTGGAGAGAGAGTAAAGCAAGGAATTTGACATACCTTGAAGATCTCTCTTGTGACGGCAGAAGCAGCAGCAACAATGGATGAGAGAATGAAATGCTAAGGTTAAGAGAAATCAATGCAGAGAGAGAGAGATGGGATAGGATATAAATGGTATTAGCAAAAAGTCTTCTGTGGTGCTCAAAAAGATGGAGACGTAATTTATTTTTTTGACTTTTTTTTTATTTGAAGAAAATTTTAAAAAACATATTTTTCATGTCTTTTAACTAAGTTAATATGGTGGAAAAATCAAAATAAATTTTAAAATTCATAAAAATATATTATTAAATTATAAATTTCTTCTTACAGTTTTTTTTTTCATTTTTCTTGAAAAAATAGAGTAAAACTCTGAGCACGTCCTGAAAGGTTTTCAAGCTCTCTATTTATCTTAGGATTGGTAAAGTTACTAGCTAAACCAATAATTGGATTTGAAAGGAATTTGTTTTGTTCCACTAATTATTTATTTTGTGTTTGATGAGATTTGTTGTGAAGTTCAAAACCATGAATTAATTAATGTTTGACGACCAGGTAGACGATCGAGTGGATTGATGTAAGAGATTAATTAACAGTATAATTAACTTGGTTGAACCCTAGTTTTCAAGTCAATTATAAGGAATTATTTTAAAAAAATGATATATTTTGATCGAATAATAAATTAACACGAAAATACAATGATCCGGATTCTTCATCAGGTTAGATTCTATACTGTGTAGCTCATTATGGACTTTTTGTGGAACTATGCTCCTACAATTTCTTCCAAGAAATTGCCCGAATAGAAAGAGCTGCTACAATTTCTTCCAAGAAATTGCCCGAATAGAAAGACTAGACCATACTATGACAGGTAACAGACTTCTCGAACAAAACTTGGTCATCGCTCCCGTTCCAAACTTGGCGTACACGTACTGAAAATGGAGCTGTTGCCCTCATCATCCATGACGCTAGCCCTATCATCTCTAGTTCTCCTCAGTAATATTTTTTTCTTTATAGCAATTTGAGGTCCGAGTACCCCTACTAGACTAATGCATGGTCTATGTTGAAGTTTTCCAAATGTTTTTCAATCAAAAATATATTCTTTAAATAATATTCTTGAAATGATATTTTAACAAGAGGGATCATTACAAGAAGAAGCAATCGCAAGATATACCTGTCTTGCATGTACTTCTGTTAAAATATGGCCGTTAAAATATGGCTGTTAATTTCTAGATATGGAAATTGTGTAAAGTAAGGATAAAGTAGCTTTTATCTTTAGCTAAATTAGTCTTGTAATTATTCTATAAGTTAATTCTCAATTGTAATGGAAAAACAACTCTGAAATCTATGAATTTATACTTTTAACATGGTATCGGAGCAAAATTTGAATTTTTTCCTTTGAATCGTATTGCTGATTTTTTTCTTTTCACGGTTACTTGTTAGAAACCCATAAATTTCATTTACCAACCCCCAAAACACTCATATCAACGAAGAACACCCATCTCAACGAAGAACACCCAAACAACGATACTCCAACTCTAGCTCCGACGAGAGCACCCCGAAACCTAGAATACTCCAACTCCAGCTCTACTTCAACTTCGGCGAAGAACACCCATCACGCAGTGATGTTGGCAAGGCATCACCGACTGGTGGGGGGGACACGGGAGAGACAAAGGGCACGAGGGTGAAAGAAATGGAAATAAAGGAAGAATGGATTTTATATTTGATAATCAACCGGGATATAAACCTGGTGTTGGGTTGATGTGTTCCTATTGTGGTGAGATGAGGCATTCGAAACAACGATGTTATGAAATTATTGGCTACCCGGACTAGTGGGACTTTACGAAAAAACCTCAGAAAAATATTGGGAAATCTATGGCAAATCTGACTGAAACGAATCAGGTACGCCCTACAACGAATGTGGTCCATCCAGGTATCATCGAAAAAAAATTTACACATTCTGTTATTACTAAAAATAGCACTTGGATTATTGATACAGGTTCATCTAGTCACATGACTAGTGATTCCGATAAATTAACCTATCATAAACCCTCCTCACATTCAGCTATACGCACTGCTAACGGTAGTATCTCCCCTATTACGGGGGAAGGATCTATCATTTTAACTGACACTATAACCTTAGATACTGTCCTTATTGTTCCATCTCTTATAATCTTTTGTCGGTGAGTCAAATTACTATTACTCTTAAGTGCACGGTAGCGTTTTGGCCTCAGTTTTGTGTTTTTCAGGACATTCTAACCCGGAAGATTCTTTGTTATGGTGTTAGGCACAGTAAACTTGTATTATTTAGAGTTAACGGAAAAAGGAGGGTCAATGATGAGTCACGCACATCAGACCAAAAGTAAGGATCACGCTCACGCTCTCGTATGGTTGTGGCATCGACGACTCGGACATCTTTCATTCGGGTACCTTAAGAAATTACAACCGCATTTATTTTTCAGTTTAAGTATTTTGGATTTTCAATGTGAAATTTGTGAACTGGCGAAAAGCCACCGTATTTTCTATTTGCCAAGTTTGAAGAAAAGTATGGAACCATTTGCAGTCATCCATTCGGATGTTTGGGGTCCTGCAAAGATCTTGTTTTTTTCTAAAGCGCAATATTTGTTACATTTATTGATGAATATACTCGGATGACCTGGATATCTCTTCTCCAGAATAAAAGTGAAGTAGGTACAGTTTTTCAGAAATTTCACAAAATGGTGCAGACCCAATACCAACGGCACATTTGTACACTTCAATCAGATAATGGTACGAAGTTCATGGATCAAGTGTTAGGTGATTTTTTAAATCATCATGGAATTCGACATCAGACCTCCTGCACAAATACTCCACAGCAAAATGGATTAGCAGAAAGGAAAAATAGGCAGATTATGGAAATTGTTTGTGCTTCACTATTTGGCATGAACCTGCTAAAATACTATTGGAGAGAGGCAGTAAAATCAGTTGCTTACCTAATAAATCGAATACCATCAAGTGCAATTGATTTTCAATCTCCTCAACAGAAAATGGAATCTCTCCTCTTTGTTCCTCATCTACCAAATCTGGAACCACAGGTGTTTGGTTGTACGGTATATGTCCACATCCCTAAAGTCCTGCAAAGCAAACTGGATCCTTGTGCAAAGCGGTGTGTTTTTGTAGGTTACTTAGAGTTCCAAAAAGGATATTGGTGCTATGATCCTCACCATCGAAAGCTACATGTAACCCTGGATGCATCATTTCGAGAATCTGAACCCTACTATTCAAGGGGAGTTCCTGGGTCTTCTCTTCAGAGGGAAAGTAACGTTGAAGGGAACGAAGATATATTTGAATTAGAAGAAAATGAAGGGTTAAAGGAAATATGACCAGGCTATGATAACCTGGAAATCTACATAGACCGAAATGATCTCAGAAATGACCCTTCTATGTCTCTGGAATTACCAACGACTACACCATTAACCGAAGAATCAACCGAGAATGTCTCTCCTCAGTCACCTCAGGTATCCCTAAATCCCATTTCTAATGAGATAAATGAAACTCATGTCTTAGAAAATAATGTGATCAATAGGTACCCACAAAGACTAAACCGGGGAGTCCCAAAGAAACAGTATGAACCCGATCCCAAAAACAAAACTAAATACCCTATCAGTAACTATATCTCTACCTATAGATTATCGGAATTATATGTATTTACTGTTAATCAATTATCTAATGTGTCTATTCCTAGTAATGTACAGGATGCATTAGTAGACCCAAAATGGACCAAGCCGATGAATGAGGAGATGGAGGCACTTCAGAAAAATAACAATTGGGAGTTATGTCAACTACCAAAAGAAAAGAAGAAAGTTGAATGTAAATGGGTGTTCACAGTAAAGCTGGATACAGATGGGAGTATTGATAGATACAAAGCAAGATTGGTCGCAAAGGGATATACACAGAAGTATGGAGTGGATTATCAAGAAACTTTTGCCCCAGTTACAAAAATGAACACCATCCAGATTCTCATATCTATAACAGTGAATCGAGACTAGGCCTTACAACAATTTGATGTCAAGAATGCCTTTCTAAATAGAGATCTCGAAGAAGTGTATATGGAATTACCACCTGGAGTTAAAACTAGGTCCTCGTGTGAAACTGAAGTATGCAAATTAAAAAAGGCATTGTATGGTCTAAAGCAGTCACCTCGAGCATGGTTCGCAAGATTCTCATCCACGATGAAGGAGTTTGGCTATAAGCAAAGTAATTCAGATCATACTTTGTTTATAAAACACAAAGGAGGGAAGGTAACGACACTAATAGTATATGTGGATGATATGGTCTTAACAGGAGATGATCTAGAAAAAAGAAAGACACTACAATAGTTTCTAGCATCGAAATTCAAAATGAAAGATCTCGGACAACTAAAGTATTTTTTGTAGGGATTGAGGTCTCAAGGTAAAAAATAGGGATATGTCTATCACAACGAAAATATGTGTTAGATTTATTGGCAGAAACTGGAATGCTTGCATCCAAACCGGTAGATACACATATGGAAATGAATCACAAACTGGGACAAACAGAAAATCAGACCTCAGCAGACAAAGGATGTTATCAACGATTAATTGGAAAATAATATACTTATCACATACTAGGTCATACATCGCCTATGCAGTAAGTGTGGTAAGTCAGTTCATGCATTCATCAGGAGAAGAACATATGGAAGTTGTTTATCAGATCTTAAGGTATCTAAAAAGTGCACCAGGAAGAGGACTTCTATTTTCTAAAGGGGAGGTCCAAGATATTAAAGGGTATACAGACTCAGATTGGGCAGGAAATCAGACTGATAGGAGATCAACATCCGGATATTTTACGTTCGTAGAAGGTAACCTTGTCACTTGGAGAAGTAAGAAGCAAAAAATGGTCGCAAGGTCAAGTATAGAAGCAGAATACCGAGGAATGACACATGGTGTGTGTGAATTACTATGGATCAAACAAGTATTATAAGACCTGAGAATTGATTATGGAACATCTATGGGTCTACACTGTGACAATAAGGCAACTATCGAAATTGCTCATAATCATGTTCAACATGATCGTACCAAACACGTTGAAGTCGATCGACACTTCATTAAGGAAAATCTTGATCGGAAAATTATACAACTTTCGTTTGTTCAGTCTGAAAATCAGTTAGCCGATATTCTCATAAAGGCAGTCTCCGGAAGGGTGTTCTATGATGCTATTGACAAGTTGGGCATGATAATATCTACGCTTCAACTTGAGGGGGGGTGTTAAAATATAGTCGTTAAAATATAGCCGTTAAAATATGGTCATTAATTTCCAGATATGGAAATTGTGTAAAGTAGGGATAAAGTAGCTTTTATCTTTAGCTAAATTAGTTTTGTAATTACTCTATAAGTTCATTTTCAATTGTAATGGAAAAACAACTCTGAAATATACGAATTTATACTCTTAACAACTTCATAATTATTGAGAAATAACAGTTAGCCAAACCAAATGGAAGCATCAAAATTGGCTACCCATTACAAATAGATAACGCATCCCTGATTATTCATTCCCTCCAGTGCGTTAATATATTTTTCTCTGCCCATCATGTGACAATATCCTGAAAGTTATATGAATGGTAGAGGAGCAAGATAAGCCAATTACATCCAATTTTAAATAGCAAAACAAGCTCACGAAAAGGAAGAAATGGCAGAATTGTTTGTTAATCAGGCAAAACAATACGCAGAAACAAGGCCAAGTTATCCTCAAGAACTGTTCCAATCATTGCCTCAAAAAATCCCACTCGTGACCTTGTGTGGGATGTGGGCACAGGAAGTGGGCAGGCTGCTCGATCGGTGAGTTCTCCTGCCCTCCTCTGTCTCTTATCCAATTCATCTGCCTGGCATTTGTGTTGACTGCAATTCTAGATTAGATTAATATTATAACCAATGCAAGTTTCTTTCAGCTAGCGCTGGGATATACAAGAAAGTAACAAGCACAGACACAAGCCTAAAACAGCTAGAGTTTGCACCAAAACTTCCCAATGTGAGCTACCACCATACTGCTCCTGCGATGTCAAGGAGTGAACTTGAACAAACTGTGTCAGCACAATCTAGTGTTGATCTAGTGACTATTGCTCAAGCCATGCTTGGTTTGATCTCCATGCATTTTACCAACAAGTAAAATGGATACTCAAAAAACCTGATGGGGTCATTGCTGCTTGGTGTTACACAATTCCTGAAGTCAATGACTCTGTAGACTCAGTCCTCAATCAATTTTACTCCATTGATTCTGAACCCTTTCGGGAACCGCAGCTTAAATTGATCGACGACAAGTATAGGAGCATTGATTTTCCCTTTGAGACAGTTGAAGGAGCTGATCATACAGGACCATTCAAGTTTGTAGCAGAGAAACTGATGGATTTAGATGAGTATCTTACGTACCTAAGGTCATGGTCTGCGTATCAAACGGCTAAGACAAAGGGTGTGGAGCTACTGAGAGATGATATGATTGAGAGTTTCAAGCGTGCTTGGAATGAAGACGGGCATGGCCGAAAAGCTGTCAAGTTTCCTGTGTACCTCAGGATTGGCAAGGTGGGAAATGCATGAAACTGTAAATCAAATGGTTCACCGACTAGATAAATGGAAAATAAAGTCAGACTGAAAGTTAAGATGTTTCTCGATGAAATGTTCTCTGTTGATCAGTGAAATGCTCATGGAATTAGAATGTGGCTTGTCTCGTCTCTACCCCTTGAAGGTTGTTGCTTAAATATTACTTTAGTGTTATTCAAAATGTCCAATCATCCAGTTGATGCTCAACCATACAGCTGAAGAATTAATTAGCAACGAAGTTACTGGAAAAAGATATGAAGTTTCTCTGGCAATCTATTCTGCAAAATCCGTAAGAAAAACTAAGAGTACAAGAACAAAATAAAGCAAATTTAAGCCCCATAAAGCAAATTTCTTCCTGCTGCCATATGCTTCGACTCCCCCTAGCCTGCCATGTCATCCCAGCACCAGAACTTCTGCCCGGATCTTTTTTGTGCAGCTCCACCAACCCAACCCACATAAAGATTTGGTCTACAAGAACCATATTTTTCTAACC
The DNA here is from genome assembly GCA_964035475.1 of Salix caprea. Taxonomy (NCBI): domain Eukaryota; kingdom Viridiplantae; phylum Streptophyta; class Magnoliopsida; order Malpighiales; family Salicaceae; genus Salix; species Salix caprea. The sequence continues at coordinate 27,992,514 of OZ037743.1, read as the reverse complement.
TCTTTAGGGTTTGTTTGGTATTTTGCTTTTACTTTTGTGGTTGAGATTTGAAAAAAACAGTTTCAAGAAAAGCATTTTTTCTGTGGTTCAAAATAAGTTGTGAAGTATTTGGTTTGTTAAGGAACCATCTCACCTAAAAGCTTAAGCTTTTAGGTGAGATGGTTCCTTAACATGGTATCAGAGCCTTGTTGACCCAGCGGTCACGAGTTTGAATCTCACCACCCCCATTCTATTTGATAAAAATCAAGCACAAGGTAGTGTGGGCCTGTGCAAGTTTCAAGCCCAAAGGGCTTTCACTTGAGGGGGGTGTTAGAGAATAATATAAATCATATTATGGGGCCTCACTTAAAAGCTTAAGCTTTTAGGTGAGATGGTTCCTTAACATGGTTAAAACTATGGTTGAGTTTGAGGTTGAAAAAAAAACAGTTTTGTGTGTTTAGTTACCAAACTTTTCATTTTGCTTTTAACTTGTGAAATTACAACCCCCCCCCCCCCCCCCCCCCCCCCCCCCATATATGTATATATTGTTTTTTAAATATTTAATAATTGTAATAAAAAAATATAATTAATAATTCAAGTAAATTAGACACTTGTTTTTATTTTCCCATCAAACTACTTGTAATTTCATCCAAACTAAATCCATACGTGAAGTCATTTGCAATCCCCGAACAATCGTAAAATATCATTTAAAACAAAATTAAAATTACAAGATAAATTATATTGTGATATTATTCTAATATATTTATTTATTATAATTAATTTTTAAACAATGAAAAGGATTGAAAATATACAAATCGTGACATGTGGGTCCAGCTAGGGGTGAGCATTTTCGGTTCGGTTCGGTTTTTTGTCAAAAAAATAACCAAACCGAAATTATTTAAAAAAAAAAAACAAACCGAAACCGAACCGAATATATTCAAAACCGACCATTTTCGGTTCGGTCCGGTCCGGGTTTTTTTATTAAAAAATTAATAAAACCAATTTTGGTTTTTGGTGCCTCCCCTTCGTCGTAAACGTTGATATGAGGGAGAAGTATGGACTCCATGCAGGAGTGGCTGAGGGCGTGTTGCAGGTTGGTGTGACTGAGGGGGAAGGGGTGGTTTGTAGGCTGAGGGAGAGATCTGTGAGGGAGAGAGGGAAAAGGTTGAAGTCTGGACTGACTTCACTGGGATTTGGGTTGGGGAGAAGGGACGGTAGGATTAATGCAGGTTTCTAGTGGACAATATACCAGTAAGAGAGTTTGCCCACATCAGTTCTTACCCTTTTGTATATCCATCAAAGCCGATGTCTCTTTACGCAACAATATGGGATGGTTCTCAGTGGGCAAACCATGGATTTGTAGAGAGAGGAGCTGGATTTACAGAGAGAGAGGAGGGAGGCGTTGCAGAGATGAGGATGAGGGAGGAGATGCAGACCTCTGGACTCAAACTGATTTTTTTGTGGAAATATTCACGTGATTTGGCAGAGGGAGGCGAGAGGAGAGAGGCGAGAGGTGAGAGGCGGACGGTAATGTGTTCTTAGGTTAGGGTTTCTTAAGTTTCTTTTTATACTAATACTTCAAACCGAACCGAACCGGTTCGGTTCGGGTTAATCGGTTTTGTCCGTACAAAACCGATACCGAACCGAACCGAACAGTTTTTAATAATTTTGTAATCGGTTTTTTTTTCGGTTCGGTTTTTTCGGTTTTTTTTTTTTGTTTTCTCGGTTAAATCGGTTATTTGGTTCGGTTTGCTCACCCCTAGGTCCAGCAATCGTCGCCATCTCACATGCAAGGAGAAAAAAAAAAAAACAAGGTGACAAAAGGAGCTGATTTTCAAATCATTTTTCAGAGTTGTTTGGAACCGTGTCTGTGCACGAAGAGGGAAAAGGAAATTACGAGGGCTGTTTTAGCTTTTCTAACGCGTGAAAAGCAGTATTTTGCTGATTGTTTGGGTCCATATAACTTTTTTCAACTTTTAACATAACTAAATATTCATCAGTTTTTTTTCAACCTACTGTTTTCAAAGTAGCAGATGTGGCAGCAATGCCAAACAAGCAGTTAGTGCACTAAAGACTCGTGGGCTGGGCTCCAATAAATATTTTTCTACAAAAAAACAGAGTGATCTGCAAAAACAAACATGGCTTTGATAGATAAATGCAGGGTAGTCAAAATCAAGATTTTGACACGAATCGGAAAGGGCTCCGAAAAATCGGATCGTAAAATCGTAAGATCGTACCCAAATCTGTCCGTACAAAAATCGTAAAATCACAGCTAAAATCGTGTGAGAAGAAAAATCATAAAATCGTATGTAAAATATTTCTGAATACAAAATAGCATAATTATGGACATAAAACTTAATTAGTTTAGGTTCATACATGATGTAAAATAACTTCAAAACACATTACAAAATAATTATGTCCCTAAAAGTTCATAAGTTAAAAACTAACAAATTTAAAACAAATCTTAAGCTGGCGTACAAGTAATTGTATATTTTTTTATGATTGTTGTATTTGAAATTAATTTATGTTATTTATTATCTTAAATTAATAGAATTTTTTTAAAATTATTTTTTATGCTAACTATTTTTTGTGCTAATTATTATTATTATAAACCTTATTATTATTATTATTATTATTATTAAACCCCCGATTATTATTATTATTATTATTATAAACCCCCAAAAAACCTACTCTATTATTATTATTATTATATGAGTGAAAGAAAACAGCTTCTAAATTTGCAGTAAAAAAAATCAAGACTCATTTCTTATGTACAACAGGAAAGCACAAATAAACATAAGAAGATGAGATCATTTGTCCCAAAATTGGTCATCCTGGCTTGAAAGCGGGCTCAAAGAATCAACTTTATTGAGTTTTTACTATCATTTATATATATATATCAACTTTATTTATAACACACAACCCCCCCAAAAATGAGAAACATATTATTATTATTATTATAGAAGCCCCCCCCAACCCTAAGCAGATGACACATTTTTTCCTTGTGCCGCCGCTGCTCATCTCCCTCCCTCGTGCTCATCTGCTCATCTCCCTCGTGCTCATCTGCTCATCTCCCTCCCTTTCTTGTGCTCATCTCCCTCCCTTTCTTGTGCCTTTGCTTGTGCTGCCGAACTGAGAACTGGTGATTTGGGGGATTTTGTGCTGAGATGATAAGAGAAGATTTTGGGGGTGAGACTTGAGAGGCTAAGAAGTGAAACTGATGATTTTGTGCTGAGAAGTGAGAACTGATGATTTTGTGCTGAGAAGTGAGAACTGAGAAGAGAAGAGACGATTTTGGGGGTGAGAAGATTTGGGGGTGACTGGGTGACCATGATTTGGGGGTGACTGGGTGAGATGCTTTGGTGTTTCTAAAATGCAAAAATGAAATTGAAGGAAGGCTTCGCCAGTTCGCCCGTGTAATTTGGGAGGCACAGTAGAATTTGATGAACTCGTAAAATCGGACCGATCCGGTCCGATTTTACGAGTCAACCCGATTTTGACCGAGTTTGACCGGTTTCGATTTTTCTTCCGGTTTAACCAGGTTTGCTGAGCCAACTCGCAAACTCGTACGAGTTTGCGAGTTGACTCGCGAGTTTGACTACCTTGGATAAATGTTCATCCTTGTCTTATTCTTACGTGGTATTTGCATAATGCATTTTCGCTATATTATTTGCTTTCTTTTTTTAAATATTATTTCTAGCATATTTAAGAGTATTGTAGAGTTGTTTTCATAATATTTTTCAATTAAATATATATTAAAATGTATTTTTCCAGCAGATCAAAACAATAAGAAAATTCTAAAAAATATTAATTTAAAACTAAAATGATTAAAAAAACACATGTTAAATTGTAATGATAAACAGGTTGTTCATCATTTGTTTAAGATATGGCATTCTCGCATTGCATCCTTCCTCACAATAATATCATTTCTTTGAGTAAAATCTTATTTAGAAACACGATTGATGAAACCATGTTATTTAAAAATATATATATATAATTTTATATTATTTTATTTTGATGGTTTTAATGCGTTAATATTATTAAAATAAAAAATATTTATTTTAATATATTTATGAAAGAAAAAAACTAATACTCTTTATTTACCAGCACTCTAACAAACTAAAGTCAGCTTTGGCCTTGACAACATTATAAAGGCCGAAGACATATTGCTTTTTCTTGTATATATGAACCCACTCATGGTAAAACCTCATCAAAAAATAGGCTTTCCCCGAGTTTCAAATTAAAAGAAAAAAAAAAGTATTTTAATTTAGAAAAGTAGTGTAAAAATGAATGGCAAGTAGATTTTCTATGTTTTCTTCTTGTTCTTCCATGGTGTCACTGAGAGTCACACCTTTTGTCTCTGTCAAACAGAAAACGACACGCTACATCACAAAATCACCCAGCCAAACACCCCATAAGACAAGATCCTCTTACTTCTCCCAGCAGAAATTAGAATTGGAATAAACACAGCTCCAAATACAAGTGCTTGCCTTGCCATCGACGAGGCTCCGTTCCTCGCACATGTTGGAAACAACTCCAGTGTGTAAATTATTCGAATACCGGGGTGGATTGAACGAATTGGGTCCGAAATGTCCTATTACCCTTTCAACAACCGAATCAAGGGAGGGCTGAGATTCATCGACGGCCGAGTTTTCCGGCTCCGCCACAAGGCATGGAGGCAACAAAGGGCTAGAATCTGAATGTGCTATCAACTAGCAAGTTTACAGGTAATACTGGAAATGAAGAGGTGTGGATACATGACAGACATTCTGGTTCACTTAAAAGCCTAGGAATGAACATTTTGGTTCACTTAAAAGCCATTTTGGATCCCCTTAAAAGTCTAGTACAGTAACAACTCTTTGTGATTATAGTTGAGGTTGTGTTTTAAAAATATATTAAATAATATTTTTTATTTTTTAAAATTATTTTTAATATTAATATATTAAAATAATTTAAAAATAAAATATAAAATAAAAATTCATTTTCTTTCAAAAACATTTTCCAAATATCCCCTTATAATGGAGCCAAATGCCTTGGATTTAGAACCCCACTAAAAGATTTAGTGGCCGTTTGGCATTGTGGTGCGATCCACGATTGCCAAACGGCGTTGAAAATCTAGTGTTTGGTTTTGTAACAAACTGTGGTTTGTGGTATGGGTCCCATGTAAATTTTGCTTTCAAACGGCGATGCAAGAAATTCACAAATTTGTTGCTTTTCTTGCATCGCAAATTGTCTGGGCGTGCGAGATTGAAACGACTTTTCTTGCATCAGTGTGTTTAATTTATATTTTGCATGTCTACCCCGCGTGATGAAGAGAAGAAGTGGGAACTAATGGACAAACAAGAATTGAATGCGCCCCTCTACCATATCTGTACAAATAGAATAGCACATTTATACAGAATGGTAAAGAGGCTCCTCGATGATCGATGATCGTAGAAATGAAGGAAAAATTGGAATTTGATCATCGTAATATGAAAAGCAGAAACTGTGACAAGTTCTTTGGTTGTGCATGGCTCTCTCTCTCTCTCTCTCTCCCCAAAACAGCCATGGAAGCCGGGAGCTTTCATCGTTGACTCCGGCCACCATTTACGATGAAACCACCACAGGAAGAACCACCTCGGCCTCCTCTACCCGTCGGTATCGTCCGTTGAAGCTCTCGTCGTGGTCGGTGAACAGTACCGCAACCTTCCAACGCTGCCTCCGGCCACCACAGGCCACCATTTCAGACGCCACCACCACAGGAAGAACCACCTCGATCTCCTCTACCCGTCGGTATCGTCCGTTGAAGCTATCTTGGTGGTCAGTCGGAAGCTACTGTGCACGTGAAATAATTCACGTACACAGGTGCGCTGCACTGTCACGCGAAGAAGACGTGCAGAGTGCAGCGCACCGTTTCACTTCTTCGCGTTATTGAACTAGGACTTGGACTGGGCTACATTCGGCCCAGCCCAAGTCCAGCAAAGTTGGGCTTAGGCCCAATTTGGTTGGGCTGCCCTCGGCCCAGCCCATTTTTTTAAATATATATTTAAAAAAATAAAAAAAATGTGTAGATACAGATCAGTCCTAATGGAAGGGAAATATCTGTTCGTGTTGAAATTGCAAGTAGTTTGATGGGAGAATAAAAATAATATTTGTTTTTTCATGAATTATTAATTACATTATATTATTATAATTATTAAATTTACAATATTTAAAAAAATTATATATATATATATACCCTTTAAAGTAATTTCACAAGTTAAAAGCAATATGAAAAGCTTGGTAACCAAACACCCAAAACTGCTTTTTTTTCAACCTCCAACTCAACCACAGTTTTAACCAAACACTTCACTGCTTATTTTGAATCATAGTAAAAGCGTTTTTTTTTAAACTGTTTTTTTTTCAACCTCAATTGCAAAAGCAAAAGCAATGTCAAACACACCCTAAGACTTTCGTTTTAGAAAATCTTGCGGTGAGATGAGTTTAATCTCAAACATTAAGTGCAGGAATCCACTTTGGAATAATTAAAAACACCAACAGGACAGTCAAGCATGAAACATGTGCTCAGAAATGAATGCCATTGTTTTAGTTCCGTCCACTTTCCCAGTTCCCATCTGCTAGCTTTGGAATTATTTTACTTTTTCCTTGGAATGAAGAAGGAGACTCTGTGTCCTCGATTTTTCCAAGGATTCTAATACGGTGGTGCCTCTTCATAGTCCTTATGAAAAATACTTATAAATAAAAAAAAGTATTTTTTTATTTTAAATTAAATTCTTTTAGTGTTTTTATATTATTTTGATGTGTTGATGTCAAAAATAATTTTTTAAAAATAAAAAATATATCAGTTTAATATATTTTTAAACAAAAAACATTTTTAAAAACAACCGTAACTATACTCTCAAACAGTCGTTTAATAGCCTACCATTTTTTACATGGGAATACTAAAAAAGTTTTGTAAGTGTTTCCAAAATATTTTTTTACTGAAATAAATTAAACTAATATATATATATTAAAAGAATCCGAAGATATAGAAAAAATAACCTATTTTTGTTCGGATAGCAATAACAAATGGAGGCTAATTAAAACTTTGAAGATGCTCTATTTTTCTTAAGATACGATAAAGGGTATTTTTTTAGTCGACTTCCGCTTATCAAAAATTGTTTTGCAAGTGAGTTTTTTGCCTAATGGTTGAATGGACTTGTTTTCTTTCTCAACACCAGGATTCAAGTCCCACCATGCACGTCTATCACTCCCGCGGTGTTTTACATGTTCACTAGGTTTGCAGAATGTTCAGTGAGTCCAAGAATTAGTTGTGATGTGCGTAAACTGACCCTGACACCCTAATTATAAAAAAAATATTTTTCATAGGCTTTTTTGAATGGGAGATTCGTCTACTCTGAGATTGATCATTTTTAATAAATTATTATTTTACGCCCTCCATTGATAAGAAGTGTTCATAACACTTGGGCTGTGTATACATATTATTTACTATAAGAAAAAATTATTCAATAATAAGAAATATTTTTAAATTATTGCGTGTCTCTATTAAGATAAAATTAATTCTATGGATTTTTTTTAACCCGTGATATGGTTAATAACTTTGCTATCAACCTTAAATAATTGTGTAATAGAATATTATTTTAAAAAAAAAAATTCTATCTTGCTATCATTTTCATAAAATTGACGTTATAGAGAATAAAAACCAGATGCATAACACAAAAGTCAATTACTTAATCCACAAGCTCTGCTCGCAAATATCTCTTCTTCTTCACCCTCCCCGTCTCTTACAAGCCTTAGACTACAAAACTACGTACTTAAACCAAACTAAACCCAGCACGAACTTATAAATAGAAAACAGCCCTTTAACAAACGTCCCGCAACCCCTCCAAAATAACATTTAATGGATGAGAAAATCAGAGAGGTCTTCGAGTCCGTCGGTTCCTTCTTCACCGGCGATGATCATATCCCATGGTGCGACCGTGACATCATTAATGTAAGTATATATGTGGGTTATTGAGAATTTTGTTATTGATCATTTGGGGTTTGATATATTCGCAAAAAATTGCTACCGTTTTTAGATAGATGGACTCGGATTTCTTGTTCTACACATGTTAGAATGTTTAACCATGCTGTGGTTTAGAGAATAGTGGTATTCGTGATGCTGGAGTTGATTGTTATGACAGAAAGATTAATACTAGTGATTTGTTTTGACAATTTTGCTTTTGGTTTATGTAAGGATTGATGATAGATGTTGAATATGAGAGGAATGCAAGGATAGAGTGAAACTTTTAAGATAGAGAATAAAGGGTTTTTGTTTTTTGTTTTTTGAAGTCAGAACATTGGGGCAATTGAAATCAATTTTGCTAAAAAAATATAGGTCCCATCTGGAGCCGATTCATTTTTCTTTCATGTATGGTCTTGTACCCTTTCAAGACTCTAAATTCATTTTTCTTACTGGTCTTGGAGGCATTTACTGCCAGTTTGTGTAAATTTTGTGTGCTTGACAGTTCGTCTATAGCATCATTTTTTTTTTTCTGGGAATGGAATTATGCCATATTGTTCTTTTGATTTTGGAATATTGTACATGTTTATTCTTGTTTTCTTCACTGCTGCATGTTCCGCTGAATGGCTGTCTCCTGATGCTTACCCGTGTATGTTTGAAATTTAAGATTCGTTTAACTTCAGTGTCCTTGTTTGCTAGAGAAGTTCTGTTATAGTCCTTTGTCTTGTTATGTAAATACTTTAGTGCAAGAAGTGCGAAATCTTCTTATAAAAATGGAAATGAAGTGTTAGAAGAACGTTTTTCCTCTGATGTTGCATGTGTTTCATTCAGTCCCAACCCCCAGGTCCTTAGCTTTTATGTTTCCTTTGCTGTTTAAAAATACTAAGGACCTATAAGTTGTTTTGCAAGCATTGAATCAATAGTTATTTCAATTTTCCATGATCATGTGTTTTGGTTAACACTCTGCCCTTTTGATGCCAGGGCTGTGAGAGGGAGGTAGCAGAAGCTGCTGAAGGTGACTCAAAGGAACTTAAAACGGATAGCATTATGCGATTGTCATGGGCTCTTGTCCACTCTAAACAACCAGAAGACGTGCAGCGTGGGATAGCTATGCTTGAAGGTAAACAAAGAAAACCAGTCTGTCATCTTTTTCTTGCTGCATCCAACTTCTTCATGTTGATGTCCTCATGCAGGAAATATTAGTGAAAGTTGCTCCTTGTGTTTTGTTATGGAATAGGTTGTGTTTATTTGGGATTTTAGGGGTTGATGCAAAATTTGTAAATTATTTGAGGTTTTAACATGTTTGAAGAATAGTGAAGTTGGTGGCAAAGAGTTGATGGTTTTAATCAAATTAAGCTACATGTTTTCTGTTACGGAGGCTAAATTTTGAAATGTGTGGTTTGCTTCCAAATGCTTAGTGGGTGTTTGGGAGTGGTTGCTTTTCAAAATGTTTTTTTGCTAGGAAATGTATTAAAATAATTTTTTATTTTATTTTAAAAAAATATATTTTTTATATTAGCATATCAAAACAATCTGGGAACATCCAAAAAAAATTAATTTGAAGCAAGGAAAAAATAAAATAAAATTTTAATTTTTTTCAAAAGCGTTTTTGAAACACAAAAATAAACAAGCTCTTAATTGATGAGGAAAGCATTGGATTTGTACATTTTGTAATTGGAGAAAATGGATGGGATTCTACTGCATAATTTTGAGTTCATATTTGCTTCAATACTTTTGGCAGCTTATCTGCAAATATGTATTAGGCAAAATCCTTGCTTGTCTGGGATGGTTAACAAGTTGGCTTTTCAGCCACCATAATACTGTCCTTACATCAGTAGTTCTTAGCATGCTTCATGCCACGGCCCCTCCACTGTAACGATTCAAAATACTAGTCTTATAGTGATTGTATTTCTGATGAATTTTTGAAGTCATTTAGGAAGTTCACTATGCTACCACAGTTTTTGTAGAAGAATATTTCAGCAACATGCTTTTTTCTTTTGGTATCATCTGTAAGCAATTGAAAATGTTGACTTCATACTATCTAACTAGCAGGAATATTGAAGGGGGGTCCCTAGATAAACCATTACTTCATGCTTGTAATTGCTTCCCCTTTTGAGCAAATTCACTCTTAAGTTTGTATGTGCTCTCTTTCATTTTAATTTTCATTTCATTATTAAAAATTTGTGTGCTCTTTCTTGAACTAAATACCTTTATTTGCATCATCATTGGGAAATATTAGCCCGCCTTTGCAACAGAGAGAGAAGATTATAACTAGTTTATTTAATTTTTCTCTCAATAAAATTCAAAACTAACATGTTACATGCAAATAAATAATAATTAATTCCTTGAGAGCCCAAATAACTTGATGGGTCCAAAAATATTCTAGATCTAGATAACTAGTAAAAACATGGTTTGATTTTGAAAAAAAAGATGATATCTTTTTTTTTATTATTGAGACGATGACATATTGAAATGTCCCAAGATTAGCAGCATAACCCACCAAACCTACAAAAAGATCATGGACTCTATTGGTTTTACCATCTTTGTCTTTTAAAACTATTTATTCATAATAATAAGATAACAAAATTAGATGCTCATAGCATTGAGCTCCACCTAAATATCAAAATATTTATACAAGACTAGGATAATTTGATAGAAAACAAATAAAAATAAATTATGAAGACAAATTTATAATCAATCAAATACTTAAGGATTCAATTGAAAGAAAAAAAAAATACAAGATGAAAAAAACATATTAGACCGTTATTAAACCAAACATAATGGTTACAACTAGTTTATTTAATTTTCTCTCGAGAAAATTCAAAACTAACATGTTACAGGCAACAAAACTAACAAATACATATATCATAGGAAATAGACTCAAACACAAATAGATCAGATTCTAGGCGGAAATCAAGTGTTGATGCATTTGCATTAATCATCTACTTGGGTGGGAATCTTGTATAATAGGTCTGAGTGGCAGTAAGGCACAATCCAAAAGATGCAGCAAGAACTGTAATAAAGGTCCAGGGATTGCTAAAATAAGTTTTCTTCCACTCATACGCCCATCTTTTCACTGTGCTCTCACACTGCTTATTAATAGCCATTTTGACATCATTGTAAGCAGCAGTATCATATGTATCATCTGTCATGGATCTTCCCATACCATTGAAGAGATCTGCGACTTTCTGGTCGGCTCCGAGATAGTTGATAATTATGCCATTAGATCGCATCTCCTCCACATCTTCAGCATCGTCAATCAAAGAATCCATGAATAATATGTATGAACTGACCCAGAGTCGTTGATCAAGAGCAGCAGATGATTCATAGGCCACCAGGTTTAAGAGAAGGGACTCGGTTGACTCATCTATGATAATTGGAGGAATTTCAACTTTTCCAGATAAAACTGATGACTTGAATTTGACATCGGTGATAGCACCAGTCAATCTCGGCCAAAAACGGATTCCCACCTTCTTAAGATTCTTGGCAGAATAATACAAGCCATGACCCCGGCTTCCTGGCTGGGCTTTTCTATGGTTGTAATAATAATAGTGATACATGGATTTGTAATATAATAGTTGAAGAAGATGGTCAGGCTGAGTCTTTCCTGGTGGTGGTGACCAATCCAAAGACACATTTTCTGGTAACTTGAGGTCTCTTACTAACCAATATAATGTACAAAGACAACACAAACCGATTATAAGAAATAAAAGAGATAAAGGCAATAAGATCGGCATCATAACCAACCCTAATGCCGTTGAGGCTATCCGGACCCATTTTTTCAGTGGAATTGGTTTACCGGACGAGCGGATATGAAGAGAGAGAAAATTATTGATGATTTTATTTGATTCACTTAAATTCTCATACCTCTGTTTCCTCAATGAATCCAAGACTGCAAAAGGAAGTTGGTTCTCCAATAATAACAAGTCTCGTTTCACATGAAAAATTTGTTGTTCTGACATCTCCAATTTTTCACTTTCATTATCCAGACAGTGCATGAATTGGAGAATGAAGCAGCCATCAATAAACATCATCTTGCTGAATTTCTCATCACTGAATTTTTCTGTTATGTTCTCATGGTAGCATCCCCTCGCTTTTTGTAGATCCTCTTTTACTTTGACGTAGAGGTCTTCTCTCGGTGCTCCACTATCGTCGACTGGATCCTTGACAAACTCGACCATCATTCGAGCCTTGAGTTTCTCCACTTGTTGAAGCTTCCCCTCACGATCTGAGTAGTGATATGGACCAATTGAGACCGCCAAGGGTCTATAGCATTCTTCTTTTTTTTCCTTGAGTTTTCCTGGAACCTCATGAATATTTTGTTCTGGAACCTTAGGAATGTTTGGTTCTGGAACCTCAGGAATGCTTGGTTCTGGAACCTCAGGAATGTTTGGTTTTCGATTGTTTTCGGACTCTTTGTACTCTTCCATTATTTCGCTAAGCCACACAGGAATTTCCTCGCTGGTTGTTGTAGAATTTCCTCGTACTTGAGCTATTGCAGGTGGACTCGGGTCTATCGTTAGATGTGTATCATCCATTGTTGTGGGTTAGAGCCACAATTTTTAAACCTGACATGGTGGTTGATTCAGCTCAAGATTCAGGTCGCGAGTTGTAACAAGATCATCATGTCATCCCGGTTGATAGTAAAAAAAAATTACAAAGCAAAACAATGTCTTTGTTAAAAAAAAATCAATGGATTGCAATTAAGTTTTTAACCAGGTCACAAAGTCAACTCGATTTTTTGAACGGATAACTCAAGTTTTTATATTTTTTTATTTTTTTAACCCAACTCAGATTCGTAGTTGACCCATCTAGTCAGGTCAGGCTTTAAAACTATGGTTAGAGCTACTTTTTAAATGATGTGGTTCAAAATTCCAACAAGGTTGGAAATGAAGATGAGCATCACTAAGGACATGTTCAGTAACATAGAATTATTATATTTATTTTTTAATTTTCTTTTTATTATTATTTTTTCTTAGAAGTTTCAAAGCATTTTTCCAACTCAAAAAACACAAAAAATATATTCATATTATATTGTTTTTCATATGAAGAAAAATAGCAAAATAGAAATCATGATCAATCAACTTGTTTTCTATGATAATTCTTCAATAACATAGAATTATTTTATATATTTATTTAGTTTTATTTTCATTTTCGATTTTTTCATCTTCAATAAAATAATGTTTATTTTCTTAGAAGTTTCAGAACATTTTTCCAACTCAAAAAACACAAAAATATATTCATATTATATTGTTTTTCATATGAAGAGAAATAGCAAAATAGAAATCATGATCAATCAACTTGTTTTCTATGATAATTCTTCAATAGATACTATCACTATTACCCTAAATAGATAATGACCCAAGTGAATGTTGAAAATGTTAAGCTATATCTTTATCTAATTCAATAACATAAAATACATATTATCACTACTAAATAAATTCAAACTAGAATACATACATTTCACTCGCTTTATTAAAAAAAATCAATTAAATTTATATTGCGTGCTCATGGGACCTAGAAAATGCCACTACATAAATTAAACAAAACTAAAAAAAATGGTAGGAAAAAAAAATAAGAATAAAAATTATGATACCGCCCTATCCACAGGTTTTAAGGGTTTAGCATCTAAAACGGGAGCTCATCTGTGCATACGAAATGGAGAGAAAGACTGGGAAGTCGAGGGAGAGTAAAGCAAGGAATTTGACATACCTTGAAGATCTCTCTCGTGACGGCAGAAGCAGCAGCAATAATGGATGAGAGAATGAGATGGTAGTGCTAAGATTATCAATGTATTTTTTGGAACTGTTAGAGGCGAAAGACTAGACTAATGCATTAAAAAATTGAACTGTTCAACCATGACGCTAAGCCTATCATATCTAGTTTCTTCTCAGTTAAGTTTTGATACCCTATATTTTTTACCTGACAACAACTAAAGGTACTAGACTAATGCATTGTCTACGCTTTGAGTCTTCAAAATATATTATTGTAATAATATTTTAACAAGAGGGATCGTTACAAGAAGAAGAAATCACATGGAAGCATCAAAATTGGCTGGGCTCCAATAGGTTTCAACTCCTGTTAGTCAAAAGGGGCGGCCTCCCCCTGCCTAAATTACGGTGTTGATGGTTGATATAATTATAAAATTGCTCCAAACTATATCTTGAATTATTAGGTAATTATAAAATTGCTCCAAACTATATCTTGAATTATTAGGTTTCGGGCTGTTTGGGAGGGCGGTTGTGGTTGTTTTTGAAAGTATTTTTTATTTAGAAATATATTAAAATGATATTTTTTTTATTTTTTAAAAATTATTTTTGACATCAGCACATCAAAATGATTTAAAAACACAAAAAAATCATTTAAAATGAAAAAAAATCAAATTTTCATGAAACGCAGAGCCAAACAGGCTCTTCAAGGATTAATCTATCTGACCCGATTGAGGTTGAAGTTACATTTTAAAGTGTTTTTTATTCAAAAATACATCTAAATGATATTTTTTATTTTTAAATATATTTTTTAAATCACCTTATCAAAGTGATTTAAAACCACTAAAAAATTTATTTTAAAACAAAAACTAAAAAAAAAATCAAAAAAAATCAAAAACATTTTAAAAACACAAGGGTAGATGGAGCCCAGAATCAAACTACTATCTGTGGCTGGAGTAGATAATGGATAAGGGTCATTCTGAAGCTGTGATTGTGCTTAATATCGAGGTGAGAGTTGTTGTTTTTTTATAAATAAAAAAGGTGAAAATATATAAAAATAAATTTTTAAAATTTTTGATATCTTAATACATAAAAATTATCGAGAAATATTAAAAAAATATATTAAATTAATATTTTTTTATGACATATATTTCTTAGAATGTATTTTAGTGCAATTTAAAATGCACTCCTAAACAAGCACGAAGGATGGAAGAAAATTTGGTGGGAATGGAAAGTTGAGATTGAGCATTTATTTAGTATTGGTATTAAGCAATTATTGATTATTACATATCTAATTCGTTGATTAATTATTGATTAGATCAATTTTTATAATCATAAATTAGAAACAAAAAATGGAATGTAGAAAATTAATTATATATAAAAAAACAGTGAACTAAACTATTTAAGATAAACTGTTTTAGCGAGAAAAAAAAAGTTATTTATTGTTTATTGGATGTCTGAATTTGTTAATTTACAAACTCTAATTTCAACTATTTAGGTGGTGTTTTTTTGGTATTATGATAGTTGTTGTTTTTTAAAATATTTTTTTCTTGAAAATACATCAAAAAAATAATTTTTATTTTATTTTTTAAATAACACCTCAAAATAATTTAAAAACATCAAAAAAAATTTGTTAGACAAGAAGTGTTAGCTAAGTTCTTTCTGCCAAGAGAAGTGTGAGCAAGTGTGCCTAGAACGAAACCACCAAGCAAGCGACCGAGAAAGAAAGACGATGCTGGTGAAGGAGCTTGAACATTCAAGATCCCAATCCGATATGATTGTCTTGTAAGTGTGTCCATTCCAGGGTCATGAAGACTTGGAAAGGTCACATGTGTTAGCATGTTACGGGCCTGATTTATGACACGTGGACAACCGATGACCGACGCGTGGCAGATTTGACAAGAAGGCAGGATGATTGACGTGTGGCAACTCTAGTTTACTTCTTAACTGTGGTCATGCAAACCATGGTCATGCAATTAAAATCAATATTCAGTTATGTGTATTTCAGTTATGTATTTCGGGTTAAAAAGCAATAAAGCTTGTAACGGGTAATTAAAGGGGGGGTTATTACAGGGAGCAGTTATAGTTCTCAATTATGTATTTAAGTTTCTGTTTGTTTAATGAGAAAAGGATCTTGGAAAATTACCTTAAAATTGTCGTGTGCAATAGTAGGCCTCTGGAGCCTTAGAATTCCAGAATTTGTTATCATCTTCATAATACTAACCCACATCCACAAAAACCTTTCATTCACAAAACATTCAAAAATCCAAAAACAATTAAAAATATAACAAGTGGTATCAGAGCATCCTTCCAGCGACCATGGCAGAAGGCACCAGAATGTCCCACCTTGCTGAAACTGTTAAGCAATTACAAGGAGCATCCACAGCTCTGGCAGAAGAACAAACCAAGCAAGGGGTTTTATGGAAAAAATACTACAACAGCTCAATAATTTGGCATCAAATTATGACAAATTAGTACAAGCTACCAACCGAAGGAATTCAGGAGAAGGCACTTCTTAAAATACAAGAATTCAGGCTAATCCACTTTTGAAGGGCATGGGGGAATTCAAGCTAGTTCTCTACGACTGGACTTCCCTCGGTTTGATGGAGGTGATCCCAATGAATGGATCCTAAAAGCACAACTGTTTTTCAATTATTTTAGGACTCCAGACGATCAAAAACTAGAAATTGTTTCTTTTCACATGGAAGGAAAGGCACTTACCTGGTATTATTGGCTAAAGGAGTCTAGTCCAGTAACATCTTGGGATGAGGAATTTAAGGAGGCCATTCGCATCAGATTTAGACCTTTAGCCTATGAAGATTCGGTAGGCGCATTTACCAAGTTGCGACAAACGAGGAGTGTAGAGGAGTACCAATCAGCTTTCGAAATCCTGTCAAATAAGATTGCAGATCTAAGTGAGGAGTTTCGTATTAGTACTTTCCTAAGTGGATTACGAGATGAGTTGAGAATAATCGTTACCATGTTCAGACCAAACACACTTTTCAGTTGCTTTTGGGTTGGCAAAATTACAAGAAGAAGAAGTTGGCAGGAGGCACCATCCTGTCTGAAACTTACACACAAACAACAACAACAACACAACAACCAACAACTATATACCAACTTACCCTAAACAAGCCCCACTTAGATTACCTGCACCAAATCCATTCCCAAAATTTCCAGCCCCACAAAATACATTTCCAAAACTTCCAACCCCACAGAATACACCCCAATACACCCACAATTTCCAAAAAAATTACCCCTACCTATAAAAAGACTCACACACAACCATATGCAATAAAGGAGAGACAAGAGGCTGTGTTACAATTGTGATGAAAAGTATCATATAGGGCACAAATGCAATAGGCCAAAGTTATACTTGCTAGAAGGAGAGGAGATTGCAGGGGAACATGAGGAGGTAGAGGAAGAATTGGAGGAATTAGAACCACCATTATCAACTGCAGAGTTACTAGTTATATCTCTACATGCATTAGCAGGAGTATCTACTCCTAAGACCATGAGGTTAGAAGGGACAGTTGGGAAACATTCAGTTATTATTCTTATTGACACTGGTAGCACACACAGTTTTTTGGATGAAAATGTAGCAAGGAAACTGTAGCTATCAGTGGAAGAGAGCCACTTGGCAGTACAAGTTGTGGATGGTACAACTTTCCCTTGCCAAGGTTGCTGTAAGGCAGTGGTGATTCAAATGCAGGGGTGTGATGCATTGGTTAATTTATATTTATTAACCTTAGAGGTATGCGATGTGGTCTTGGGAGTGGATTGGCTGAGGAGTTTGGGCACCAGTTAGTGGAATTTTGTCGAACTCAGCATGAAATTTACAATCAAGGGGACCCATATAGTTTTGCAAGGCTTACGGCCTCCTATCAACTATCTAGAAGAGGATCCAAAGCAGAGTAAGACTACTTTGGTGGAAGGAAGAGGGGTTTGGTTACAACTCATGGAGGCAGAGGAGACAGATATTCCTAAAGTTCCAGATATGGCTATACAGCAGGTTTTGGGTTGTTTCCAAAGTGTATTTGATGAGCAGAAAGGTCTACCACCCACCAGGGGACATGATCATAAAATTCATCTACAGAAGGTAGCATTACCTACTTGTGTCAGACCTTACAGGTACCCCTATTATCAAAAAGAGGAGATTGAAAAGTTGGTTAAAGAAATGTTGCAGGCTGGGATCATTCAAACCAGCCAAAGCCCTTACTCATCACCAGTTTTGCTGGTGAGAAAAGCAGATGGGAGCCGGCGCATGTGTGTTGATTATCGGGCTCTCAACAAGGACACTATTAAAGATAAGTTCCCTATACCTAACATAGATGAATTGTTAAATGAATTGCATGGTGCTGAATTATTTTCCAAGCTAGATTTGAGATCAGGCTACCACCAAATCAGGATGAATCCTGATGATGTGCCAAAAAACTACCTTTAGAACACATGAAGGTCACTATGAGTTTCATGTCATGCCCTTTGGTCTTACTAATGCACCTTCTACATTCCAGGGGTTAATGAATGAGATATTTAGACCTTATCTCCGAAAATTTGTGTTAGTTTTTTTTTATGACATACTAATATATAGTAAGTCATTAGAGGATCATGTGTTGCATTTACACATTGTTTTAGATATTCTCAAACAGCATCAGTTGTATGCAAAACTTTCTAAGTGTGTTTTTGGGTGTTCGGAAGTGGAATACTTAGGATATGTGATTGCCAAGGAAGGTGTCAAGGCTAATCCTAATAAAATTTCAGCTATGGTTAGCTGGTCTATACCTACCACTGCTAAGGCCTTGAGGGGGTTTCTCGGCCTTACAAGTTACTATAGGAAGTTTATAAAGGGGTATGGGGGTATTGCAACTCCAATGACAGCCTTATTGAAGAAGAATTCTTTTGCATGGTCAAGGGAAGCTACCCAAGCTTTTGAAGCTCTTAAGACAGCAATGGTAACCCCTCATGTACTAGGGTTGCCAGATTTTAATAAACTCTTTATAGTTGAATGTGATACATCAGGTGAGGGGATTGGTGTTGTTTTAATGCAAGAAGGGAGACCCTTGGCCTATTTGAGTCAGGCTTTAAAGGGTAAAAATCTGTTGTTATCTACTTATGAAAAAGGAGTTCATAGCACTGATCCTAGCTATTTAGAAGTGGAGGCACTATTTGTTGGGACATTAGTTTAAGGTGAGGACAGATCAACATGCATTGAAATACCTACTGGAACAAAGGGCAGGCACCACGTTCCAACAAAAATGGGTGGCTAAGTTATTGGGGTTTGACTTTACTGTGGAGTACAGATGTGGGAGGGACAACAGAGCTGTTGATGCTCTATCGCGACGACTAACAGATGATTTACATGCAGGGGTTCACAGTTCGACTCCCGTAGAAGGGGAATTACAAGCACTTACTATTGTTCATTCTAATTGGTGGGCAGGGTTACTACAAGCATTCACACAAGATCAACAACTACAGCAACTCATCAGTCGCAACCAGCAGGGGATTATTAACCCCCAAAAATACAGAATGCATGGCAATCTATTGTTTTACAAGGGAAGGCTGCATTTGGGATCTCTAAAGTATTATCAAGGTATGGTTTTACAGCATTATCATGAGAGTCCCATCGAAGGGCATGCAGGAACACAAAAAACACATGCCAGAATTAAACGAGAGTTTTTTTGGAATGGAATGCGTAATGATGTCAGGGCATATATAAGGGAGTGCGATGTATGTCAACGCAACAAAAGTGAGAACCTTAAACCCGCAAGGTTATTGCAACCCTTACCAATACCCAAGGAGGCATGGGTCGACATCAGCATGGACTTTATAGATGGTTTACCTACATCTAAAGGCTACAGTGTTATAATGGTGATTATTGACCGGTTCAGCAAGTATAGCCATTTTTTTCCTCTTTCACATTCATACACAGCAATGAGCACAGCACAACAATTTATGGAACATATATTTAAATTGCATGGCATTCCACAAAGTATAGTCAATGACAGAGATGCAGTATTCACAAGTTCATTTTGGAAAGAGCTTTTTCGTTTGAGTGGCACACAACAATTAATGAGTTCAGCTTATCATCCACATACAGACGGACAAACTGAAGCTATGGATAAATGGTTAGAAGCTTACCTGAGATGCTTCAGGGGAGATCGACCCAAAGATTGGGTCCGATGGTTGCCTCTAGCAGAATGGTCCTATAACACCTCGGTACACTCAGCCACTGGGTTCAGTCCATTTGAGGTCGTGTATGGGAAGTCCCCACCTCGGCTACAGCCTTTCAAACCAGGGTTAACTGCGAACCAAGCTGTGGAGGATGAGATGAGGAGCCGAGATTTCATCCTAAAATTAGTCCGAGAAAACCTGCAAGAGACCCAAGTCCGCATGAAGCACTTCGCAGATAAAAACAGAACAGATCGTGAATATGAGGTAGGAGATTGGGTTTACCTTAGGCTGAGACCCTATCGACAGCTATCATTAACCGTGCGAAGAAATTTGAAACTCTCGGCCAAGTACTTTGGCCCTTTTCAGATGATCCAAAGAGTGGGTAAGGTGGCTTACAAGCTTGATTTACCCGAGAACTCGAAGATCTACCCGATCTTCCACATTTCGTGTCTCAAAAAGAAGATCGGGGCTCGTTTTTAACCAAGCCCTAGCTTACCAGCTGTGATGTCCGACGGAGCCCTAGCTCGCAAGCTCCAGAAGGTGCTAGATCGAAGGATGAAGAAGAAAGGACACTACGCAGGAACTGAGCTTTTGGTTCAATGGGAGGGAACAACCGAAGATGATGCAGTTTGGGTGGATGTAAGTGAGCTTTGGGCGAAATACCCAGAACTCCTGGGCGAGTTCTTTTGAAGAGAGAGGTAGTTGTTACGGGCCTGATTTATGATATGTGGACAACCGATGACCGACGCGTGGCAGATCTGACAAGTAGGCAGGATGATTGACGCTTGGCAACTCTAGTTTACTTCTTAATTATGGTCATGCAAACCATGGTCATGCAATTAAAATCAATATTCAGTTATGTGTATTTCAGTTATGTACTTCGGGTTAAATAAAGCAATAAAGCTTGTGACGGGTAATTAAAGGGGGGGTTATTACAAGGAGCATTTATAGTTCTCAATTATGTATTTAAGTTTATGTTTGTTTAATGAGAAAAGGATCTTGGAAAATTACCCTAAAATTGCCGTGTGCAATAGTAGGCCACTGGAGCCTTAGAATTCCAGAATTTGTTATCATCTTCATAATACAAACCCACATCCACAAAAACCTTTCATTCACAAAACATTCAAAAATCCAAAAACAATTAAAAACATAACATAGCACACTTGAGTTGCACATGCCATTGTTGATGCAGTGCCACGCTGGTTCCGAGTCTGCGTAGACACTAATGAATGTCTGCTGAGCATCGAAGAACCTTGATAACAATACCAGGGTGGATTGAACTAATTGGGTCCAACCAAAATCTCCTATTACCCTTTCAGCAACCGAATCAAGGGAGGGCTGAAATTCATCGACGGCCGAGTTTTCCAGCTCCGCCACAAGGTATGGAGGCAACAAAGGGCTGTGATTCTGGTTGTGCTATCAACTAGCAAGTTTACAGGTGATACTGAGATTTAGTGCTCACAGAGACTTTAGACTTTCGTTTTAGAAAATCTTGTTATGAGATGAATCTAATCTCAAACATTGAGTGCAGGAATTCACTTTGGAATAATTAAAGACACCAACAAGGACAGTCAAGCATGAAACATGAATATATTAAAATAATCCGAAAATATAAAAAACAAATTAAAAAAAATAACTTATTTTTGTTCGGATAGCAATAACAAATGGAGGCTCATTAAAACTTTGAAGATGCTCTACTTTTTTTTAAGATACGATAAAGGGTATTTTTTGAGCCGGCTTCCGCTTATTAAATTTTTTTTTTTAATAAGAAAAAATAGGCTTTTTATAGGGAGATTCGTCCACTTTGAGATTGATCATTTTTAATAAATTACTATTTTACGGCCCTCCATTGATGAAAAGTGTTGATAACACTTGGGCTGTGCATTCATATTATTTATTATAAGAAAAAATTATTCAATAATAAGAAATATTTTTAAATTATTGCATGCCTCAATTAAGATAAAATTTATCTTTGGATTTTTTTTAACCCGCTATATGGTTAATAACTTTGCTATCAACCCTAAATAATTGTGTAATAGAATATTATTTAAAAAAAAAAAAAAAATTCTATCTTTCTATCATTTTCCTAAAATTGACGTTAGAGAATAAAAACCACATGCATAACACAAAAGTCAATTACTTAATCCACAATCTCTGCTCACAAGTATCTCTTCTTCTTCTCCCTCTCCATCTCTTACAAGCCTTAGCCTACAAAACTACGTGCTTAAACCAAACTAAACCCAGCACGAACCTATAAATAGAAAACAGTCCTTTAACAAACATCCCACAACCCCTCCAAAACAGAGATCATATCCCATGGTGCGACCGTGACATCATTAATGTAAGTACATATGTGGGTTATTGAGAATTTTGTTATTGATCATTTGAGGTTTGATATTTTCGCAAAAAATTGCTACCTTATTTAGATAGACGGACTCGGATTTCTTGTTCTACACATGTTAGAATGTTTAACCATTCTGTGGTTTAGAAAATATTGGTATTCGTGATGCTGGAGTTGATTGTTATGGCTGAAAGATTAATACTACTGATTTGTTTTGACAATTTTGCTTTTGGTTTATGTAAGGATATGAGAGGAATGCAAGGAAAGGGTGAAACTTTTAAGATAGAGAATAAAGGGTTTTTGTTTTTTGAAGTCAGAACATTGGGGCAATTGAAATCAATTTTGCTAAAAAAATATAGGTCCCATCTGGAGCCGATTCATTTTTCTTTCATGTATGGTCTTTGTACCCTTTCAAGACTCTAAATTCATTTTTCTTACTGGTCTTGGAGGCATTTACTGTCAGTTTGTGTAAATTTTGTGTGCTTGACAGTTCGTCTATAGCATCATTTTTTTTTTCTGGGAATGGAATTATGCCATATTGTTCTTTTGATTTTGGAATATTGTACATGTTTGTTCTTGTTTTCTTCACTGCTACATGGTCCGCTGAATGGCTGTCTCCTGATGCTTACCCTGTGTATGTTTGAAATTTAAGATTCGTTTAACTTCAGTGTCCTAGTTTGCTAAAGAAGTTATGTTATAGTCCTTTGTCTTGTTATGTAAATACTTTAGAGCAAGAAGTGCGAAATCTTTTTATAAAAATGGAAATGAAGAGTTAGAATAACGCTTTTCCTCTGATGTTGCATGTGTTTCATTCAGTCCCAACCCCCAGGTCTTTAGCTTTTATGTTTTTTTTTCTGTTTAAAAATACTAAGGACCTATAAGTTGTTTTTCAAGAATTGAATCAATAGTTATTTCAATCTTCCATGATTATGTGTTTTGGTTAACACTCTGCCCGTTTGATGCCAGGGCTGTGAGAGGGAGGTAGCAGAAGCTGCTGAAGGTGACTGTAGACACAATTTTGTGAAAATTTGTGTTTCTACAGTGACTCAAAGGAACTTAAAACGGATAGCATTATGCGATTGTCATGGGCTCTTGTCCACTCTAAACAACCAGAAGACGTGCAGCGTGGGATAGCTATGCTTGAAGGTAAACAAAGAAAACCAGTCTGTCATCTTTTTCTTGCTGCATCCAACTTCTTCATATTTGCTTCAATACTTTTGGCAGCTTATCTGCAAATATGTATTAGGCAAAATCCTTGCTTGTCTGGGATGGTTAACAAGTTGGCTTTTCAGCCACCATAATACTGTCCTTACATCAGTAGTTTTTAGCATGCTTCATGCCACGGCCCCTCCACTGTAACGATTCAAAATACTAGTCTTATAGTGATTGTATTTCTGATGAATTTTTGAAGTCATTTAGGAAGTTCACTATGCTACCACAGTTTTGTAGAAGAATATTTCAGCAACATGCTTTTTTCTTTTGGTATCATCTGTAAGCAATTGAAAATGTTGACTTCATACTATCTAACTAGCAGGAATATTGAAGGGGGGTCCCTAGATAAACCATTACTTCTTGCTTGTAATTGCTTCCCCTTTTGAGCAAATTCACTCTTAAGTTTGTATGTGCTCTCTTTCATTTTAATTTTCATTTCATTATTTAAAATTTGTGTGCTCTTTCTTGAACTAAATACCCTTTATTTGCAGCATCATTGGGAAATATTAGCCCGCCTTTGCAACAGAGAGAGCACATACATTCTTCTTACAGTAGTGAAATGGACCAATTGAGACCGCCAAGGGGCTATAACATTCTTCTTTTTTTACCCAGAGTTCTCCTGGAACCTCAAGAATGTTTGGTTCTGGAACCTTAGGAATGTTTGGTTCTTCCGTTCGATGGTTTTCGGGCTCTTTGTACTCGTCCATTATTTCTCTAAGCCACAGAGGAAGTGAAACTTTTGCATCCTCGCTGGTTGTAGAATTTCCTCGTACTTGAGCTATTGCAGGTGGACTTGGGTCTATCGTTAGATGTGTATCAGCCATTGTTGTGGGTTAGAGCCAAAGTTTTTAAACCTGACATGGTGGTTGATTCAGCTCAAGATTCAGGTCGCGAGTTGTAACAAGATCATGGACTCTACTGCTTTTACCAACTTTGTCTTTTAAAACTATTTATTCATAATAATAAGATAACAAAATTAGATGCTCATAGCATTGAACACCAACTAAATATCAAAATATTTATTTGAGATTAAATTCCATAAAAAACAAATAAAAATAAATTATGAAGACCAATTTATAATCAATCAAATACTGAAGGATTCAATGGAAAAAAAATAAAGGATGAAAAAAAAATTGACAGTGCTATTAAACCAAACATTGACAGTGCTATTAAACCAAACATAATGGTTATAACTAGTTTATTTAATCTCTCAAGAAAATTCAAAACTAACATGTTACAGGTAACCAAACTAACAAATATATATATCATAGGAAATAGACTCAAACACAAATAGATCAGATTCTAGGCGGAAATCAAGAGTTGATGCATTTGCAGTGATCATTTACTTGGGTGGGAATCTTGTATAATAGGTCTGAGTGGCAGTAAGGCTCAATCCTAAAGATGCAGCAAGAACTGTAATAAAAGTCCAGGGATTGCTAAAATAAGTTTTCTTCCACTCATACGCCCATCTTTTCACTGTGCTCTCACACTGCTTATTAATAGCCATTTTGACATCATTGTAAGCAGCAGTATCATATGTATCATCTGTCATGGATCTTCCCATACCATTGAAGAGATCTGCGACTTTCTGGTCGGCTCCGAGATAGTTGATAATTATGCCATTAGATCGCATCTCCTCCACATCTTCAGCATCGTCAATCAAAGAATCCATGAATAATATGTATGAACTGACCCACAGTTGATTAAGAGCAGCAGCTGATTCATAGGCCACCAGGTTTAAGAGAAGGGACTCGGTTGACTCATCTATGACAATCGGAGGAGCTTCAACTATTCCGGATAACAATGATGACTTGAATTTGACATCGGTGATAGCACCAGTCAATCTCGGCCAAAAACGGATTCCCGCCTTCTTAAGTTTCTTGGCAGAATAATACAAGCCATGACCTCGGCTTCCTGGCTGGGCTTTTTTATGGTCTCTTTTGGAATAGTGATACATGGACTTGTAATATAAAAGTTGAAGAAGATGTTCAGGCTGAGTCTTCCCTGGTGGTGGTGACCAATCCAAAGACAGATTGAGGAGTTGGGCAACAAAAGTTTTCAAGGTACTTAATAACCCTTGATGACACAAGCAACAGAACATACAAAGACAACACAAACTGATTATAAGAAATAAAGGAAATAAGATTGGGATCATAACCAGCACTAATGCAGCTAAGGCTATCCGGACCCATTTTTTCATTGGTTTACCGGACGAGCGGATATGAAGAGAGAGAAAATTATTGATGATTTCATTTGATAACCAGCTTAAACCCGTATACCGATCTGCTCCCTCAATGAATCCAAGACTGCAAAAGGAAGTTGGTTCTCCAATAATAACAAGTCTCGTTTCACATGAAAAATTTGTTGTTCTGACATCTCCAATTTTTCACTTTCACCATTCAGACAGTGCATGAATTGGAGAATGAACTCGGGTCTATCGTTAGATGTGTATCAGCCATTGTTGTAGGTTAGAGCCAAAGTTTTTAAACCTGACATAGTGGTTGATTCAGCTAAAGATTCAGGTCGCGAGTTGTAACAAGATCATCATGTCATCCCGGTTGATAGTAATTTTTTTTTACAAAGCAAAACAATGTCTTTGTTAAAAAAAAAAAAGTCAGTGGATTGCAACTAAGTTTTTAAGCAGGTCACAACGTCAACTCTAGTTCTTGAACGGATTACTCAAGTTTTTATATTTTCTTATTTTTTTTAACCAAACTCAGATTCCTGGTTGACCCATCTAGCCAGGTCAGGCTTTAAAACTATGGTTAGAGCTATTTTTTAAATGACGTGGTTCAAAGTTTTCAACAAGGTTGGAAATGAAGATGAGCATCACTAAGGACATGTTCAGTAACATAGAATTATTTTAATCATTTTTTTAGTTTTCTTTTTATTTTTATTTTTTCATCTTCAATAAAAAAAGTTTATTTTCTTAGAAGTTTCAAAACATTTTTCCAACTCCAAAAACACAAAATGTTAAGCTATATCTTTATCTAATTCAATAACATAAAATAAATATTAGAACTACTATATAAATTCAAACTAGAATACATAGATTTCACTCGCTTTGTTAAAAAAGTCAATTAAATTTATATTGCGTGCTCATGGGACCTAGAAAATGCCACTACATAAATTAAACAAAACTAAAATATTGTCAATGCAATTTAATATAAACATTTATAAGTAAAATAAGATTATTCTAAGCTCTTAAGAGATTTATAACTTACTATTTTTGTGAATCCCAATTATGTTTTTTTTCCTAAAATACACGTGACTAAAGCCCATGTTGGGAAAAGAACTCAATAATAGGGCACCAATTTTACGGATTACCAATCAAGTCCCAAACCTTTTTCCCTCTTTGTGCAATCAAATTATAGGATCAAACAATCAACAATATAATGCAAATAATCAAACACATCAACACCAAGATTTTTACGTGGAAAATCCAATGCGGGAAAAAAACACGGGACCGTAGGCCACTTAAAACTTCCACTATCACAAATAATGGGTTCACAATATTCTTCCTTAGATTCAACTAAGGGCTACAACATATATCATCAAGAACAACCTATTCTTGGAATACAACAAGATTAAAGATAACAAAGTTTGAGAAAAGACTCACAATACTGACAGCCCCGTTTTCTGTCAAAACGACCAACTTCCACAACTCCAATCTTCGATCCGACCGTTCAGAATGAAGATTAATGTGTCTAGAAGCCTCTGTCCAAATCTCAGCTCGATCCAACGGTTAACGAACTGGAAATCAAAGAAAGAAGATGCATTGTTCAGCAGCCACCACTTTCTCTTTTCTCCCTCACTTTTCTCTTTTTGTCTCTTGTTAAGTATAAAACCCTAATACCACATTTAAGTGACGTGGCAGCCCCCCTTTTATTTGTTAAATGGTGCGGGACCACCCAACAAATCTCCCCCTCACGCACCATGTGAGGAATTCGCCATAGTGGCGATCAACTTGTAAAGTTCAATTTAGGAGGCTCTACCAAGCCTACTTCCTTTCTGCAAAACTCAAACTTCTCTCTCGGTAAAGGCTTGGTCATCATATCTGATGCATTGTTATCAGTATGGATCTTCTCAACAACAAATGACTTCATCTCCATAGCATCTCGAATCCATTGATATCTAACTTCAATGTGCTTTGATCGAGAGTGAAAAGTAGGATGCTTACTGAGATGGATTGCACTTTGACTGTCACAGTGCAACACAAAGTTCTCTTGAACTAGACCAAGTTCATGCAAGAACTTCTTCATCCATAAAAACTCTTTGCCCCCTTCAGTAAGAGCAATATATTCAGCCTCTTTAGTGGATAATGCAACACATTTTTGCAACCTTGATTGCCATGAGACTGCTCCCCCTGCAAACTTCATCAAGTATCCTGATGTGGACTTTCTAGAATCAACATCACCAGCCATATTTGCATCCGTGTATCCTTCCAACACAGGTTTGTTATTGCCAAAACACAAGCTGAAGCTAGAAGTACCTTTGAGATACCTGAGTATCCATTTCACTGCTGACCAGTGTTCTTTACCAGGATTGGAGAGGAACCGACTAACCACACCAACTGCATGAGCTATATCCGGCCTTGTGCAAACCATGGCATACATCAAGCTACCAACTGCGGATGCATAAGGAGCTTTTTTTCATCTCATCTCTTTCTTCATCACTTGAAGGACACTGATTAGAACTTAGTTTAAAGTGGCTTGCAAGTGGAGAACAAATCGGTTTGGAGTTGCTCATGTTGAATCTCTCAAGTACCTTTTGAACATATCTCTCCTGAGATAGCCAAAGTTTCTCCTTCTTCCTGTCACGTGTGATCTTCATGCCAAAAATCTGTTTTGCCGGGCCTAAGTCTTTCATTGCAAAAGACTTACTTAACTCTTCCTTCAAAATCTGAATCTTCTTTGCATCATGGCCAACAATCAGCATATCATCCACATACAACAACAGAATAATAAAGTTTCCATCTGGAAACCTCTTCATAAATACACAATGATCAGAAGTGGTCCTATCAAAACCATGATCCACCATGAAAGAATCAAACTTCTTGTACCACTGTCTTGGAGCCTGCTTTAACCCATATAGACTCTTTTTCAACTTGCAAACTAGTTGCTCTTTGCCTTTTGCTTCAAACCCTTCAGGCTGCTCCATATAGATCTTTTCATCTAAATCACCATGGAGAAAGGCAGTTTTTACATCAAGTTGTTCAACTTCAAGATTCAAACTAGCAGCTATACCAAGCACAACTCGGATTGAAGACATCTTGACCACTGGTGAAAAAATTTCTTCAAAATCAATACCTTTCTTCTGACCGAAACCTTTCACAACCAATCTTGCCTTGTACCTTGGTTGTGAGCAATGTTCATCAGTTTTCAACCTGAACACCCATTTGTTCTTGAGTGCTCTCTTACCTTTAGGAAGCTTCACTAAATCAAAAGTATGGTTTTCATGCAAGGATTTCATCTCTTCTTGCATTGCTTTCAACCACTCACCTTTCTTCTCATGTGACATAGCTTCATCAAAGCATTCTGGTTCTCCCCCATCAGTAACCAGCACATACTCATGAGGAGAATATTTGGTGGAAGGTTGGTGAGGTCTAGTTGACCTTCTCAACTGTGGCTCATCTGGAGCTTCTTGTATATCCTGTTCAGGAATAATATCAATATCATCATTAGTTGATTCAGAATCACCAACTAATGGCTCAATAAGAAAACCACCATTATCATCATTTTGCAAATCTCCCTCATGATTAGCAAGCATCAAAGGTAACTGTTGAGTAGGTCTTGGATTTGAATTGGATGGAATAAAAGTAGAAGACTCTGCTTTCTCTTTCTGTTCAAAGTCTTCAATGGTTTGATCTTCAAAGAAGATAACATCTCTGCTTCTCACAATTTTCTTCTCCTTTGGATCCCACAACCTATAGCCAAACTCATCATCTTCAGAGCCCAAGAAAATGCACTGCTTTGTCTTGATGTCGAGCTTAGACCTTTCATCTCGAGGAACATGTACAAATGTTCTGCATCCAAACACTCTCAAGTGTGCATAAGAAACATCCTTTCCTTTCCAAACTATATTTGGAACATCAAATTCAAGGGGAACTGATGGAGAAAGGTTGATCATGGCAACTGCAGTCTTCATTGCCTCACCCCAAAAGGACTTAGGCAGCTTTGCATGAGAGAGCATACATCTAATTCTTTCAACAATGGTTCTGTTCATTCTCTCAGCCACTCCATTCTGCTGTGGAGTCTTAGGAACTGTCTTCTCCAACTTGATACCATGTTCCCTGCAGTACTTCTCAAAAGGACCTCTGTATTCACCACCATTGTCAGCTCGAACACATTTCAACTTTTTATCAGTTTCTCTTTCAACTCTGGCATGGAAATCCTTAAAGACATCAAACACCTGATCTTTGGATTTCAAATAAGTGGCCCAAATTTTCCTGGAGTGATCATCAATAAAACTAACAAAGTACAATGCACCTCCAAGAGACTTATCAATCATAGAGCAAACATCAGTATGAACTAAATCAAGAATATGTGATCTTCTATGTGAAGGTGATCTTTGAAATGCAACTCTATGTTGTTTACCAACTAAACAATGAGTACATGTGTTCAAGTTCATACCTTTTAAAGGAAGGTAGTTCTTCTTGGCAAGGATGCCAAGACCTTTCTCACTTAAATGCCCAAGCCGCTTATGCCATAAATCAGTAGAGCAATCTTCAATTGCATTCACCTCCCCTCTGATCACCTTGGCTTGTGACATGTAGAGACCCATCTTCTTCCCTTTAGCAACAATTAAAGAATATTTGGAGAGCTTCCATTTACCATCTCCAAAGTAACTGTGATAGCCTTCTTCATCAAGAGTACCTGTAGAGATCAAATGTAGGCGCATATCGGGTACATGTCTAACATCTTTGAGTATCAACCTGCATCCAGTATTGGTTTCCAACCAAATATCTCCAATGCCCACAACACTAGCCATCCCTTGATTTCCCATCCTAACTTGACCAAAGTCGCCAGCAGTGTAGGATGTGTAAAAATCACGTCGGGGTGTAACATGGTAAGAAGCTGCTGAATCTGCAACCCAGGTGGTATCCTGACATGCAAGATTAACACAACCATCATCACAAACAATGGCAACATCACCATCAAATACAACTGCAGCTGTACCATTCTCTTCATTCTTATCTTCATCTTTTCCCTTCTGATCTCTTTTATACTTTCTACAGTCTTTTTGAATATGCCCAGGCTTGTCATAATAATAGCACTTAAATCCCTTCCTTGACTGAGATCTTCCTCTTGGCTTCCATTTGCCTTTTCTATTGCTGGATTCTTTATCTTGTTTGCCGTGAGAGAACCTACTTTGACTTCTCCCTCGACTTTCTGTAACAAGTGCATGAGACTCGGAAGTGCTTGTCCCTTTCCTCCTCTTCTCTTCATTGAGGATACAATCCTTCACTGTTTTCCAAGTGATCTCTCCATTCGGAGTTGAATTGCTAAGTGACACCACCAAAGTCTCCCAACTATCCGGCAATGAACTCAATAGGATTAGTGCTTGCATCTCATCTGCTAGCTCAAGATTCATCAATGGCAACTGATTTAAAAAACCTTGGAATTCATTTATATGCACTGAAGCATCTTCACCATCTCTATACTTCAAATTCACAAGGTCTCTAATTACAAAAACCTTGTTTTGTGCACTCTCTTTGGCAAATGTTTCTTCCAACATCTTCCAAACTTTATAGCAGTCATGTTCTTGAGAAATATGATTAATGGACTTAGAGGATACTCATTTTCTAACATTAGTGGTAGCCTTTCTATTAAGCCCCTTCCATTTTGCATCATCCATTTCATCAGGCTTTACTCCTTTACATTCAATCGGTAAAGCCAAATCATTGCAATATAAATGATCCTCCATCATTGTTTTCCATAGAAAATAATTTGAGGAAGTGAGCTTTATCATGCCCGAATCTTCCTTTTCCATTTTAATTGCACAAGAAAATCAATCTACACAACCAGTGCTCTGATACCACTTGTTGGGAAAAGAACTCAATAATAGGGCACCAATTTTGCGGATTATCAATCAAGTCCCAAACCTTTTTCCCTCTTTGTGCAATCAAATTATAGGATCAAACAATCAACAATATAATGCAAATAATCAAACACATCAACACCAAGATTTTTACGTGGAAAATCCAATGCGGGAAAAAACCACGGGACCGTAGGTCACTTAAAACTTCCACTATCACAAATAATGGGTTCACAATATTCTTCCTTAGATTCAACTAAGGGCTACAACATATATCATCAAGAACAACCTATTCTTGGAATACAACAAGATTAAAGATAACAAAGTTTGAGAAAAGACTCACAATACTGACAGCCCCGTTTTCTGTCAAAACGGCCAACTTCCACAACTCCAATCTTCGATCCGACCGTTCAGAATGAAGATTAATGTGTCTAGAAGCCTCTGTCCAAATCTCAGCTCGATCCAACGGTTAACGAACTGGCAATCAAAGAAAGAAGATGCACTGTTCAACAGCCACCACTTCCTCTTTTCTCCCTCACTTTTCTCTTTTTGTCTCTTGTTAAGTATAAAACCCTAATACCACATTTAAGTGACGTGGCAGCCCCCCTTTTATTTGTTAAATGGTGCGGGACCACCCAACAGCCCATTCCACTACCACTTGGAAAAAAAAAAGAATAAAAACTATGATACCGTCCTATCCACAGGTTTTAAGGGTTTAGCATCTAAAACGGCAGAAGCAGCAGCCGTTTTAGATCTCTCTTGTGCATACGAAATGGAGAGAAAGACTGGGAAGTCGAAAGAGAGTAAAGCAAGGAATTTGACATACCTTGAAGATCGCTCTCGTGACGGCAGAAGCAGAGCAACAATGGATGAGAGAACGAAATGCTAGGGTTAAGAGAAATCAATGTAGAGAGAGATATACGATAGGATATAAATGGTAGTAGCAAAAAGTCTTGGTGTATTTATTTGTCCAAAAAAAATTCTGTGGTGTTGAAAAAGATGGAGACGTAATTTATTTTTGTACTTTATTTTGTTTGGCTACCCATTACAAAATGCTAATATATTTTTGAAAAATGAAGGCTATATGAATGGTAGAGGAGCAAGATAAGCCAATCACATCGAATTTTAAATAGCAAAACAAGCTCACGAAAAGGAAGAAATGGCAGAATTGTTCGTTAATCAGGCAAAACAATATGCAGAGACAAGGCCAAGTTATCCTCAACAACTCTTCCAATTCATTGCCTCAAAAACTCCCACTCATGACCTTGTATGGGATGTGGGCACGGGAAGCCAAACAAAATAAGAAAACATAGTCTTATGAATTTCCAAGAGGGGTTTGTTTTTCTTGATGAAAAAGAGATTGAATCTTTGGTTGCTGTTAGGTTCGACAGTGACAGGGAGATCAAGGCAAGCAGTGGCAAGTGTAAGACAAAAAATTATTGTGTTACTGTGGAAAGAAATATTTTTTTGTTTTTTTTAAATACAAACGTGCAATAACAACAAGCATAATAATAATAATAATAATAATAATAATATATTATATTTATGTGCTGGGCTAAGTCGCATGATTTTTTTGTTTTTTTAACAATGGACTAGACTCGACCCAGTCAATTAGACTTGGCTGAATGGGTCAGCCCACTATGGTAGATTAATTTATTACCACCCCTACATTCAAATTTGCATGCATGGATGCTGCAGGTGGAGGAAAGCAAACAAAAAAGAACACAAGGTCACCGGAGAAGAAGATGGGGGGGGGGGGGGGGGGTTTAACTCTTCATTGAGCCTTAGACTTTTAATATTTTGTAATCTTACCCCTGATTTCAACGAATCAAGTCCTCAAGGCTCAATGTCTTATACAAAATAGTCATTAGCTGTAAATTTCTTAACTCTTCATTGAGCCTTAGACTTTTAATATTTTGTAATCTTACCCCTGATTTCAACGAATCAAGTCCTCAAGGCTCAATGTCTTATACAAAATAGTCATTAGCTGTAAATTTCTTAAATTTAGTTCTTAATTGACCATAATTTTTTATTTATTTTTATTTCTGATTTCAAATAATTGACTTGATAAAAAATAAATTTGATTTCCTAAAACTTCAATTCAATTCTATCAATTAAGCCCAAATCAGGCTCCAAACTTATTTATCTTACCAATTAAGTCCATGATAAAACTAATTTACCCATTTAAAGTATATTTAAGTGTTTTCACCTAATTAAATCCTTTAATTGGACTCAAATTAATTCTTAAACATAATTGAACTTTAATTTGGCCCATGATTAAATCAAATTGACCTATTAAAAATATAATTATGTTATTAGACTAAATATTTATGCCATTTATCCCATTTGTTTTCCAACATCATTTTTTATATATATTTTAATTTTTTGTATTTGTTATTTATTTTATGACTTGACTTGAGACACAAAATGAAATAAAAAAAATACATAAAACCAAATATTTCAAACTGTTATAGGGAGAAAGATACACACAGGGGCACCGTCGATGTTTAGGAAGTCAAGTGCTTGAATTTGTTGATAGAGAAAAACACTTAGTCACAATTACAATCATCGGTAGGGAATACTGTTAAATAGCTCTGAATGGCAGTTAATATAATGGTTAAAGCTGCAGCAACAAGTGCGATAAAGCTCCAAGGATTGCTGAAATAGGTCTGCATCAACTCAAATGCCCATTTCTTGATGATTCTCTTGCAGTCCAGTTCAATTCGCCTTTTCACATCACTATAAGCGTAAGGGTTGGGCACCAGGTTCCGAGACATCTAATTGAAGAGATCAGCAACCTCCTGTTCACACGAACAAATATCTTGAGAACGCCCTGTGATTGCAGCACCTTCACATCTTCGACATCTTGAAACAACGAATCCAGGAAGCATGCGTAAGAAGTGACCCAAAGCTCACCAGATGCATGACAGCATGTCTCATAGGCTATCAAGTTTAAGAGCACGGACTTGAAAGACTCTTCTATGGTTATTGGCGGAAGAATTAGTTTACCTCCATGGACTGATGATTGGAACTCCACATCTGAGTAAGCATTAGTCCAGTGGAGGCACTATTTGTTGGGATATCAATTTAAGATGAGGACAGATCAACAGGCATTGAAATACCTACTGGAACAAAGGGCAGGCACCCCCTTCCAACAAAAATAGGTGGCTAAGTTATTAGGGTTTGACTATACTGTGGAGTACAGATGTGGGAGGGACAACAGAGCTGCTGATGCTCTATCACGATGACTAACTGATGATTTACATGCAGGGGTTCACAGTACGACTCCCGTAGAAGGGGAATTACAAGCACTTACTATTGTTCAATCTAATTGGTGGGCAGGGTTACTACAAGCATACACACAGGATCAACAACTACAGCAACTCATCAGTCGCAACCAGCACGGGATTATTGACCCCCAAAAATACAGAATGCATGGCAATCTATTGTTTTACAAGGGAAGGTTGCATTTGGGGTCTCTAAAGTATTATCAAGGTATGGTTTTACAGTATTATCATGAGAGTCCCATCGGGGGGCATACAGGAACACACAAAACACATGCCAGAATTAAACGAGAGTTTTTTTGGAATGGAATGCGCAATGATGTCAGGGCATATATAAAGGAATGCGATGTATGTCAACGCAACAAAAGTGAGAACCTTATACCCGCAGGGTTACTGCAACCCTTACCAATACCCAAGGAGGCAGTGGTCGACATCAGCATGGACTTTATAGATGGTTTACCTACATCTAAAGGCTACAGTGTTATAATGGTGATTATTGATCGGTTCATCAAGTATAGCCATTTTATTCCTCTTTCACATCCATACACAGCAATGAGCACAGCACAACAATTTATGGAGCATATATTTAAATTGCATGGCATTCAACAAAGTATAGTCAGCGACAGAGACGCAGTATTCACAAGTTCATTTTGGAAAGAGCTTTTCCGTTTGAGTGGCACACAATAATTAATGAGTTCAGCTTATCATCCACAGACAGACGGACAAACTGAAGCTATGAATAAATGGTTAGAAGCTTACCTGAGATGCTTCACGGGAGATCGACCCAAAGATTGGGTCCGATGGTTGCCTCTAGCAGAATGGTCCTATAGCACCTCGGTACACTTAGCCACTGGGTTCAGTCCATTTGAGGTCGTGTATGGGAAGTCCTCACCTCGGCTACAGCCTTTCGAACCAGGGTCTACTGCGAACCAAGCTATGGAGGATGAGATGAGGAGCCGGATTTCATCCTAAAATTAGTCCGAGAAAACCTGCAAGAGACCCAAGTCCGCATGAAGCACTTCACAGATAAAAATAGAACAGATCGTGAATATGAGGTAGGAGATTGAGTTTACCTTAGGCTGAGACCCTATCGACAGCTATCAGTAGCTATGCGAAGAAATTTGAAACTCTCGGCCAAGTACTTTGGCCCTTTCAGATAATCCAGAGAGTGGGTAAGGTGGCTTACAAGCTTGATTTACCCGAGAACTCGAAGATCTACCCGATCTTCCACATTTCGTGTCTCAAAAAGAAGATCGGGACTCGTTTTTCACAAAGCCATAGCTTACCAGCTGTGATGTCCGACGGAGCCCTAGCTCCCAAGCTCCAGAAGGTGCTAGATCGAAGGATGAAGAAGAAAGGACACTACGCAGGAACCGAGCTTTTGGTTCAATGGGAGGTAACAACCGAAGATGATGCAGTGTGGGTGGATGTAAGTGAGCTTCGGGCGAAATACCCAGAACTCGTGGGCGAGTTCTTTTGAAGAGAGAGGCAGTTGTTACGGGCCTGATTTGTGACACGTGGACAACCGATGACCGACGCGTGGCAGATCTGACAAGTAGGCAGGATGATTGACGCGTGGCAACTCTAGTTTACTTCTTAATTGTGGTCATGCAAACCATGGTCATGCAATTAAAATCAGTATTCAGTTATGTGTATTTCAGTTATGTATTTTGGGTTAAATAAAGCAATAAAGCTTGTAACGGGTAATTAAAGGGGGGGTTATTACAGGGAGCAGTTATAGTTCTTAATTATGTATTTAAGTTTATGTTTGTTTAATGAGAAAAGGATCTTGGAAAATTACCCTAAAATTGCCGCGTGTAACAGTAGGCCTCTGGAGCCTTAGAATTCCAGAATTTGTTATCATCTTCATAATACAAACCCACATCCACAAAAACCTTTCATTCACAAAACATTCAAAAATCCAAAAACAATTAAAAACATAACATAGCACACTTGAGTTGCACATGCCATTGTTGATGCAGTGCCACACTGGTTCCGAGTCTGTGTAGACACTAATGAATGTCTGCTGAGCATCGAAGAACCTCGATAACAATACTAGGGTGGATTGGACTAATTGGGTCCAACCAAAATCTCCTATTACCCTTTTAGCAACCGAATCAAGGGAGGGCTGAGATTCATCGACGGCCGAGTTTTCCGGCTCCGCCACAAGGCATGGAGGCAACAAAGGGCTGTGATTCTGGTTGTGCTATCAACTAGCAAATTTACAGGTGATACTGAGATTTAGTGCTCACAGAGACTTTAGACTTTCGTTTTAGAAAATCTTGCTCTGAGATGAATCTAATCTCAAACATTGAGTGCAGGAATCCACTTTGGAATAATTAAAGACACCAACAAGGACAGTCAAGAATGAAACATAAATATATTAAAATAATCTGAAAATATAAAAAAAAATTAAAAAAAATAACTTATTTTTGTTCAGATAGCAATAACAATTGGAGGCTAATTAAAACTTTGAAGATGCTCTATTTGTTTTTAAGATACGATAAGGTGTATTTTTTGAGCCGGCTTCCGCTTATTAAAATTTCTTTTAATAAGAAAAAAATAGGCTTTTTATTGGGAGATTCATCCACTTTGAGATTGATCATTTTTAATAAATTACTATTTACGGCCCTCCATTGATAAGAAGTGTTGATAACACTTGGGCTGTGCATACATATTACCTTATAGCTAAAAGAGCTTGGCCTTCAACTGTTCACCCTGACTTATTGGCACTGTGTACTGGACTTTTTTTGTCCGTGCGTCGCGCGAGTTCGTCCACCCTTTTTTTTTTCCTGATGTGAACAGTGTATTAATGAAAAAACCTCTCGAAAAAGACAAAAAAACACCGCCGGTTTCAGGGGCTCCGTGGTAATTGACCATTTCTGGTCTGGTTCGGTCTAGTTCCTTAGACCGGTTTTTTATTATTTTAATATTTCATTGAACAGTGCATTAACGATTTTGTCCCTCGAAAAGGACAAAAATCACGCCTGGGCGTGAGGGGCGTTCCGGTAATTAGCCAATTTTTTAATTATTTTTTGGCTGACAGCTGCTGGCGCGTCGCCGGACGCGCCGTTCGTTTCAACGCTGACGTGTTTTTCGAGCGGCGCGAACGGCTTCTTGAGGCGTCGGAAAATGATCAACCGGCGTCTAGAATAATTTTCAGGCATGTTCTCTTCCCCCTGGGGAGGCGCGTGTTCCACTATGGTGTCCGGAGACGTGTCAATGGTCGTTTGAATTCCCCCCCCCCCCCAGTTTCTCTCTCCTGCCTGCGCCAGATGACGTCAGCTAAGCTGTTTTTTATCAAAGTTCATTTCAGTCCCTGAACGTTGTAATTTGGTTTTCTTGCCCTTAATGCTATTATATACATTTAGATTTGATTCAATTTCATCCTTCAATTGAAATTGATTATATATTGGACTTTCAATTCGGTCCTCATTCTTTTAAATTTGTGTATTGGGCTGGAATTTTTAATATTTTTGGTATCAAAGTTTTGATGGATTGCAATTTCATCCTTCCATGCAAATTTATTATAAATCCTTAATATTTTCGGTACCAAAGTTTGTTTTCTTTCAATTTTATCCTTCTATGCAAGTTAATTATGGATTATAGTTTCATTTCGGTCCCATTTCTTTTAATTTCAGGTTTTGTTTTCAATTATTTAATTTCAATGTTTGGATTTGCTTCAGTTTTGTCCTTAAAATTACATGTATTATTTAAAGTATGTCAAATTGATTATATATTTGTATATTTATGTCAAATTAAAGTATGTTAAACTAATTATATGTTTTAATATTTATTGAATATTATCGTCTAAGAATGTATATAGAGAGAAAAAAATTTAATATTAGTATTCTTAAATACATTTAATATAATATTACAAGGAATAAATCTTATAAAAAAAAATTGCCTTCGAATTTTAATTTTGTGCTCTGTTTTTTAAAGTTTATTTCTTAAAAACTATTTATAGTATTTTGGTTTTTAATATTTCATATCTAATATTACTGGGCAAAAAATACAACTTAAAATTTTTTTTGACAAATTTACCTAGATTATCAACAATTAAAAAATTTGCGAGTCACTTCCCATTTCGATTACACTGTTCTTTTTAGACGGCAGATAAGCAATTATAGCACGCAAAAAACTTAGGTTTATTTCTAAAAACAAATTACAATATTTTTATTTATAATGTGTCAGATCTAATATTACAAGGGAAAAGAGGTAACTCATTAAAAAATTTGACAAATTTAGCTGGATTATCTACAATTAAAAAATCTACGAACCACTTCCCATTTCGATTACACTATAAAGTATGTGACTTATATGTTTTGATATTTATTGAATATTATCGCCTAAAAATATATAGAGAGAGAAAAAAAATGACCTACGATTTCTTGCAAAAAAAATTAATATCGGTATTCTTAAATATATTTAATATAATAATATGATGAATAAATCTTATAAAAAAAACTTTGGCTTTGAATTTAAATTTATATTTTAGACTCTTTTTTTTTCTTTTAATAAACGGTGACCTTTTTTTCACATTTTTTTTATTTTTTAGTAACCGTGGTGTCCAAGTCAGTTGTTCTTTTTTAACCGGGTTTCTTTTTTTATGTTTTTTTTAACTAGAGTATCCGTGACAATAAATTTCTAATAAATCATTTCACCTTCTTAGCAAATTTTCTAACAATTTTTATCAAAAGTTTTTTAGCAATAGCAACATTCAATCACTTTTTGGTGGGAAAAAACCATTTCTAACAGATTTTATCAATTACAATTTTACTATTTAAATATTAAAATAACAAAATACAACATTTATAAAATCAATCAGTTTTCTACATAGATAAAAAAAGCCTAGTGCATCGCGCGAGCAAATTCGCTCGTTATTTATTATATGAAAAAATTATTCAATAATAAGAAATATTTTTAAATTATTGCATGTCTCAATCAAGATAAAATTTATCTTTGGATTTTTTTAACCCGTTATATGGTTATAACTTTGCTATGAACCCTAAATAATTGTGTAATAGAATATTATTAAAAAAAAAAAAAAAACTCTTATCTTTCTATCATTTTCCTAAAATTGACGTTATAGAATACAAACCACATTCATAACACAAAAGTCAATTACTTAATCCACAATCTCTGCTCACAAGTATCTCTTCTTCTTCACCCTCTCCATCTCTTACAAGCCTTAGCCTACAAAACTACGTGCTTAAACCAAACAAAACCCAGCACGAACCTATAAATAGGAAACAGTCCTTTAACAAACGTCCCTCGACCCCTCCAAAACAACATTTAATGGATGTGAAAATCAGAGAGGTCTTCGAGTCAGTCGGTTCCTTCTTCACAGGCGATGATCATATCCCATGGTGCGACCGTGACATCATTAATGTAAGCACATATGTGGGTTATTGAGAATTTTGTTATTGATCATTTGGGGTTTGATATTTTCGCAAAAAATTGCTACCTTATTTAGATAGACGTACTCGGATTTCTTGTTCTACACATGTTAGAATGTTTAACCATTCTGTGGTTTAGAAAATAGTGGTATTCGTGATGCTGGAGTTGATTGTTATGACAGAAAGATTAATACTAGTGATTTGTTTTGACAATTTTGCTTTTGGTTTATGTAAGGATTGATGATAGATGTTGAATATGAGAGGAATGCAAGGAAAGGGTGAAACTTTTAAGAAAGAGAATAAAGGGTTTTTGTTTTTTGTTTTTTGAAGTCAGAACATTGGGGTAACTGAAATCAATTTTGCTAAAAAAATATAGGTCCCATCTGGAGCCGATTCATTTTTCTTTCATGTATGGTCTTTGTACCCTTTCAAGAC
This sequence comes from Salix caprea, assembly GCA_964035475.1. Classification (NCBI taxonomy): domain Eukaryota; kingdom Viridiplantae; phylum Streptophyta; class Magnoliopsida; order Malpighiales; family Salicaceae; genus Salix; species Salix caprea. The sequence goes on along the minus strand of OZ037743.1, from coordinate 27,951,967 downwards.
TCTAAATTCATTTTTCTTACTGGTCTTGGAGGCATTTACTGTCAGGTTGTGTAAATTTCGTGTGCTTGACAGTTCGTCTAAAGCATCATTTTTTTTCTGGGAATGGAATTATGCCATATTGTTCTTTTGATTTTGGGATATTGTACATATTTGTTCTTGTTTTCTTCACTGCTACATGTTCAGCTGAATGGCTGTCTCCTGATGCTTACCCTGTGTATGTTTGAAATTTAAGATTCGTTTAACTTCAGTGTCCTAGTTTGCTAAAGAAGTTCTGTTATGGTCCTTTGTCTTGTTATGTAAATACTTTAGTGCAAGAAGTGCGAAATCTTTTTATAAAAATGGAAATGAAGAGTTAGAAGAACGCTTTTCCTCTGATGTTGCATGTGTTTCATTCAGTCCCAACCCCCAGGTCTTTAGCTTTTATGTTTCCTTTTCTGTTTAAAAATACTAAGGACCTATAAGTTGTTTTGCAAGCATTGAATCAATAGTTATTTCAATTTTCCATGATTATGTGTTTTGGTTAACACTCTGCCCTTTTGATGCCAGGGCTGTGAGAGGGAGGTAGCAGAAGCTGCTGAAGGTGACTCAAAGGAACTTAAAACGGATAGCATTATGCGATTGTCATGGGCTCTTGTCCACTCTAAACAACCAGAAGACGTGCAGCGTGGGATAGCTATGCTTGAAGGTAAACAAAGAAAACCAGTCTGTCATCTTTTTCTTGCTGCATCCAACTTCTTCATGTTGATGTCCTCATGCAGGAAATATTAGTGAAAGTTGCTCCTTGTGTTTTGTTATGGAATAGGTTGTGTTTATTTGGGATTTTAGGGGTTGATGCAAAATTTGTAAATTATTTGAGGTTTTAACATGTTTGAAGAATAGTGAAGTTGGTGGCAAAGAGTTGATGGTTTTAATCAAATTAAGCTACATGTTTTCTGTTACGGAGGCTAAATTTTGAAATGTGTGGTTTGCTTCCAAATGCTTAGGGGGTGTTTGGGAGTGGTTTCTTTTCAAAATGTTTTTTTGCTAGGAAATGTATTAAAATAATTTTTTATTTTATTTTAAAAAAAAATATTTTTTATATTAGCATATCAAAACAATCTGGGAACATCCAAAAAAAATTAATTTGAAGCAAGGAAAAAATAAAATAAAATTTTAATTTTTTTCAAAAGCGTTTTTGAAACACAAAAATAAACAGGCTCTTAATTGATGAGGAAAGCATTGGATTTGTACATTTTGTAATTGGAGAAAATGGATGGGATTCTAGTGCATAATTTTGAGTTCATATTTGCTTCAATACTTTTGGCAGCTTATCTGCAAATATGTATTAGGCAAAATCCTTGCTTGTCTGGGATGGTTAACAAGTTGGCTTTTCAGCCACCATAATACTGTCCTTACATCAGTAGTTTTTAGCATGCTTCATGCCACGGCCCCTCCACTGTAACGATTCAAAATACTAGTCGTATAGTGATTGTATTTCTGATGAATTTTTGAAGTCATTTAGGAAGTTCACTATGCTACCACAGTTTTGTAGAAGAATATTTCAGCAACATGCTTTTTTCTTTTGGTATCATCTGTAAGCAATTGAAAATGTTGACTTCATACTATCTAACTAGCAGGAATATTGAAGGGGGGTCCCTAGATAAACCATTACTTCTTGCTTGTAATTGCTTCCCCTTTTGAGCAAATTCACTCTTAAGTTTGTATGTGCTCTCTTTCATTTTAATTTTCATTTCATTATTTAAAATTTGTGTGCTCTTTCTTGAACTAAATACCCTTTATTTGCAGCATCATTGGGAAATATTAGCCCGCCTTTGCAACAGAGAGAGAAGATTTATCTTCTGGCTGTGGGATATTACAGAAGTGGTGAATATTCAAGGAGCAGGCAGCTGGTGGACCAATGTTTGGAGGTCTCTTGAGTGTGTCTGCATATGTGCTGTTTTCTTTTTGTTTTTTGGTTCTTTAATCTGAATTTTTCAACTTTTTGTAGATTGCACCTGATTGGAGGCAGGCTTTGGTCCTGAAGAAGACACTGGAAGATAGAATTGCCAAAGGTGTGGTCACTTTGAACATTTTTACTCTCATTATAGCATTAATCTGAATAAATTTCTAAGAAGTGTTTGTCAAAATGCAGATGGTGTTATTGGAATCGGCATCACTGCCACTGCTGTGGGATTGATAGTTGGTGGGATAGCTGCAGCATTTGCTCGAAAGAAATGACAACTCACAATCCCAACAATGTGCATAAAAAGTAATAAAAAAAAGCACCCTTTTTTTCAGCTTTCTAAATAATTTTAGATTGTGAACTGTGGCATTACTCAGGTATTTCTATGTTACAACTGCTATATTGTTTGTAGACAATAACATTTCCTGAGGCTTGAGCTATGAGTTGGTTCTACCATAAGGCCATCTTTGAATCAACCACTCGTTTTACCTAGATTCTAGTATTTGTATAGAAGTAATCTTGACAAATTTGAATTTGCCAAAGCGTGTGTGGACTTGCAGTTCGTGTAACATAAAGCAAGGGCAAGATTGAAGAAATCCCCATTGATCTTCATACAGTGCAGGGTTGTTTCTTGATTGCATGTCCTGATAACTTTTCCAGACATGACCTCCTCCCCGGATGGAGTAACTTGGTTGAAACCGAACCAAAGCTGTGTTGTTTTTGTAGTTTAGCTTTAAATGTTGCTAATTTTAATAGGTTGAAATCAACCAGTAAGTACTCCTTTGACCTGTAGTTTTTCCTTCTCATCACTCGTTCATTGGTTGACTGCAGAATTATCTCCTGTCAATTATACATGTCTGGGGCTCACTAGCTCCCTGCTAGCTGCCTCTTGGCCAAGGACAGAGAAATTATTGTCCGAGCAAATTCTGGTTCATGTTACAAAACTATTGCATGTGCTGCTAGCCTTCAAGTCCTTATCGCCAGAACGAGACGGGCTAGCTTCTGAAAAATAAAAGGCAAAGATAAATGGTCTAAAAAACACATGTAATAATTAGCAATCCTTCTACTTTGTGCATTGGTCAAACCAAATCCTATACTTTAGAACTTGGATCAAATCAACCCCTCTACTTTCGATCAAATACGACACAAGATCCTGTGTCCAGTTATATAGTGATAAAGCTGGACAAAGAGGCTCAGATCACCTTTTATCATAGATAAAGGGATTGATCCGAGCCAATTTGACGTTAAGGGTTTGGTTTGATCAAAGCTAACAAAGCAGAGGAGCACAAGCATGCATGGCTCTCGGCAAACTAAGACAAAAGACACAATTTACAGAGTGCTGCTAAGTTCTTAAGGATTTTTTTCCTTTTCCAAATTGTGAAAGACTGAAGAACAGTAAAGTGGGCATGCATGACAACGACTTCACCAGCTCAACCTCACGTTCACGTAGCAACAAATGAATCATTGTCTGTCCTTCGCAATTATGCTTAGTGGCTATGGTGGCCCGGCAAATTTATAACCTGTCCATTTCAACTTGTTTGTTAGGGTGCATGCCATGACTGGTGTACACATGGACACAGATTGGATCCATGCCGATGCTGCTCATTGTTTTCTTGCCAAGTTGTATTGATAAAGAAAGTATCTTGTTTTAAATATCATATCGCGATGTTAAAGAATTTATGATTTGTAAAATAAATCTCGAGTTCGAGTTATATATATATCTATTATAAGAATTTAAGACAATCAAAATTTTACTTGCTCATCTAAATTTATAAAATATATTTTTTTCAAAAATAAAGTTTTCTCATATCCTAAAAAACAAAAAAGAAAAGGTATCTTACCCATCCTTGTATATAAGCAAGGTAGGGAAACAAATATGTTCTCTTAAAACCTAAATAAAAATTACAATAAGAGATTCTGAATCTTTGTTCCCTCAAAATTAACACTAATAGTAGTTTCTTTTGAAATAAATGTTATTGCATTTGCAAACAAATATAGATTTAATTTAGATGACAAACAGATATACCTTAAACATTACCTAGAATTAAAGTGATTGCCTACATAAATCTTATCGTTTGATTCAAATATCATTTCTTAATTTAGCCTCTAATATGACAAAATCCATCTCTAAGAAAACCAAAGATTTTATCCTTAATCAATTCAAAAATTCAAAGAAAACTCCTAACCTCCCTTCTTTTAGTCCAAAATTGCTTTAGTGCCCGTATGTTTCAAAAATATTTTTGAAAAAAAATAAAAATTTTATTTTTTATTTTAAATTTAGTGTTTTTAGATTATTTGATGTGCTGATATAAAAAATAATTATTTAAAAAAAAACATCATTCTGATATTTTTCTAATTGAAAAGCACTTTGAAAAACAACTTCAATCAAACTCTCAAACAAGTTTTTAGTGTATATTTGATAAACGTAGTGTAGTGTGTTTTTTCTTTAATAAAAATACATCAAATAATATTATTTTTATTTTAAATATTAACATATTAAAAAAACACTTAAAACACAAACTTAATATTTTTTCAAGAAAAAGATAATTTAAAAAGCAGGAAAACATAAAATAAGTAAATTTAATATTTTTTTAATTAATAATAATTTAAAAAGCAGATCAAACCTCAAAAACAAACACTCCGATGATGACACCCATCTTCACCTTCAACTCACTTGAAAGCTCTCTTCCACCAGCACACACACTCCTTCTCCGAACTTACCTCTAGATCAGTTCTCTCTGTCGAACTTATACTTACAGGCCATATACCTAAAACCCAGACCAGGAAAGCAAGAGCAAGACTGGATCGTAGAAAGCAAAAGCTCTCCCACAAGCAAAACCAAACCAAAAGTAGAGTAAACAAGAAAGGAAGCAACAAAACAGTAACTTACAGAGAGTCAAACACATCCATTTCTCCATCATGGGCTGTTATGCTTCGAGGCCAAATACCCTCCTCACAGAGAACAACCATCCTGGTGAAACCTTATCTTATGCTTCTCCTGCTAAAGATAACTCCATGAATTCTCCAAAGTATTCGTCACCAGCTGTCCCTAGAGCTTTCTCTTATCGAACCCCATTGGTCCACCATCCACCTTCAAGGAAAGGTGACTCTCACCACCTTGTGTCTCTAACTTCCTCCACTTATGGTTCTCTAGTCCTCATTGACCCCAAAAAGAACACCCAGAAATCCTTTGATCAGCCACAATCACCAAGAAAACCTACCAAAAAGATGAGTAAAGCACGAAATAATCAAGATCCTTGTGAGCCGTTATCCCCTGATTCTGTCATTAACACTTGGGAGCTCATGGATGGCCTTGATGAGGATGATGGCTTTGATTTTGAAATCAATAACTCTTTTAAGCCAAGATCATCACATTCTGATCATCCTATCGAGTTTATCTCCAAAGCCAGCTCTCTTCATCATCTGGGTTCTGATGGGTGTGGGAAAAAGCTACATGCTTCCTATGATTCAGTGAAATTTGAATTAGTTGCTGAAAAGCCAGTTTCATTGTCAAAGCCATTGTGGAAGCATTTTTCAGAGGAATCATTGCTTTCAAAGATGGATCCTAACGTAGCAGCAAGTTATACGCGTGCATTGTCATCAAGGCAATTGGGGTGTAACAAAGAGTCCATGGATGCAACACCAGTGGATTCTAGTCCCATGAGCAGTACTTTATCAAGTAAAAATGGGACCTTTTTGAATGAAAAAGAAGGAAAAATTGTTCTGTACTTTACAAGTTTGAGAGGAATAAGAAAAACTTACGAGGATTGTTGTGCAGTTAGAATGATATTCAGAGGTTTCAGAGTCGCAGTTGACGAGAGAGATATTTCAATGGATTCTACCTATAAAAAAGAGCTGCAAAGTCTGCTAAAAGGGAAACCAATCAGCCTTCCACAAGTTTGTTTTAGAGGAAATCATATTGGTGGGGTGGAAGAAATCAGGCAGCTAAATGAAGCTGGTGAATTGGCAAAGCTGTTAGAAGGTTTTCCTGTTCTAGATCCTACGTTGGTTTGTGAGACTTGTGGAGATGCAAGGTTTGTTCCATGTCCAAATTGTAGTGGGAGTAAAAAAGTACTTGATGAAGAACAAGAGCAATTGAGAAGGTGCCCAGATTGCAATGAGAATGGTTTGATTCGTTGCCCTGGTTGCTGCTCATAGATTACGCTGACAATGCTTCAGTTTGCTGCTTGCCTACAAAATTGCAACTTTATCTTACTACTTGTAATCACAAACGCCATTGAAAATTGTTTGTTCTCATGATCTGTTCATAATATTGTTACTCATAAATCATCTCACTTGAAAGCTTAAACAGTTTGATAAAATTTCAGAATATGATTTATATTATTCTCTAACACACCCTCTCAAATGAAAGATTTTTGGGCTTGAAACTTGCACAAATCCACATTATTTTATATCTAATTTTTATCAAATAAAATGAGAATGATGAGATTCAAACTCTTGACCGCTAGATCAATAAATCTTTGATACTATGTTAAGAAACCATCTCAATTAAAAACTTAATGAGACCCCAAAATATAATTTATTTTATTCTCTAAAACTTTACACTCCCATTTGTCAAGCTCTTGGGTATAGTTCCTCAGTCTCTCTAAACAAGATCAATAAGAATCAACATTTTTTTTGTGTATGTCCTTTGTTTATTTTAGCTTTCAAGACCGTGAATCATTTTTTCTCATATTTTGGTGGAAAACTCAGCTTAAACTGGCTAAACAGTAAAGATGCAGAGATTTTTCGTGTAGCAGCTGTCTGGTCAATCTACTCATTACTGTATGTGGTTCCTTCATAACGTATCTCCACTTTGAGTAATGTAATCGGCAATTAGAGAGTGATTATAATTATAATGGATGGTGGGATACTTAATTGGTGATGAGAGAATCTAATCATTAAGTCTGATGGTCGACAAAATTAATGCTGCCACGTGCAGATTGAATGAGTGGTGAAGATGGACGCAAGGATTCTGCTCTGCCACTATCTGAAGAAAGTCTTTTAAACAAAAATGGCAATATCGCTGGTTCAGAATACCATATATACGATGAACCAGCTCAGGCAAGCCTGCTTGCTGCGTAATATCAGTGAGATGAAATGCAGAATGTCCCATGATGAACACTGCATTTAATGTTGCATGTCGCTGGAGCTCATGTCTCCATGCGTAGGGCATCTCCTGGATATATATTGAGATGAAGCAATTCTCATTGGGTGGGAAATGTCCATGTCATCATAAGCATCGTTGGGTAGGAAATGTTCATCTTTAATCTCTTTCATTTCTTTTACGCGTTGAAAATTGCAGCACTGTTAAGGAACCATCTCACCTAAAAGTTTAAGTTTATAGATGAGACTCTAGAATATGATTTATATTATTCTCTAACACCCTCCTCAAGTGAAAGCCCTTTGGACTTGAAACTTGCACAGACTCGTACTACCTTGTGCTTGATTTTTATCAAATAGAATGAGGGTGGTGAGATTCGAACTCGTGACCGCTGGATCAACAAGACTCTGATACCATGTTAAGGAACCATCTTATCTAAAAACTTAAGTTTATATGTAAGGTCCCAGAATATGATTTATATTATTTTCTAATAAGTACGCACACATAACGCAGCTTCTATAAGCATATTTTTGCATGCATCATTGATAATGAAAGAATCGAAGGATCCTCAACCTTTCTAACGAATTTATTCTTCAAGTTTTCAGCTATCACATTACTTTCCTTACAAGAATTTCATTCCATGAATTTCAGCTTTAAAAGAGACACGTCATCATTAGTTATAAATTCCATCAATCACCAATAAATACAAAATAAATAATGAGGAGTAGAGTAAAGCTTTCAAAAGAAGTGTTTCTTTCCATGATAGATTAAAAGTCCACTTAGTAGTGTCGTAGAGTTATTTTTAAAAATAATTTTTGTATAAAAATATATTGAAATAATATTTTAAAATAATTTATTTTTGATATTAACACATTAAAATGACTAAAAAAACAAAAAAAATCATTTAAATTAGAAAAAATATTAAAAAAAACATTTTAAAAATGCAAAAACAAATACTCAACTCATTTACTTAAAGTGTTTCATCCCATTATTGTTTTCGATGATGCTGCCCATGAAGAATGGGTCATGCCCGTATGATATACCCCATACCATGTTATCAGTATGCTGATTTATTTTATTTTATTTTATTTTATTTTTTCTCAGGGAAAAAGGCACTTTTAGACAAAAAAATGTTAGGACGTCACAACAGCCCTGTGGCTACTTTATGAGACGTCGTTTTGTGGGCATCCCTTTCAAGCAAAGCTTCATACGCTAAGATCCCCAAAGTTGTAATGAATTCACTTCCTCTTCAGCTGGGCTATCGTTTTCAAAAAAGAATCATTTCATCATAATCATGTGATCATCACTGATACTTTTGTCTCCGTTGAGTATAAAAATTTATAATTTTTTGAGAGTCTGGGGAGTGTGTGGCTCAACATATATTTTATATAACCCTAACTTAAAACATATTAGTGAAATATACTTTTTCTTCGTATAAATATAAATACATTATCGAATCACGTATCATGTTAAATATGTGTGTTATTTTATTTTTATTTTTTTGCTTTGCATTATTAATCACAATTTCTTTTGCATTATTATCTTCCTAAATTTCCAACCCTCAAACCCTACAACAAAACAGCCAACCTTTTAAACTTTTAATATTCAAATAATATGTTTGACAAATCTATTATAAATAAAAATCTAAAATCTTAAGTTATCAAATAAGGTTTAAAGAATAATTTTACATTAGTTTTTAATAAACCTTCTCGAGTTAAATCTCCTTCGACTTTATATTTATACAGTCTCACACTATCTTTTGTTATTAATCAAAAGAAAAAATAGATGAGGATGGTGAAATTTGAATTCATGACTATTTGGTTATCAAGACTCTTATATAATGTCAAAAAAATTATCACAATCTAAAAGCTTTAGTTATTAAATAAGATTTCTAAAATAATTTTATATTACTCTCTAACTGATAAATATCATCATGGTTTGAGTCAAATCAAGTTTTTTTTTATTAATATGGATGTTCAGGTCAGCTTACGCGTACCTCAACTAATTACGTGGATCCTAAAGTGAATGGTCATGTAAGCTTCTAGTGACCATCATATTAGGAATCACATGGCTCAAATTTGAGACCACATGAAGAGCAAACCCTTTAGTTTCAAACTCGTACTACTGAGTCATCTACTAGATAGTTAGTCGAGTCTAGGTTTTTGTTTTCATTGGTTTGTGTTGCTTTGAAAAAAATATGTCAATCTTTTTTTATTTTTAGCATACTTGTGTGTGTATTATGTGCGATGAAATTTTGTGTAGTCTGAGAGTCAATTTAATCAAGTTAATTAGGTTAGTGTTTTTTATTTAATTTAAAATCCAGTTTAAATCGTGAAATTTTCAAAGTAACTCTAGAGAAGCCTGGTTTTAATAACTGTGATATAATATAGGAAATCCACAGAAGTCGAAAGAAAGCCCAGTGAAAAGAGCCTTTCAAGAAGCCAGGCCCATTTAATGAAATTACCCCATAGCTGTGATGTCACGCTCCCAACTATCGCGTGGGGTTTTACTACAAACGAGAACCTTAGAAGCATAGAAGTAAACGATTTACGAATGACGTGAACTTACTGTAGCTGAACAGTCAAATCTTAAACGACAACTTCTAAAGTCACTGTTAAATTACGTAACTCCCTCACACGCAGTTTGTTTTCCTCAGACATGAAGCAGATTTCCAGAAGAAGAAAAGAATTCTGGCTGTGACGTAATAACAATTAGCACCGTAAATTTAAAATTTTAGAAAAATAGCACCGTTTTTTTTTTTAAAATAAAAATTAAAGACATCTTTCTTTTAATGTCACCGGTAAGAGATACTGGCACGAGCAAAAAACTAAAAAAACTCAACATAAACAGCCAGTATTATTTTTCTTCTTTGCCCGAGTTATTTCTAGATCGGTTCCGCCGGTAGCTCAGGGGGCTGTGACCGAGAGGAGGAGGTCGGCGTGCAGGAGCTGCTGGAGAAGAGTGTCACGGGTGGTGGAGCTGGTTGGGTTTGGTTGAAGGTGTAGTGTGTGGTGGCTGCTGCCGTTGAAAACGGTGAAAAGGGGAGGAGCTGCTGGTTGTCCGCTGGAGAATGGGAGCTTTTATTCTAATATTAATAATGTTTTTATGTGTTGATGATAAAAGAAATATTTTAATATATTTATAAATAAAAATTAATATTTATTATTCTCGAACATATCTGAAAAGATTTTCTTTCTTTTTTTGATTTTTTTAAAAAAATTATATACATATAATCTTTGTGAAAAGTAAATAAAATATTACCACATTTTCGATTACTTGCAATTGCATATAGTTAATAAGATATAGTATATTAACATCATAATAATGAATTTTAATTTTACAATAGGTTGGTTTTTAGAAAAACAAAATCATTGTAAAATCATGATTGATAATATGAAGCTCTTATGACATCGCGAAACATGTAATATCAATTCATAAACTCTTACTATACAAATCGTTAGCGACAAAAATTATATATATATATATTAACTAAAATATAAAAGGCGTGCCTGTTTTACTGTGGCTTTTGGCACTGTACACACAGACACAATGTACTATGGATTCGCAATTTGTCCCGATGCTTCGCGCGTGTATGTGCTCTCTTTTTTTTTCCCGCCTGTGAACAGTGCATTAATGAATCTGCCCCCCCCCTAGAAAACGACAAATTTGTGCACAGGGACCAGGGGCTCACTCGGTTTTCCCCACTTTTTCTGCACAGTGAGCAGACAGAAAAAGCCCCCGAAAAAGACAAAATTGTGTACAGTAAACGGGGGCAGGGGCGTATTTTCCCCTCCGGTTTTTTCGTAAATACCAGTGGGTTCAGGGGTGCATGAGTCATTGCCCATTATTTTATTATTTTTTCGGGTGAACGGATGGCGTGTCGTTCGGACGCGCTAGCGGCGTTCCACGCGAACACGCCATTGAGATGGCGCGTGCATATTATCTAGGAGGTCAAAAATTCCCTTCTGTTGTATAGGGCGGTGCGCCTCCATGTCCTATATCGTCCGTCGTGGCACGTTCCGGTAATAGGAGTTCCGGTAAGCGGCGGCAGATGGTTTTGTGTTGGTTGTCTGTTTTCTCTCTCCTGCCGCCGCAAATTCGGCTCCGGTCCATGATGTTTGGAGGAAGTGTATTTCGGTCCCTGAGGTTTAAATTTCGGTTTTATTATTGATTTCTTTAATTGAAAGTTTACTTATTTTCAATTGTGCCCTTTAATTAAAACTGATTATATAAGGAAGTTTTCATTTCAGTCATTATTCTTTTGATTTTTGATTTCTTTTGGTTCCTTTAATTTTTTCGATACGGATGTTTTAATTTCTGTTAATTTGGTCCACCAATTAAAATTGGTCATTTTACACCTTTTCATTTCAGTCCCTCTTCTGCTATTTTTTTGATATATTACACAACAATTATCATTATTTATTTCTTTATTTATTTTGGTCCCGAGATTGTTTTTTGTTTCTATTTTATCAGGAATTAATTATATATTTTATTTTTCATTTCGGTCCTTATTCTTTTAATTTTTATATTTTATATTAATTCATTTGCTTTTTTTTTAATTATTGGATAATGTTTATTTTTTATTCATATTTATGCATCTATGCTTTTAGTTTTTGTCTTTTTTTTTATTTAGATTTTATTTTTAATCGGTTCAATCCTAAAATTTTAATTTATATTGGTAATAATTTTAAAATTAATATTGCATATTTTTTCCCTTTATTCTTTTTTTTGTGTTTTCTGTTATTTTTATTTGTTATTTGGATTAGATGATTTTTATGATTTTACTATTTGTGCAATGATAATGATAATTTTAGTGATTATTTTTTAATTGTGTTTTTTATAAAAATCTTTTGATTTTTTTTATTAATGATTTTTCAGGGCAATTAAATTATTTTAATTGTTTTGACAATAATATTGATAATAATTTTAACTGTTATAGTAATGATAATGACAATAACATAAGGATAGGTTTATAATTTATATTTTTGTCTTTTTGTTAATAGAAAATTAACTACTTATTTTTATTATTTGATTATTTGAGGGTTTTTTTTAAATATTAATTCATTTAGTTTTTTTTTAATTCTTAGAAAATATTTATTTTTTATTCGTATTTATACATCTATGCTTTTAGTTTTTTTTTTTGGGATTTGTTTTTAAATTGGTTCAATCCTAAAATTTGAATTTATATTGGTAATCATTTTAAAATTAATATTGCTTCCTTTTCCCTTTATTCATTGTTTTTTTTTCTCTTATTGTTATTTGTTCTTTGGATTAAATGTTTTTTATGATTTACTATTTACGCAATAATAATGATAATTTTAGTGATTGGTTTTTTATTGTTTTTTTTTATAAATATTTTGCTTTTTTAATGATTTTTCAGGGAAATTTCATTATTTTATTCTTTTGACAGTAATGTTGATAAAAATTTTAACTGTTATAGTAATGATAATAACAATAACATAAGGATAGATTTTCAATTTAAGTTTTTATCTTTTTGTGGATAAAAAATTAACTACTTATTTTATACTGGTTATTTCATTGAAACCTACTAAACAGATAAATTTATATCCATTTAAAATTCATATATTTTATAGAAAACTTGCACTTCGCAAAATTTCTATACAGATTTATTATTTTATCTAAATTTATGTTATAATAAAAAAATCACACATAATTAATATTTTTTTACGTTGAAAAAAAATATGGTTTCGCCCGCGACGAGGCGCGGGTGCCATGGCTAGTATATATATATTCAAACTAAAGAAAACAACAAAATAGTCTAAAGGAAAAGCTACTTTGCTTTTAATTGTTTTTATACCTACCTTTTATATTTTGAAAAATTAAAATTTATATCCTAAATTTTGTTGTGCTTGTAATATTTTATACCTTAAATCATTATATAGTTTAGTATAATTTACCCTTACCAGGAATAAAAATTGTATTTTTTAAAAATATAAAAAGAGTAACTTTAAAAAATGATTAAAATGGTTAAGGTGATTTTCTATAAAATAAAGATTATAATCTTATTTAATATACGAGCTAAAACTTCAAGAAATAGAGGTTGGGTGAGATATGAAAGAATTGTTTTTGGGAGTGTTTGACACTGCATTTTAAAAGTGTTTTTAAGAAGAAAAAAAATGATTTTTATTTATTTATTTTTTATTCCAAAGTAAATTTTTTTGTTATTTTTAAATTATTTTCATGTGTCGATATAAAAAATAATTTTTAAAAATAAAAAAAATATCATTTTAATACATTTTTGAACAAAAAAATATTTTAAAAATAACTTCAAATACACTCTCAAATATGCACAAATTAAAAAATTAGAAAGTAAAAATATTCCCACCCACCGCAAACGGCACGCTAGCAATATTTTTCACAAACATGAGCTATCTCTCAAGAATTCTTGTATTTCAAGATTTTAGATAATGTTTAAAATTTCATTTTCTGAATTTTATTTGGAGTATTGCTTCTTCTTTTTAAATATATAATAACATAAATGATAGATAGGAAATTATTGTATCTCTGTATTAGTCCCCATGAGCCATGGCACACATGTCACCAGAATTTGGAGAGATCATGAAGTGTACTGTGAGAATGCTCTCACCATAGAAAACACAGCTCATAGTTCATCTTCTCTTACAGTTCCCATTTCCCGAAAGTAAACAAATAATCTGACATATAAAGCCACAGTTACAGACTTCCATTTAAAGAGAGAGAAAATATCAGACACAGTCACGTTCGTTTCAAAGAGACGAGGTTCTTGGGAGAAATGGAGCAAATTTTACTAATGGAGAGACCAAATGAAGGAGGAAGAGGTCATCAAGAAAATGAAAATGGGAATTTTGGAATGGAATCTTTGGGGAGGTGCTTGAGCAGCTTTGTTGATGAAGGTAGCACAGAGAGCCACAGATTCTATCTTTCCAGAAGAACTGTGCTTGAGATGCTAAAAGATAGAGGCTATTCTGTTCCAAGTTCAGAGATTGACATTTCTTTGCAAGATTTTAGAGGCGTTTATGGTCAAAACCCTGATATTGAACTCCTCAAATTTTCTGCCACCCATATATCAGATCCTTCAAAACGGGTATGTTGTTTCTAGGGTTTGTTTGTTTTTCATTTCTCGTTTGGTTACTGAGAAAATTGTATTGAAAAGGAAGTTTTTTTATTTTTGGGTTTGCAAAGTATTCCCTTTTTCCCCTTATGATTTGTGGGTGGGTGTAATGGAATTTGTGGCGGCAGATGAAATCCATCACTGCATGTACATTGATCACCTTTATCTGCACCCAAGGTAACCTAAGATTGCAGTTTATTAATCATGCGTGTGGTGAAAATCATGATTGAAGCTGCTCAGTATAAGTAGCATGATTATCGTAATGAAACTGAATGCAGTTGACTATGGTCGATGGTGAGATAATATCGTTTGTTTTTGCAATAATGTTTTCTGAATTTTGGCTACAGATTTGTGAGATGGAAGTATAATATCAATCACACTATGTTTACAGATTTGTGAGATGGAAGTATTATATCAATCACACTATGTTTTTGGTTGAAGGAGTCAGTTAATGCAATTTACTGGTTATTTGAATGGCAGATGCTGGTGATTTTCTGTGGCTCTGGTGTGGTTAAAGTTGGCATGATTCGTCTCATTACGTTTCAGATTACTGACAGAGACAGTTTGACAGGTCTGATATTAGTCTTGCAAAACAACATAACTAGCCAGGCTATGAAAGCTCTGGATCTTTTCAAATTCAAGATTGAAATATTCCAGGTATGACTCCTAAGTAATGAATCTTACTTTCATGCTTTGCATATGTAGATGTTATCAAGAAAGAGCAAAAAAAAGGCCACTGCGTAGTTTTGTACCTGCTAATGTAGAATCTTGAGTAGGAACACTAGAGTTTTATCCTTCAGTAATTTTGCACGAAGTGGATGTTTAGATGTATGTAATCTTCATTTTCTATGCTCCAAGCCCAGGACTCTTAATATTGGAGTGGGCAATGACCCTTATTTGTCCTTGTGTTAAAAATCCATTACGCCATATTTTTATTGTTGTAGTGGATGGTGTGAAATAGCATGCAAATCCAGTTTTAGGTTGTCATTTGAATTACACATCAAATGTCCTTGTTTGAGCTGTCTTCTTGACGTCATATTGTTGAGTGTCTTTGGGTTCTTATCCCTATTCACGGTGGCTTATGGGAGTTATGTGTTTTAGGTGGTACTTTTACAAGCTGATTATGGCTGAATTTTCCAATTTTCTTTTGTTCAAGAGAGATTGGAATGTTCTTCATTGAGTGCTACCAGAGGATGTCCATTATGAGAACTAACAATGGTGGAAACTTTCTTTATTGCTTTCTGTTAATTTTCAACTGGTTCACCTTGATTGCAAATAATGAAAAGTGATATGCTGAAATTCCACTGCTTTGCGAATCATGGGGCCATGAGCATGTCAAAATTAAATTAATTTTTATGAAGCGATCAAATATCAAAATTGTGTTGACAAAGATGGTTTAATGTTAGAAGTTGTTTCATTAAAAAACATGTTCAGCTGTTTTGACAAAGCCGTGCAACAATAGAACAAATTAGACTGCATCCCTGTTCAGGTTTAGAATCTAAAATGCAGGAGTTATAGTTGAAAATCAATATTGTTCAGAAGAAATTCTTAGGTTACTGTATGCCCAAACTGGTTAAGTTGTGCATTTTTTTATATTATGGTAATTTAGGGCACCCTCTTGCTTTACAGCATAGACTGCGCAGAACAATTTCTACTTGACTTTTATCTATATAATTTTGTTTTTGGATATTAGACAAAGGGTGAATATTCAGACCGTAACTGCTGATCTTAATGTAGCTTTTGGCGATATGTAACGTGTATGCTGATTGCTTTTTGTGCTCCAGTCACGAAGTTCTCTAATTATGCTCCTAGTACTTGACGATGGTTTGGTTTGTCCACAGATAACTGACTTGCTTGTTAATATCACAAAGCATATATTAAAGCCAAAGCATCAGGTGCTAAGTGAGCAGGCAAAACAAAGGCTCTTGAAGAAGTACAGTATAGAAGAAAAGCAGGTCAGCTTTGAAACCAAGAAAAGCTAAAGGATGTCTCCTGGAATATTTCTCTCTCGCTCCCTTGTTATGTTTATTGTTTCTTAAATGGTTAATAACTTTTCTTGATTGATTTATATGAATATTGTCACAAGGATATTAAAAAAATAGCAGGGATGATATAGAATAAGACAAAAGCAGAAGGCTCACCTTGAGAAAATATGATCATCTGAGTTTCTTTATCAGATGCATGGTAATGATCAATGCATCAATATAATAGATTCTAGCTGTATTCAGTTGATTAGTAAATGATATAATTTATTCTCCCAAGTATTTGCCCTAGTTGTGAAGTGGTTAATGATGCAAAAGTTGTGTTTTTACTACACAGTCAAGGCATGATTGTGACTGATTCACTCAATTTGAGTAATGTTACATTTCTCATATTATTTATAATTTACTTGGCTGGTAGCCTCATCTCTCAATCCTAATATTGATCTTCATTTCCTGTTATTTGACAGCTTCCTCGAATTTTAAAGAAAGATGCAATTTCACGATACTATGGACTCGAGAGGGGACAGGTGGTGAAGGTCTCCTATGACGGTGATATTACCGGTTCACATGTAACTTACCGTTGCGTCTGGTGATGTAATGTGTTGTTCACACTATGTCACACTGGATTTTTTGGAACTGCTGTTTTTTATTCCAGCTTGTGTTATGGATACTTTTCAATGATATTTTATCATTGGTAGTGTGTAGCAATCTTATCTTATCTATGATTCTCTTTCTTTCTGGTTCTTAGAGTTAAGCACAACTTGAACCAGAGAGTTGGATAGAGTATAACCAGTAGTGTGTGCTTGGTTTGAAACTCAAGACCATAGTGGGCTGCTATATCGTATTAGTCATTTGAAATTGGAAAGTTTCAATAAAAAAGAAAAGCGGGAAATTAGTCATTTGTCCTTTGTTTATTTTAGCTTTCAAGACCGTGAATCATTTTTCTCATTTTTTGGTGGAAAACTCAGCTTAAACTGGCTAAACAGTAAAGATGCAGAGATTTTTCGTGTAGCAGCTGTCTCTGGTCAATCTACTCATTACTGTATGTGGTTCCTTCATAACGTATCTCCACTTTGAGTAATGTAATCGGCAATTAGAGAGTGATTATAATGGATGGTGGGATACTTAATTGGTGATGAGAAAATCTAATCATTAAGTCTGATGGTCGACAAAATTAATGCTGCCACGTGCAGATTGAATGAGTGGTGAAGATGGACGCAAGGATTCTGCTCTGCCACTATCTGAAGAAAGTCTTTTAAACAAAAATGGCAATATCGCTGGTTCAGAATACCATATATATGATGAACCAGCTCAGACAAGCCTGCTTGCTGCGTAATATCAGTGAGATGAAATGCAGAATGTCCCATGATGAACACTGCATTTAATGTTGCATGTCGCTGGAGCTCATGTCTCCATGCGTAGGGCATCTCCTGGATATATATTGAGATGAAGCAATTCTCATTGGGTGGGAAATGTTCATCTTTAATCTCTTTCATTTCTTTTACACGCCGAAAATCTGCAGTACTGTTAAGGAACCATTTCACCTAAAAACTTAAGTTTATAGATGAGACCCTAGAATATGATTTATATTATTCTCTAACACCCCCCTCAAGTGAAAGCCCTTTGGGCTTGAAACTTGCACAGACTCACACTACCTTGTGCTTGATTTTTATCAAATAGAATGGGGGTGGTGAGATTCGAACTCGTGACCGTTGGGTCAACAAGGCTTTGATACCATGTTAAGGAACCATCTCACCTAAAAATTTAAGCTTATATGTAAAGTTCTAGAATATGATTTATATTATTCTCTAATAATTACGCACACATAACGCAGCTTCTATAAGCATATTTTTGCATGCATCACTGATAATGAAAGAATCGAAGGATCCTCAACCTTTCTAACGAATTTACTCTTCAAGTTTTCAGCTATCGCATTACTTTCTTTACAAGAATTTCATTCCATGAATTTCAGCTTTAAAAGAGACACGTCATCATTAGTTATAAATTCCATCAATCACCAATAAATACAAAATAAATAATGAGGAGTAGAGTAAAGCTTTCAAAAGAAGTGTTTCTTTCCATGATAGATTAAAAGTCCACTTAGTAGTGTCGTAGAGTTATTTTTAAAAATAATTTTTGTATAAAAATATATTGAAATAATATTTTAAAATAATTTATTTTTAATATTAACACATTAAAATGACTAAACAAACAAAAAAAATCATTTAAATTAGAAAAAATATTAAAAAAACATTTTAAAAATGCAAAAACAAATACTCAACTCATTTACTTAAAGTGTTTCATCCCATTATTGTTTTCGATGATGCTGCCCATGAAGAATGGGTCATGCCCGTATGATATACCCCATACCATGTTATCAGTATGCTGATTTATTTTATTTTATTTTATTTTTTCTCAGGGAAAAAGGCACTTTTAGACAAAAATGTTAGGACGTCACAACAGCCCTGTGGCTACTTTATGAGACGTCGTTTTGTGGGTATCCCTTTCAAGCAAAGCTTCATACGCTAAGATCCCCAAAGTTGCAATAAATTCACTTCCTCTTCAGCTGGGCTATCGTTTTCAAAAAAGAATCATTTTATCATAATCATGTGATCATCACTGATACTTTTGTCTCCGTTGAGTATAAAAATTTATAATTTTTTGAGTCTGGGGAGTGTGTGGCTCAACATATATTTTATATAACCCTAACTTAAAACATATTAGTGAAATATAGTTTTTCTTCGTTTAAATATAAATACATTATCGAATCACGTATCATGTTAAATATGTGTGTTTTTTATTTTTTATTTTATTTTTTGCTTTGTATTATTAATCACAATTTCTTTTGCATTATTATCTTCCTAAATTTCCAACCCTCAAACCCTACAACAAAACAGCCAACCTTTTAAACTTTTAATATTCAAATAATATGTTTGACAAATCTATTATAAATAAAAATCTAAAATCTTAAGTTATCAAATAAGGTTTAAAGAATAATTTTACATTAGTTTTTAATAAACCTTCTCGAGTAAAAACTCCTTCAACTTTATATTTATATAGTCTCACACTATCTTTTGTTATTAACTAAAAGAAAAAATAGATGAGGATGGTGAAATTTGAATTCATGACTATTTGGTTATCAAGACTCATATAATGTCAAAAAAATTATCACAATCTAAAAGCTTTTGTTATTAAATAAGATTTCTAAAATAATTTTATATTACTCTCTAACTGATAAATATCATCATGGTTTGAGTCAAATCAAGTTTTTTTTTATTAATATGGATGTTCAGGTCAGCTTACGCGTACCTCAACTAATTACGTGGATCCTAAAGTGAATGGTCATGTAAGCTTCTAGTGACCATCATATTAGGAATCACATGGCTCAAATTTGAGACCACATGAAGAGCAAACCCTTTAGTTTCAAACTCGTACTACTGAGTCATCTACTAGATAGTTAGTCGAGTCTAGGTTTTTGTTTTCATTGGTTTGTGTTGCTTTGAAAAAAATATGTCAATCTTTTTTTATTTTTAGCATACTTGTGTGTGTATTATGTGCGATGAAATTTTGTGTAGTCTGAGAGTCAATTTAATCAAGTTAATTAGGTTAGTGTTTTTTATTTAATTTAAAATCCAGTTTAAATCGTGAAATTTTCAAAGTAACTCTAGAGAAGCCTGGTTTTAATAACTGTGATATAATATAGGAAATCCACAGAAGTCGAAAGAAAGCCCAGTGAAAAGAGCCTTTCAAGAAGCCAGGCCCATTTAATGAAATTACCCCATAGCTGTGATGTCACGCTCCCAACTATCGCGTGGGGTTTTACTACAAACGAGAACCTTAGAAGCATAGAAGTAAACGATTTACGAATGACGTGAACTTACTGTAGCTGAACAGTCAAATCTTAAACGACAACTTCTAAAGTCACTGTTAAATTACGTAACTCCCTCACACGCAGTTTGTTTTCCTCAGACATGAAGCAGATTTCCAGAAGAAGAAAAGAATTCTGGCTGTGACGTAATAACAATTAGCACCGTAAATTTAAAATTTTAGAAAAATAGCACCGTTTTTTTTTTTAAAATAAAAATTAAAGACATCTTTCTTTTAATGTCACCGGTAAGAGATACTGGCACGAGCAAAAAACTAAAAAAACTCAACATAAACAGCCAGTATTATTTTTCTTCTTTGCCCGAGTTATTTCTAGATCGGTTCCGCCGGTAGCTCAGGGGGCTGTGACCGAGAGGAGGAGGTCGGCGTGCAGGAGCTGCTGGAGAAGAGTGTCACGGGTGGTGGAGCTGGTTGGGTTTGGTTGAAGGTGTAGTGTGTGGTGGCTGCTGCCGTTGAAAACGGTGAAAAGGGGAGGAGCTGCTGGTTGTCCGCTGGAGAATGGGAGCTTTTATTCTAATATTAATAATGTTTTTATGTGTTGATGATAAAAGAAATATTTTAATATATTTATAAATAAAAATTAATATTTATTATTCTCGAACATATCTGAAAAGATTTTCTTTCTTTTTTTGATTTTTTTAAAAAAATTATATACATATAATCTTTGTGAAAAGTAAATAAAATATTACCACATTTTCGATTACTTGCAATTGCATATAGTTAATAAGATATAGTATATTAACATCATAATAATGAATTTTAATTTTACAATAGGTTGGTTTTTAGAAAAACAAAATCATTGTAAAATCATGATTGATAATATGAAGCTCTTATGACATCGCGAAACATGTAATATCAATTCATAAACTCTTACTAAACAAATCGTTAGCGACAAAAATTATATATATATATATTAACTAAAATATAAAAGGCGTGCCTGTTTTACTGTGGCTTTTGGCACTGTACACACAGACACAATGTACTATGGATTCGCAATTTGTCCCGATGCTTCGCGCGTGTATGTGCTCTCTTTTTTTTTCCCGCCTGTGAACAGTGCATTAATGAATCTGCCCCCCCCCTAGAAAACGACAAATTTGTGCACAGGGACCAGGGGCTCACTCGGTTTTCCCCACTTTTTCTGCACAGTGAGCAGACAGAAAAAGCCCCCGAAAAAGACAAAATTGTGTACAGTAAACGGGGGCAGGGGCGTATTTTCCCCTCCGGTTTTTTCGTAAATACCAGTGGGTTCAGGGGTGCATGAGTCATTGCCCATTATTTTATTATTTTTTCGGGTGAACGGATGGCGTGTCGTTCGGACGCGCTAGCGGCGTTCCACGTGAACACGCCATTGAGATGGCGCGTGCATATTATCTAGGAGGTTAAAAATTCCCTTCCGTCGTATAGGGCGGTGCGCCTCCATGTCCTATATCGTCCGTCGTGGCACGTTCCGGTCATAGGAGTTCCGGTAAGCGGCGGCGGATGGTTTTGTGTTGGTTGTCCGTTTTCTCTCTCCTGCCGCCGCAAATTCGGCTCCGGTCCATGATGTTTGGAGGAAGTGTATTTCGGTCCCTAAGGTTTAAATTTCGGTTTTATTATTGATTTCTTTAATTGAAAGTTTACTTATTTTCAATTGTGCCCTTTAATTAAAATTGATTATATAAGAAAGTTTTCATTTCAGTCATTATTCTTTTGATTTTTGATTTCTTTTGGTTCCTTTAATTTTTTCGATACGGATGTTTTAATTTCTGTTAATTTGGTCCACCAATTAAAATTGGTCATTTTACACCTTTTCATTTCAGTCCCTCTTCTGCTATTTTTTTGATATATTACATAGCAATTATCATTATTTATTTTGGTCCCGAGATTGTTTTTTGTTTCAATTTTATCAGGAATTAATTATATATTTTATTTTTCATTTCGGTCCTTATTCTTTTAATTTTTATATTTTATATTAATTCATTTGCTTTTTTTTAATTATTGGATAATGTTTATTTTTTATTCATATTTATGCATCTATGCTTTTAGTTTTTGTCTTTTTTTTTTATTTAGATTTTATTTTTAATCGGTTCAATCCTAAAATTTTAATTTATATTGGTAATAATTTTAAAATTAATATTGCATATTTTTTCCCTTTATTCTTTTTTTTGTGTTTTCTGTTATTTTTATTTGTTATTTGGATTAGATGATTTTTATGATTTTACTATTTGTGCAATGATAATGATAATTTTAGTGATTATTTTTTAATTGTGTTTTTTATAAAAATCTTTTGATTTTTTTTTATTAATGATTTTTCAGGGCAATTAAATTATTTTAATTGTTTTGACAATAATATTGATAATAATTTTAACTGTTATAGTAATGATAATGACAATAACATAAGGATAGGTTTATAATTTATATTTTCGTCTTTTTGTTAATAGAAAATTAACTACTTATTTTTATTATTTGATTATTTGAGGGTTTTTTTAAATATTAATTCATTTAGTTTTTTTTTAATTCTTAGAAAATGTTTATTTTTTATTCGTATTTATACATCTATGCTTTTAGTTTTTTTTTTTGGGATTTGTTTTTAAATTGGTTCAATCCTAAAATTTGAATTTATATTGGTAATCATTTTAAAATTAATATTGCTTCCTTTTCCCTTTATTCATTGTTTTTTTTTCTCTTATTGTTATTTGTTCTTTGGATTAAATGTTTTTTATGATTTACTATTTACGCAATAATAATGATAATTTTAGTGATTGGTTTTTTATTGTTTTTTTTTTTTATAAATATTTTGCTTTTTTAATGAATTTTCAGGGAAATTTCATTATTTTATTATATTGACAGTAATGTTGATAAAAAATTTAATTGTTATAGTAATGATAATAACAATAACATAAGGATAGATTTTCAATTTAAGTTTTTATCTTTTTGTGGATAAAAAATTAACTACTTATTTTATACTGGTTATTTCATTGAAACCTACTAAACAGATAAATTTATATCCATTTAAAATTCATATATTTTATAGAAAACTTGCACTTCGCAAAATTTCTATACAGATTTATTATTTTATCTAAATTTATGTTATAATAAAAAAATCACACATAATTAATATTTTTTTACGTTGAAAAAAAATATGGTTTCGCCCGCGACGAGGCGCGGGTGCCATGGCTAGTATATATATATTCAAACTAAAGAAAACAACAAAATAGTCTAAAGGAAAAGCTACTTTGCTTTTAATTGTTTTTATACCTACCTTTTATATTTTGAAAAAATAAAATTTATATCCTAAATTTTGTTGTGCTTGTAATATTTTATACCTTAAATCATTATATAGTTTAGTATAATTTACCCTTACCAGGAATAAAAATTGTATTTTTTAAAAATATAAAAAGAGTAACTTTAAAAAATGATTAAAATGGTTAAGGTGATTTTCTATAAAATAAAGATTATAATCTTATTTAATATACGAGCTAAAACTTCAAGAAATAGAGGTTGGGTGAGATATGAAAGAATTGTTTTTGGGAGTGTTTGACACTGCATTTTAAAAGTGTTTTTAAGAAGAAAAAAAATGATTTTTATTTATTTATTTTTTATTCCAAAGTAAATTTTTTTGTTATTTTTAAATTATTTTCATGTGTCGATATAAAAAATAATTTTTAAAAATAAAAAAAATATCATTTTAATACATTTTTGAACAAAAAAATATTTTAAAAATAACTTCAAATACACTCTCAAATATGCACAAATTAAAAAATTAGAAAGTAAAAATATTCCCACCCACCGCAAACGGCACGCTAGCAATATTTTTCACAAACATGAGCTATCTCTCAAGAATTCTTGTATTTCAAGATTTTAGATAATGTTTAAAATTTCATTTTCTGAATTTTATTTGGAGTATTGCTTCTTCTTTTTAAATATATAATAACATAAATGATAGATAGGAAATTATTGTATCTCTGTATTAGTCCCCATGAGCCATGGCACACATGTCACCAGAATTTGGAGAGATCATGAAGTGTACTGTGAGAATGCTCTCACCATAGAAAACACAGCTCATAGTTCATCTTCTCTTACAGTTCCCATTTCCCGAAAGTAAACAAATAATCTGACATATAAAGCCACAGTTACAGACTTCCATTTAAAGAGAGAGAAAATATCAGACACAGTCACGTTCGTTTCAAAGAGACGAGGTTCTTGGGAGAAATGGAGCAAATTTTACTAATGGAGAGACCAAATGAAGGAGGAAGAGGTCATCAAGAAAATGAAAATGGGAATTTTGGAATGGAATCTTTGGGGAGGTGCTTGAGCAGCTTTGTTGATGAAGGTAGCACAGAGAGCCACAGATTCTATCTTTCCAGAAGAACTGTGCTTGAGATGCTAAAAGATAGAGGCTATTCTGTTCCAAGTTCAGAGATTGACATTTCTTTGCAAGATTTTAGAGGCGTTTATGGTCAAAACCCTGATATTGAACTCCTCAAATTTTCTGCCACCCATATATCAGATCCTTCAAAACGGGTATGTTGTTTCTAGGGTTTGTTTGTTTTTCATTTCTCGTTTGGTTACTGAGAAAATTGTATTGAAAAGGAAGTTTTTTTATTTTTGGGTTTGCAAAGTATTCCCTTTTTCCCCTTATGATTTGTGGGTGGGTGTAATGGAATTTGTGGCGGCAGATGAAATCCATCACTGCATGTACATTGATCACCTTTATCTGCACCCAAGGTAACCTAAGATTGCAGTTTATTAATCATGCGTGTGGTGAAAATCATGATTGAAGCTGCTCAGTATAAGTAGCATGATTATCGTAATGAAACTGAATGCAGTTGACTATGGTCGATGGTGAGATAATATCGTTTGTTTTTGCAATAATGTTTTCTGAATTTTGGCTACAGATTTGTGAGATGGAAGTATAATATCAATCACACTATGTTTACAGATTTGTGAGATGGAAGTATTATATCAATCACACTATGTTTTTGGTTGAAGGAGTCAGTTAATGCAATTTACTGGTTATTTGAATGGCAGATGCTGGTGATTTTCTGTGGCTCTGGTGTGGTTAAAGTTGGCATGATTCGTCTCATTACGTTTCAGATTACTGACAGAGACAGTTTGACAGGTCTGATATTAGTCTTGCAAAACAACATAACTAGCCAGGCTATGAAAGCTCTGGATCTTTTCAAATTCAAGATTGAAATATTCCAGGTATGACTCCTAAGTAATGAATCTTACTTTCATGCTTTGCATATGTAGATGTTATCAAGAAAGAGCAAAAAAAAGGCCACTGCGTAGTTTTGTACCTGCTAATGTAGAATCTTGAGTAGGAACACTAGAGTTTTATCCTTCAGTAATTTTGCACGAAGTGGATGTTTAGATGTATGTAATCTTCATTTTCTATGCTCCAAGCCCAGGACTCTTAATATTGGAGTGGGCAATGACCCTTATTTGTCCTTGTGTTAAAAATCCATTACGCCATATTTTTATTGTTGTAGTGGATGGTGTGAAATAGCATGCAAATCCAGTTTTAGGTTGTCATTTGAATTACACATCAAATGTCCTTGTTTGAGCTGTCTTCTTGACGTCATATTGTTGAGTGCCTTTGGGTTCTTATCCCTATTCACGGTGGCTTATGGGAGTTATGTGTTTTAGGTGGTACTTTTACAAGCTGATTATGGCTGAATTTTCCAATTTTCTTTTGTTCAAGAGAGATTGGAATGTTCTTCATTGAGTGCTACCAGAGGATGTCCATTATGAGAACTAACAATGGTGGAAACTTTCTTTATTGCTTTCTGTTAATTTTCAACTGGTTCACCTTGATTGCAAATAATGAAAAGTGATATGCTGAAATTCCACTGCTTTGCGAATCATGGGGCCATGAGCATGTCAAAATTAAATTAATTTTTATGAAGCGATCAAATATCAAAATTGTGTTGACAAAGATGGTTTAATGTTAGAAGTTGTTTCATTAAAAAACATGTTCAGCTGTTTTGACAAAGCCGTGCAACAATAGAACAAATTAGACTGCATCCCTGTTCAGGTTTAGAATCTAAAATGCAGGAGTTATTGTTGAAAATCAATATTGTTCAGAAGAAATTCTTAGGTTACTGTATGCCCAAACTGGTTAAGTTGTGCATTTTTTTATATTATGGTAATTTAGGGCACCCTCTTGCTTTACAGCATAGACTGCGCAGAACAATTTCTACTTGACTTTTATCTATATAATTTTGTTTTTGGATATTAGACAAAGGGTGAATATTCAGACCGTAACTGCTGATCTTAATGTAGCTTTTGGCGATATGTAACTTGTATGCTGATTGCTTTTTGTGCTCCAGTCACGAAGTTCTCTAATTATGCTCCTAGTACTTGACGATGGTTTGGTTTGTCCACAGATAACTGACTTGCTTGTTAATATCACAAAGCATATATTAAAGCCAAAGCATCAAGTGCTAAGTGAGCAGGCAAAACAAAGGCTCTTGAAGAAGTACAGTATAGAAGAAAAGCAGGTCAGCTTTGAAACCAAGAAAAGCTACAAAGGATGTCTCCTGGAATAAATTTCTCTCTCGCTCCCTTGTTATGTTTATTGTTTCTTAAATGGTTAATAACTTTTCTTGATTGATTTATATGAATATTGTCACAAGGATATTAAAAAAATAGCAGGGATGATATAGAATAAGACAAAAGCAGAAGGCTCACCTTGAGAAAATATGATCATCTGAGTTTCTTTATCAGATGCATGGTAATGATCAATGCATCAATATAATAGATTCTAGCTGTATTCAGTTGATTAGTAAATGATATAATTTATTCTAGCAAGTATTTGCCCTAGTTGTGAAGTGGTTAATGATGCAAAAGTTGTGTTTTTACTACACAGTCAAGGCATGATTGTGACTGATTCACTCAATTTGAGTAATGTTACATTTCTCATATTATTTATAATTTACTTGGCTGGTAGCCTCATCTCTCAATCCTAATATTGATCTTCATTTCCTGTTATTTGACAGCTTCCTCGAATTTTAAAGAAAGATGCAATTTCACGATACTATGGACTCGAGAGGGGACAGGTGGTGAAGGTCACCTATGACGGTGATATTACCGGTTCACATGTAACTTACCGTTGCGTCTGGTGATGTAATGTGCTGTTCACACTATGTCACACTGGATTTTTTGGAACTGCTGTTTTTTATTCCAGCTTGTGTTATGGATACTTTTCAATGATATTTTATCATTGGTAGTGTGTAGCAATCTTATCTTCTCTATGATTCTCTTTCTTTCTGGTTCTTAGAGTGAAGCACAACTTGAACCTGAGAGTTGGAGAGAGTATAACCAGTAGTTTGTGCTTGGTTTGAAACTCAAGACCATAGTGGGCTGCTATATCGTATTAGTCATTTGAAATTGGAAAGTTTCAATAAAAAAGAAAAGCGGGATATATCAGATAAGACTATCGTTGGGCTCCATAGATAAATCCTGCACTAGCTACTTGACAATGCTTTTGCCAAATCTGCTGAAGTATAGGCTGGTCTGTCACAATTTCAGGACAGATGATGCAGTGGGAAAAAAGTTCTGAAAATGTTTCCCCCTCTCGTTACAAAAATGATTGATTTTTCCTTAATTTCATATCATCATGCGACCACTCTGATGACAGTAAACCTCTAGCTCTCAAGACCAAAATGTTATTCACTAATACACAGTGCACTGCCGGGAGAATCAAGAAATGAGTACCCCATGCATCAAATACATTACAGTATAGAACTGGGATTTATAATTAGCCAATCAAATGAATACACAGTTATCATGAATCCTTCTGCCCAGAAATCCTTCATTGTTTATGTCTTAACTACATTTTCATGAAGCTTTGGTTAACTGGGTTGATGAAAAATCTTCCTCAACTACAAAATCATTATTCGGTACATGCCCTGCCTTCTTCATTTCTGCATGAATATCATGGACTAATGAATAGATAAGATTAGATTGATAATGAGACTTGTCACGAGCTAAGAACACATGAACCCTGTTTCCAACCTCAATCCAACTGCAACCAGGCTGCTTCTTCAATCCCTTTTCTTTCATTTTCAACCTCACTCTCGAGGCTTCTCTCCATTTCCTACCAGAAGCATAAATGTTAGATAACAACAAATAGGTGCCTGCATTCTCGGGATCATCCTTTTCGAGCTCTTTTGCTGTCAGCTGCCCTATTTCCAGATCCCCGTGGGCATTACATCCGGCAAGTAGACCGCCCCAGATAGAGGATGATGCCTTGGTCCCTAGCTGCTTAATATAATCATAAGCCTCCTTGAGCCTCCCTGCTCGGCCACATAAATCCACCAAACATGCATGATGATCCTCTCTTAATTGTATGGAAATGTCTCTCCCAAGCTCGTCAAAATAGTCGAGTCCCTCATCCACCAGACCAGCATGGCTGCAAGCATTGAGCAATCCCACATAGCTAACATCGTTAGGCTTAAACCCTAAGCCCTGCATGTCCTCGAACAATTCAATTGCCTCCATCCCACATCCATGATGTGCATAGGCTGCAATCATACTATTCCACAAAACCAAATCCCTCTGGCCTATCACTACTTCATCAAATATTTTCCTTGCAATACTCAACTCCCCGCATTTCGAGTACATATTCAAGAGTGCAGATGCGACAAATGTCGTATCCTGATGAACACTTTTACTGATCAACAAATGAACTTGCTGCCCTTCACCAAGACCAGCTAAGTCACTGCAAGCTCCCAAAACATTGACAAAGGTCCCCTCATTGGGCTTGGCTCCGCCATCCTTCATCATTTCCACAAAGACCTTCAATGCTGATTCACTTTCTCCCTTTTGAACATACCCGGTTATCATGGTAGTCCAGGAAACAACATTCTTTTCAGGCATCTCATTGAACACCTTCCTTGCCCTTGCTAGCTCTCCATTCTGAATAAACCCTGTGATCATTGTATTCCACGAGGATAAATTCCTTTCAGGCATCCTCTCAAACAGATCAAAAGCCTCATCCAGCCTCATATTCTTGGCATAACCAGTAACCATCGCATTCCAAGACACGACATTCCTCTCTGGCATCCTATCAAAAGCCTTTCTAGCCTCGTCAACTCTACCAGACCTCGCCAACCCCATAACCATCGTAGTCCATGAAATCACATCTCTTTTAGGCATTTCATCAAACCTCCTCCTAGCCTCCTCCACCCTTCCACATTGAACCAACGCAGCAATCACAGCATTCCAAGAAACCACATTTCTCTCGTGCATCCTCTCAAACACCTCAATAGCCTTATCTACCTCCCTATTTTGTCCATACCCATCAATCATTGTATTCCAAGAAACAACATTCTTCACTGGCATCACCTCAAATAACCTCTCAGCTTCCTGAATCCTCCTCAACCTCACATACCCACTTAACATCGCAGTCCAAGTGACCACATCTTTAATTGCATCGACTCTATCAAACAAACCCCTTGCTTCCACAATCAATCCGAATTTTATATATCCAGAAATCAATGTTGTCCACGTCACCACATCTCGTTCAGGCATTTTGTCAAAAACTTGACGTGCGTCATGGATATTCCCTTCTCTACTTAGCCTAGTGATTAGCCAATTGGACCGTGCTATATCAGAATTGCGAATGCAATCTCTGTTAGGTACTGGAATTTTGCTTGAATGATAAAGATTACATAGAATTAAGGGTAGTTTATTAGTTTTTCTTGAATTTCGAGAGTTAGTTATTTTGGACAATAATTGCATTTCAGAACACAACAATCGACAAGCACCCAAGCCCGGTAGGTTAAACTGAAATTTAATTGAGCCGGGTCTACCAGTTTGAAAAACCAATAAAGAAAAAATTACCCAGTTAGATCATATTAAAAATCTGAGTTGACTCGTTACTATATCATTTCAGGTTAAATTAGACCAAAACTTGGTTTCTTAACATGTTAATATTTTTATCTTTTCACGTAAAACTCGGTCAAAATCTAGATTTTAACATGTTATTTAAAAAAAAAAAAAAAAAAAAAAAAACGATGTTGTTTTGATTTTTTTTTTAAATAATTTAAAATTTATCTTTTTACCATGGTATGGATTTTATCACTAATTAATCTAATATTTAAAATTATAGTGAAAGTAATGATCCACTAATTTTTAAACTTTTGTTAGGATTTGAATATAAGAAAATCCATATTTTTAATTGTTTTAGATGAGATGTATGGAATTTTAATGGCTCAGTTCATCTTGTAGATTTTTAAAAAACTTTTGTGAAAATCATATGTATAATCATTTCATTTTCCATTTAATAATATAAGGAAAATAATTAAAATTAATGGTCTCACAATCATTTACAATAATAGCATTAAAAGCCAAAAACAATAGTCAATATATTTCGTTTCATATCTCTAAAAATTTTTTTTTTCAGGTCAACTCGCGCGTACCTTAACTAATTTTACAAGTTTTAAAGTTGACGACCATATAAATCTCCAGTAACCATTATATTAGCAACCACATGACTCGAATTTAAAACCGCAGAAAAAACAAACATTTTAGTTCCAACCTCTTATCACTGGACCACCTAATAGATAATTAATGTCTCTAGAACTCAAAGTGATGAGTGATGTCTCTATAATAGTCTTATATCACGCACTATCTTGATATTCCCATCACTTTATTTCTAGCATCTTTAAAGTCAATATAGGGCATGTTTGGGAGAGCTGTTACGGTAGCTTTTCAAAGTGCTTTTCATGCCGAAATACATCAAAATGATGTTTTTTTATTTTTTTTATTTTGATATCAGCATATCAAAATGATCTAAAAACACCAAAACATATTCATTTAAAATGAAAAAAAAAATACCAAAAACTGCGGCACGGCAGGTGAAACGCGGTGTCAAACATCTTCATAATCTATGGAGCAAACTATATAAAACAGCCACCATTTGTTTTGTGGATGAAGTGACAAACAAAGGTTCAGGTATGAGAAGGATACAAGGCTCGACAAGAGACCAGGAATGCAAGCACATGAACACCTTTCATTTTATTTACATAACTTGCCAGGGAAATGATACGAAATCCATTCGTATGCCTCACTAGCAATCCATTAGGAAAGGGTAATGGTCCACTATCAATAACTTATCCAGTGAGCTAGACCTGACACTCCCTAAAATTTGCAATATCTTCTTAGTTTTTCTATTTTTGTCGATGAATGAGAAATTTATTTATTAAAATAAATAGGAGGCCGATCAAAGAAAATAGCCTTCAAGTGTCGGACATGAAGATCATGCCAATCAAGGATTAATTGAGCTTCGTACTAAATCCATATCTCTTAAATGTCTTCAAGTGGCGTGGTGTTGTGACGAATAGTTTAAACTTTGCATTGCAGGTTTTGAATTCGATTCAGAACGTGTGTATTTTATAAGAGTTTGGGACAGTCGGGGTTATACTAGCTTTCCCGGGCCTATAAAGCATGCCTAAGAGGTGGGGTTTTCTTGCATAAAAAAAGAGAGAAAAGGATTAAATGAGACCATTGATGCTCTATAGTTAAATTAATTCATTGTCTTAAACCTACAGTTTAAGATATTATGTTAGACCTCAAGATTTTATTTATATTATTCTCTAACACATCAAAACTTGAAACTTATTGTTTTACACTATCTTGTGTTATCAGTTAATTTTAATTAGAAGAAAGAATAAGAATGATGAGATTAGAACATGTAATCTTTTTGGTCAATAAAGCTTTTATAACATATAAACAAATAATCTTAACTTAAAAATTTAAATTATTAGATGAGATCTTAAGATATGATTTATATTAATTTCTGACATGCAATACAAGTCAGCACTATGATTTTAGTGAAAGCTTCTCAACTGCTCGTACCAACACCATGGTATCTAAAAAACCACAAAATAAAACTATCTAGTAGGTGACCTAGTGATACGAGCTTGGAATTATGGAGTTTACCCCCCTTATGATTTCAGGTTCGAGCCGTGTGGTTGTTAATGTGATGGCCACTTGAAGTTTACATGATCGTTAATTTTAGTACCTGTGTAATTAGTTGAAGCGCATGTAAGCTGGACTGAACATCCACAGTAATAAAAAAACACAAATTAAGATGTCTAAGACGCAAACACATGTTGTCAAACTTTGAAATTCATGCATAAGCATATAGAAAGAGATACACAACATGTTTAACCAAGTGAGGGGTCATAAAAGACTCCATCAACTCCTATTGATGATGAAAATGACATTATGGGATGAAAAAATAAACCTCCTGAAAACCTTGACAAAGAAACCTGATAGCAATATAATCATTAATAAACCACCTTTGTACCACTAGCTTTCCTGTAGAAAAATGATGTCAAGGAAAACACTAATTATATGTTAAAGTTACAACTTTATTCCAGTTTTACATTTATGTTAAGGTCACCTCTTTCTCATGTTACATTCAAAGAAAGCTCTACATCAAGAATACTAGTAACTACATAAACTATGAAAATATTCTCCTTTTTTATCCTAATCACACATAATTCCTTGAAATTTTATAAGACACAAACACAAACATTAGACAGATTGCTTAGTCATGCTGCCGACAAAATAAAGATATCATGCATCCAAGACTAAATTATAAAGAAAACTTATTTTGATATTTTAAATTCCAGCAGTTAAGTAGTTGTAGTAGAGTTTAACAAACACCAGTTTAACAAACACCAGAAGACATCACATTGATTCAATTATAATTGAGGAAATTTCAATTTTTCACGCCACAGTTTACGAGTCGTGAAAGCATAAAACACTGAGGCTAAAATAGGCTTTTAAAGCGCTCTGAATGTCCTTAGATATCTAATTTTTGTTCCTTTTCCTTGTGATTTCCGAGTTGCCAACATTTGAAATGCTAAAGGGGAAAATGAGCTTTTAAGAACATCGAATCTCCTTCAATTTGTATCTTAGTTATCTCTTAATTTATAGGTTGTAAATTTATTTTAAATCAAACACATATGTCAAAAGATATGCAGCAATTCTCCTTTGCACTATATAGACATATTTAAAGGTATGATCCATTTGGCAAAATGTACTTTCTTTTAGACTTTGAACCCAAGTCTATTCATCATTGCAAACCTATCCTAGGAAAATTGATTAGATAACACCAACACTATAGCAATCATAAGACAAACCAAAACACCAAGCAACTTATCTTAGGTAGAGCGTACTGGGGGTGCTAAAACCTTTCCTTTACGCAACTAGTCCGTTGCTTTAGAATCTATAAAAAACCAATTAGTTTTTCTAGTGAACATAATACTAGGTTACGACTCCCTTTTCACAAAACCAAAAAACCCCGACACAAATCCCCTCTCCTAGGGGGGTTGCCGTGATATCGTGCTCTCGTGGAGGGTGCGACAAATATTAGTAACGTCACTATTGTTATTATGATTATAACAACTAAAATTATTATTACTATTAGTGCCTAAAGAATAAAAAAATATTAAATTATCCCGAGAAATAAAACAAAAAACCCAAAAACTTTAACAAAAAAGCAATCAAGAAGACAAAAAAATAACTAAAATTATTATTATTATTATTATTATTATTATTATTATTATTATTGCGTAAACAATAAAAATCATAAAATTATCCCAAAGAATAAAATAAAAAACCTAAAAACTTTAACAAAAGAGCAAACAAAAAAAATAAAAAAGAACAAAACCAAAATAAATATTATTAGCATAAAAAAACATTTGATTTGAAGAATAAATAAAAATAAAAAAAACAAAAAAAAAAGGGAAAAAGAAAGTAATATCAATTTTCAAATGATCATCAACACAAATTAAAATTTAAGGACTAAATTGAATAAAAACACAACCTTATGAGAGAAAATAATAAAAATTAAAAACCAAAACTAAGAGTATAGAGACATAAATATGAACAAAAAATAGGGACTGCTTTAGAAGGACCAAAAAATTAAAAGGAATTAAAACCAAATAAAGAATTAAAAGAATAAGGGCCAAAATAAAAAAACAAAATATACGATCAATTTCAATCGAAGGACAAAATTGAAACAAATCAAAACTTCTATACCAAAAAAATTAAGGGAATAAAAACCAAACCTAAAATTAAAACAATAAAGGCCGAAATGAGAAACAAAATATAAAATCAATTTCAATTGAAGAATAAAATTGAAACAAATCAAAACTTCTATAGCATAAATCAAGACAGAAAAAACCAGGGACTAGAATGCTAAGACCATGAACAAAGAGGATTGCCATGCATTTTAGGTTGCATGAAAGATAAAAGGGGAAAAAAAGATTAACCGACCACCGGCAAGTCTTCGACCACCATAAGACGACACACGTACCACCATGTGAAAGAGGCCAAAGTGGCACATCCAATGAGATGGAAGATGGGCATTTTTCACCATCGCATGATGTCACATGCGTTGTCTGTATGACACGGACAAAAAACAATTGTTGGCGCGTCTTCTAGATGCGCTAGTAGTTTTTTGAAAAAAAAGAATTAAAAATATAAAATTACCTAAACACCCTCTAAAGCACGTGTAAGAACGAAAAAAACACATGAAAAATACCAATATACCCATAATGCCAACTCTTCACTCTTGTCTTTTCTGAGGGTAAATCAGTATTTCTACCGCTCATTAAAATGGAAAAACTAACAATATCCTTATCAGCAACTCTTATTTTTTGTCTCATTAAAGAGCAAAATAATTATTTTATTATTCATTAAAAATCAAAATGTGCATAACACTCTTCACAAGTTAATGTTTTTATTGCAAGTAGAGGTAAAATTAATTTTACTGTTAAAAAAAACACAAACACGCTAAAATCAATAATTAAATTTTATAAATGGAAGAGTATAATAGTAATTATATTATTATAATCCATATGTCTATATCTATTGTGAAAATCCCACATGGTCTACCCACAGGGTTTAGTTTTTCTTTAATTAATATCGTAGGGTTTTGTTATTTATTGTTATTATTGTGATCTGACGAATGTTTTATTTAGCCCTCGTTGCACCTAAAACAAAATGTTCACATTTTAGCTCCGTTCAGTGGCGCCAGTGATTGTCCTCCGCTAAACCAGTCCAATACCCTAAATTTCAGTCTTATAATGACATCTCTCTCTCTCAAACCCTGTTTTAGCTCTCTCTATACTGAACTCAGCAACAACCGGGTGAGAAGGATTTCTTTCTTTCTTTTTGTGCGTGTTTGTTTTGTTTATGGACTCAATGGGCTAGTGATTCTTAATTTTTGGCTGTAATGATTTTGCAGGGTTTTGGAAGTGGGTTTTTGCCTACAAGTTTTTGGGTTAAAAAGGACTGCAGTTTAAAGGGGAAGAATTTGATTATTGTAAAGAAATTTGAAGTGAATTGCTTGAAAGATAAAAATATGGATGTGAAAACTTCAGCTTTGGTTGATGGTGTAGCAGAATGTTTAAATGGTATGTGCTTTTGTTTTGTTCTTATTGTTATTTGAATTTATGAGCTTACTGTGTTTGCAGTTTTTAATGTAAATCTTGCATATTTTACAGAAATTGAGACAAAGGAACCTAGTGTTTCGACAATATTGATGAATTTTGAGAACAAGTTCGACCCTTATGGTGCAATGAGCACACCGCTTTACCAAACAGCTACATTTAAGCAGGTATTGTTGAAAGGAAGCAACTTTATGTGCTGTGTTACAGATGATGATGAAGATGAAGGGGTTGTTTGACATTGAGTTTTAACTTGTTTTTTTTGTTATTTGTTTTTTGCTCCAAAATATTTTTTTAGTATTTTTGGATTGTTTTTATGTCTTAATGTTAAAAATAAAAAATATTATTTTAATATATTTTGAAGTGAAAAACACTCTAAAAAGTAATTGTTATCGAACTTTCAAACATACTGAAAGTGTATGTGTAATGTTGATGAAGTTTTAATGTATTTGTCATGTCATGTTTATAACAAAATTGGGGCAATAAAGTAACAAGTTTGGATTGCATGTGATGAGAATAGGAATATAGAGTCATGTACATTAGTTTAAGAAGCTTGTGGAAGTTGATATGCTTTTGACATGGACTTAGTTCCCTTTTATACGTGATATTTCCTTATTCGTATGGCATAACGCATGCTTAGCATCATTTCATTTTGGGGGTTTTGATGATTTTTTTTAATGCTTTGTAGTGCAGTCATCAGCCACAGATAGTGGTCAATATGATTATACTAGAAGTGGAAATCCTACCAGGGATGCCTTAGAAAGGTATTTTTTTTGTTTGTTGGTATGTATAATGCTGATGAAGCAGTTTTCACAACTATTAGAAGAATATAGCATTAGTCATTTCCTTGCATCTTTTTCCTTCTAAGCTTATTTCTGCTTTTATTCTTATTTTTTTTAGCCTCCTGGCGAAGCTAGATAAAGGAGATCGAGCATTATGCTTTACAAGTGGAATGGCTGCTTTGGCTGCTGTCACTCATCTTGTTGGGACAGGTTTTTTTCACTCCTTTTGTTGTCTCTTGTTTGCACACACAATCTGTTTTTTAGTTAATATTTGGTATTGTGGTAGTGGTTGCTATTTGGTATTGTGGTAACGGTTGCTTTCAAAGTGTTTCTTTTGCTTCAAAATGCATTAAAATAATTGTTTTTATTTATTAAAATTTATTTTTGATATCAGCACATCGAAACAATCCAAAAATACCAAAAACAATTAATTCAAAGCAAAAAAAAAAAAAATCATTTTTTTTAAAGTGTGGTTGGTCCATGGAAACAAACACACTTTTAATCTACCATGCAACATTATTAGCTATGTCTCAAAATATCCCCAGTTCATTATAGTTTGGAGATTGAAGTAGGCTCTAAGCATTTGGCAACTGTAATTACATAGGTTTGAGGTTATGAGTTCCATACTCAGCACATGTTTGTGTAAATTTGTCGTTGTAGAAAGTCTACTTTGTTCTTAATATGGAAAGAAATACTTAATATTGAATTTTTGTGGAATATTTCATGTTAACTTTGTTCAATGCCATCTTAGGCCAGGAAATTGTTGCTGGAGATGACATTTATGGTGGCTCTGACCGATTGTTGTCACAAGTAACTCCGAAGGCTGGAATTGTGGTTAAGTTAGTATGGTTTCTTTTATTTTTGTTTATCATGATCCTGTTGTAACTGAAATCTGAGATACTTATGCTTAGCAATGTGCAGACGGGTAAATACAAGTGATTTACAAGAAGTTGCATCTGCAATTGGTCCCCAAACAAAGCTTGTATGGCTAGAGAGCCCAACTAACCCTCGTCAACAAATTTCTGATATTCGTGTAAGAGTCACTTTTTCAAAGTTAGGAAATTTGTTTGTTAATAAGTATTAAGTTTATTGTTATTGTGGTAGAATATCCTAATTTGACCGTTTGGAAGTTAGGCTATAAGGAAGTGTTCGCTATTGATGTTTTGTATTTTTTATATTATGCATATGTGAATAAATGCATTCTGGTTATCCTGATTGATACTGTTCAAAAAAGAAGTTGTGGCTGGTTTATAAAAATGGCTGACCAATAGTAACCCGCAGCACAGGGATATATTGTTCATAACTATTCTGCCTGTCTTTTTGGTTGTCTGTATTAATTAGCTATCAACTGTTGTGTTTTTACTGTTTATTTTTATTTACAATGGTTTGCTGATCTTGTCAAGGTTTCAGAAAATTGCAGAGATGGCTCATGCACATGATGCTCTTGTCTTGGTTGATAATAGTATTCTGTCTCCTGTATTATCACAACCACTGGAACTTGGAGCAGGTATGGCCAATGCATTATGGTTGTAACAATTAGGTACTTCAGTTCTGCCTGGTGCTTAGTTTTGAATTATCCATGTCGCTTGCAGACATTGTGATGCACTCTGTGACTAAATTTATAGCTGGACATAGTGATGTCATGGCAGGCGTACTTGTGGTAAAAGGGGAAAGGTTATGGCTCTATCTTATGTATTTCTTAGTGCATTTGTAAGGGATGTCTTTTGTTTCCTTTACTATCTTCAAGTTTTAGCTAATGATTGTGTACTTGTAGAAGATATTGTGTGTCCACCTTTGTTATTTAGCGTCATAGCATGCTTTGATGTGTGAGAATTCCATATGAGGATAGAAAGTCTGCTCTCTTCAGAGCTCTTGTATATCCTTTCAATCAGGGT
Source organism: Salix caprea (assembly GCA_964035475.1). Classification (NCBI taxonomy): domain Eukaryota; kingdom Viridiplantae; phylum Streptophyta; class Magnoliopsida; order Malpighiales; family Salicaceae; genus Salix; species Salix caprea. The sequence continues at coordinate 27,913,811 of OZ037743.1, read as the reverse complement.
TAAAAATTGCTTTAGCATAAAGAAACTGGGGGTGAGCAAAAAAATCGATTATACTGAGAAAACTAAAAAAAACTCACAAAAACAAACAGTAAAATAAACCCGATAAGAAAAAAACTTGCATTTTAACCCTAGCAATTAACAAACCAGCCCCCCCCCCCCCAACTTAAACTAACAAATGCTCATAACCAGTCACCTGCTCTATCTAAATTAGTATCATTGTTTCTCAATCTCTCTATATCAAAGTTGCTCCTCCAAGCTCCCAGCTTCTCTCAGTATCTCTGGTTCTTGCATGTTATTTTCCAAAGGGGTATTTGAGCCTTTTGATTTAACCATGGTGTGCTTTATCTACAGATCAATTTTGTGCCCCACTTCTTTTTACTCAGGTCAATAAAAAATGTCAACGATTGCAGATGTGTTCATATGAAAATGAAGGGGTTGTGTTGTGTAAAGCTAATGGTTTCACACTTGTTGGTATTTGCCGTGCTAATTTTCCATTTTACACTTCTTAGTTCTTGTCAGTAAACATACCATTTTTTCTTTAATTTTCCATTTTACATGGTTGTAGATGTGTTCATTGTTGAACTGCTTCGTCTATTGTAGAAGAAGCACCTGTCAATAGCCTAAACAACTATTTCAGTTTTTTTTCCTGTTTTTAATCCTAAAATAACCAAACTGAAAATAATCAGTTTAAACTGGTTTTGTTGCCTTTTTTGAGTGAAAACCAAACCAAAAATGCTCAACCTTAAAAAAAACCATTGGCTATATACAATGCTACTGCTTTATGTGCATTTTTCGGCGTATTTCACTTGCCTTTTAATAGCCATATGTGATATAGAGTTGAAATGCCCTACCACCTGTGCTCTTGCGCTTCTTTGTTAGCATTGATCCTTTGATAGGAGAAAACCTGTTTGCATACTGTACTATTAATGCCAAACAATTTATTGTGTTTGCAAACAGTTTTTTTCATCAGTAGGCATTCATCATAGTATTTGCGTTTCGCACTTCAGCCTCTTCTTTGAGTTTCGCCAGATTGGGCCTGAATGCATTACCAATCTCAATCTGTAAAGCCTCTAAGTCAGACTTTCTTTATCAATATTCAGGTCTTAAACCCCCACCCCCGATTCCATCTTCTTAATTCTTGAGCTGTCCTGCCCAGATTTAGGGAAAGTCTCAGGCTATAAGGCATTGGGGAATGCTTTTGCCAAGCTTTTCTGACCACGTCCACAATAGATGGGTGCCTTAACCAAAAGCTTATGGAGTTCCCATTGATGAAGTTGTCTTTTCCCCTTGAGTGGATATAGTTGCTGTATTCTAAATTCTGTTTTGGAACTGCTCTGCATGACACACACTCATGGTTTAAGTTGAGAAACTTAGTATAAATACTTGAGGTCATTAATCTCCCTTAGCCAGTATAAATATCTGCAGTGACTACCTTCGTAGACTTTATTTCTTTTAAACATTTATAATTTATTTATTTATGAAGTCTTTCCTGCATTTCCAGCTTGGCAAGAGATCTGTATTTTCTCCAAAATGCAGAAGGCTCTGGGTTAGCACCATTTGACTGTTGGATTTGCTTACGAGGCATCAAAACCATGGCCTTACGAGTTGAGAAACAGCAGGTGCTAATTTCAATTCACTAATATTTATTGTATATCATACAATCTGATGAGTGGAAAAACTGAGTTCAAACTTAACCAAATAGTTTAATATTCTGATGACCTATATGTAACAACTCACTTAGTACAATCTTTGCCTTTTGGCAGGAGAATGCACAGAAAATTGCCGAGTTCCTTGCATCACATCCACGGGTGAAGAAAGTAAATTATGCCGGTCTTCCTGGTCATCCTGGACGTGATTTGCACTATTCTCAGGTGTGCCTGGTGTTCGACATAGCATAGATATTTACAGCGTTCTTGCAGCGTGAAACCTTTTATATAAGAAAGCCCTTTTATTAACATCTCTTGCAGGCAAAGGGTGCAGGATCAGTGCTTAGCTTTCTCACAGGATCATTGGCTCTCTCGAAGCATGTTGTTGAGAGTACTAAGTATTTCAGCATAACTGTCAGTTTTGGTAATCATTCTTCCTACTCATCTTCTCATGACTTGGAAATATTTTTGGGGGTAATTCAAAATCCAATTGATAAAACCTCAGAGATATCTGCATGGTGAAAGATGATGTTTGGAGATACAGACCACTATTGTCTTTGCATGTTAGAATTTGAATGCATGTCCACTTTATATGCAACTAGAGATAATGAAGCTGAGAAAAAAAACACCAGAGGGATTTTGGAAACAGATTATTCCTCAGTGTGTATTGAAATCTTAGATCATGGAAGTACTGATTTTATGTTTGGTTTCCGCACCTCGTAAGACATTCAGTTGATATTCAATATCACCATAACCTATGCATCTCATATTTCGTAAAAGCTAAGGTTGTGAATCTTGAAAGCTCTATGAGAGGGCATTCATTTGCTCCAATATATGCTTTCAGCAAGAGGCTTGCAGATTTAATGTCTGCCTTGTGTTGTGTAGCCTTCAATTTTAAAATCCAATCTGTAAACAGTATATAGATGGGGATCGTCATGTTGCAATACTGTCTGATCAAATTGAAATGATTGTGAATGTTTTTAGCTCGTGCTTGGTTGCAAGCTGCTTCCTTACCATGTAATTTCTATTGCAGGGAGTGTCAAATCCCTTATAAGCATGCCCTGCTTCATGTCCCATGCCAGTATACCAGCTGCTGTACGAGAAGCCAGAGGTCTCACCGAAGATCTTATTCGTATCTCAGTGGGGATAGAGGATGTCAATGATCTGATTGCTGATTTAGACCATGCAATAAGAACTGGACCATTATAGATGTTTGAGCGTCTCCAAATTTAACCACAAACTGTACGCCAGCCTCCCTCCTGCCTTTTTACTTGTAACAGGCAATTGTTTGAATTATTTTGAAACTTTCATAATTATTTGCTACCTGGGGTGTTGAAATATGGGATGGTGTTGTGTTGCTCGTGTCAACAATTCAACTGTGCATTCAAAACAATTAAAGTTGGTAGAGCAGCTTTCCAGCTGCTGCGTGTGTAATTTCTTTTATCCAACTCTATCCATGGTATATGCAATCAACTCGAATAGAAACAGATCAAAACTACAAGATGGTGTTTGTTTTGCTCGATGACAAAAGGACGGGGCAACTGGGACTTTGTTCTACGACTGCCCTCGAAGATTAGCTCCCCATGTTCAATTTTGGAAGGACACCTTTCCTGGTTATGGCAGCCAGTAAAAGATTTTGAGGCTGAAATGAGTGAAACATTTAAAGCCATAGTTGTCGATTCCGTTATGCTAAAAAAACCGAGATGAAACGGTGTCGTTTTTGTCTCGGTTTTAATTCCGGCCTATTCCGGAAATTCCGGTCAAATTCTGGCCGAAACGTCTCGGTACCGTTCCGGGTGTGCCGTTCCGGCCTTCAAATCCTCTTTATTTTGATTAACTTGTGATTTTGTTTTCTAATTTTGAGATTATGTTTGTTTGACTTTGTGTTTATATTGTATAATTTAAAGTTAATTTATCTTGAATTTTAATTATACTTGTTAAATTAATATTTTAATTTATATATATATATATACATATAATTATTTATATATGAATAGCACAACCCCGAAACAGTCCGAAACCGGAACGTTCCGTTCCAATAGAAAAACTGAAACGGTACGCCGAAACGGTCCGAAATCAGAACGTTTCGTTCCAATAAAAAAACCAGAACGGCGACTGGAACAGAATTGATAACTTTGTTTAAAGCTGCATGATTGGTGTGAGGCCAGCAAGCATTGATGATGTTGACTTAACAAGCAATACGAAGGAGACAAGCAAAGATTTCAGCCAGATATGTCCTAGAAATGGAAAATTTATTTCATTGCCAATTGGACTGCCTAGTTGTTTTCTTAGCTGTACAGAGCTCTCACTCTGCAAAGCCAGTTTTTGTATGATTGAAATTTAAGGGGGATTAATTATAGGGGATTCGAGGCATTATCCAATTATATAGTCCAATCATTGAGCCACCCCAAATAAATAAATAAATAAATAGTATGAAAGTTTTGCAACCAAAGGGTGATATTCAACATGGATATTTTATTTATGGTCACAAAATATGCTACAACTAATGCATAATGTTTTTAAAAAATATATCAAAATAAATCTTTATTTTGTTTTAACATAACCAAGGACTTTGTTGTTATTGCAGTACTATAATTAGTGTATTTATATATAATTATTTTTAACATATTTTCATTAAATTCAGATTTAAAATAAAATAAAAACTGGGGACTTATTTAGTTATGCATTAGCTGAGTTGTTTTCAATTAAGGTGGACAATATATCATTGTCATTCATGCTCATCATCACAGGTCCGGAAATTCCAAAACGGTCAACTCAGTCCTTCACCAAAACTCATCCAGTCATCATACATAACGACCGCCTTTTACACCTAATTTTTTTTTATTTTTTTTATCTACTCTCAATGAACTCAAATATCTACAAATTCAGTTACAAGTTTGAATCATTTTATAATCATTTAAATAGAGAAAATCCCATAATTTGATCACCCTATTTATCTCCTCCAATAAGAAATATATTTTCTTTCCAACAAAATTTATTAATAATAATATATTTAAGGAGACATGCTTACTTCTATTGTGTTCTTGAATTTAAAGTGATGAGATTGATATTTACAAAAAAAATATTATTTTTTAAAAATAAATTCAATGGATATAAGAAAAAGTCTTTAAAATTAAATAAAGAGCCTTTATTATTAAATAATAATTAACATGGACTTTTAAATATTTTTATTAAAGTAATACGAGAATTTGAATAAATTAGATAACTCAAACTGATTATTTGGACTACTCATCAATACCAATTTATTATTTAAATATCTTCTCCTTCCAAATTTAGGTTCACATTAAAAAAAAAAAGAACAGCAAATTTGGTAAAAGAAAAATCCAAAAGTTGACCAATATTTGACCAAGCAGTACGCCAACAAAACTAGAGAGTCCCAATCAATCACCACCACCTGATCTCTTCACTTGTCCCCACAGCTCGCACGACTACCACGTGGCATGATTCCATGCTTCTTCTTCCCACCCATAAAAATAAAAATATTCCTCTTCATAACCGGATAAAAAAAAGAGGCACAATTATCGATCCATACCCCCCTCCCTGTTATCTCCTTTTTCTCTCACAAAATTTCCTATTTTTAAGGTAGATTAATAATAACAATTATTATTATTATCAAACGCTGTATTTTATCCGTTTATTATTATTATTATCATTTTTTCTTATATTTATTTAACTGTCTGCATTTATTTTTTTTACTTTTTGTCGAAATTAATGTGTTTTTTCTCTTTTCTTTGATTGTTTGTTTGTTTGTTTTGTTGTTATTGTGACTTTTTTTGGTGAATTATGGTGATCAGGTTGTCCTTTTTGTGATTTTGTTGAATTGTGACCGGGTCTGTTTGATTTATGAGAAAATTGATAGATAAGGGAGGAAAAGTGTTTGGTTTCCGAGAAGATTGAGGGGGAATGGTGTTTTGGCTTGGAAAAGCTTTGAACTTGGTGCAAAAGGATTAAGCTTTATAATTTTTTTTATTAGTTTTGTAATTAGGGACTTGGGAGGTTATGTATGAACCTGAATTATTAAGGAGAATTAGGGCTGGATGGATTGCAATACAAATCTTGTGTTTGAACTGTTTTTCCCATTGTTAATGGTTTTTTTTTCAAAATTTAGAGATGAAGGACGAGTAGTGTGTTAAAGGGTGTTTTTAAGCTTGAAAAGGAATGAACTTGGGTGAGAGAAGGATTGAAGATGTTTATTTTCTTCGCTGTGTTGCAATTAGAAGTTAGTGGTTTAGGATTAATTATTAACGAAAATTAGTGCTAGATTCAAAGGAATTCAAACTCAATCGTGAACTGTTCCTTAAATGCTAAGTTGTAATTTGATTTTTCTGAGGCTTATTAGCGGTGTTCTAATTGTTATTGGTTATTTAAGTCCAATTGGATGCTCTGCAATGGACATTTTTTCTGACACAGACACCTTTTTTTACCCTTTTCCTTTTGGGTGTTCCTGGCAGCTGAATTTACCGAGTTCTAGTATTTATTCGAATTCTCACTACTTAATCCTTTGCTTAGGTGTGAGTGCCTGGGCTGCCATCTGGTGCAAAATTACATGGTTAATTGACTTTTCTTTTTTGCTTTACTGGCATAGCTGATTTTGATGGAAGTTATCTCTGGTTTTTTGTCTTACATCTGATAACATTGGAGGATAATTCGTGAATATTGATTCTTGTTTATGCTTGTTTCAGTTTAGACCCTTTTTCATCAAATCTAATATTTCTTGAAGCCTCGAGGAAATAGCATGGAAAATAAAAATAGAGTAATGGAGGATATTGTCACATAGAAGGTTATTCAGCTTTTTCTCCTTTTCATTTCCAATATCAAGAGATGTCGAGTGGACCAGTGAGAAGGGTCTTACCAAAAGACATACAAGTGGTAAGTTGTCGATCTTTGAGCTTTAGAGTTGATGAATATTTGATATGTGCTATCTTGTCCTACTAATTTTAATAGTAGAATTATTTTGTATCAAGTGAGCAGCCAATGAGGATAGTTGAAAAATGCTGATTTTTGTTTACAAAATTAGTTTTGATCTTTGGCTTCCTCAAGCACCATGTATAACAAATGTAATTCCAAAATGCACTCTTGATAGGCTACCTGACCCTGTGTTGAATTGTTCTAGTTGATTTTCATGGAGATAGATGCCAAAAGTTTTGAACTGATTACATGTCTTCTTTGCTAGATAGCAGTGCCTTATATATAACAATCAGCACATTTGATTCTTTCCTCAGGCCTTTCCCTGATAAATACTGAAATGGAATCTTGATTTTAATATGGATATCCAGGTCCTAATTGGAGAGTCTTCATCATGTGCAGTAAATTTGGAAGTATTAGCAGACAATACTCACCTGTGTATGAGATTAAATCTCAGGTTCTTAAGTTAAAGGTCAACTAACAGACAACATTTTCGTTGTCTTTCCATGCAAGGGTCACAGTTAATAATACCCAGTGGGAATGTATCTTGTCTATAGGATTTTGTAAGTTCAAATCATTATTTTGAGCTAAATGTGTACATGTCCATTGGCCTTTTTTGTAACACTCTTCTAGCTATGCATGTGATAGCTTGGCTTTATTTTTATGTTGGTGACTCAGTAGTTCTTTTTCAGTGCTAGCCATTCAACGTTAACTAATTTAGAAAAAAATCGTAAATAACCAAGGAGAACAGGACAGTCTGGACACCTGCTATGAACACAATACCCAGTGTGTCCATAAAATATTTATATGAAGAGATGCTAATTAGAGATTGTCTATCATCTGTATCTTTTTCCTTGGGAAAATGGGATTCTATTTTCATGGGGTTGAGGGATCATTAAATAAGCTTTTAGACCTTTTAGACCTTGACATAACTATGCAGTCGTCAAAAATCTCCTTATGTTTTTTTCCAGGTGCAAAATCTCATAGAGCGGTGTCTTCAACTGTACATGAACCAGAATGAAGTTGTGGAAACATTGTTGGCTCAAGCAAAGATCGAGCCTGGTTTCACTGAACTCGGTAACAATTAATATTGGAACTCCTTGATTATGTGTTATGGAAAGTTTAATGAGTAGATTCTACACATTCTATTTCCTACAGTTGCACTTTTGAGGGTTGCTTATTGTCTTCTTGACCCCTTGAAAGTGCTGCGTAACGTCGTGTTAGGATAATTGGTTTTGAGTTTTCCCACCCTTTTGAAGCATCACTAGATTATTTGTTCTTTACGTGATTATTTGACAAAACAGTTTGTAGCACAATGCTATTGGACAATTTTGCAAGAGACTATCAATTCATGAATGGAACCACTAGGCATCATCAGTTTGCCTGTCTCTCTGGATGGGAAGGGTCACATCCATCGGTGGATTCCGCAATTGCTGTAACTTTAGCTACTGAATGGAATTTAAAAAATCTTCTAAGTATTCAATCACATGGAATAAATGCACAAGGACTGGAAAATAAACAAGTTGAAAAGTTTGGGACCAGATATTGGTTTAGCCATATTGATTGATATTTTGGAAATGCTCGCATAAACTTACTTAAAGAGAGTTAACTCCAACTTTTTTTCTGTAAGTAGTGGGTTGGAAGTGTTATTTCTGAAAAAGGTTGAATTGGCAAAGCAGTTGGTTATGGTTTCTTTTCTTTCCCCCTTGTTTCCATCATTACATTGAAACTAATTTTGTTTAGCTCAGGAACAACTTCAAGTCAGGTGATCTTGTTTTATTCTCAAACTTGTAAATTTATTTTCCAGTTTGGCAAAAGCTTGAAGAAGAGAATGGTGAATTCTTCAGGGCTTATTATTTGAGGTTGAAGGTAAAGCAACAAATAGAGGAATTCAACAAGCTGCTTGTACAGCAGGCACACTTGATGCATGACCTAAATTCAACTGGAGTTGCCCCAATGCCTACTTCTAATGGATTTCATATCTCACCATGTAAGACTGCTTTTCTTCCCCATGAACATTTTACTCTGTCTGATCTGTTGGTATTGACTCATCAAAGAACATTGTGATACATAACTCTTCGCATACTTGGGATTCATCTTTGCAGTTGTGCTTTGTAACTATTGTGATTTGATTTCAGAATCATTATATAACTAACATAAAAACCGTTTGGTTGGAAAGAAAGTAAACTTCTATAAGTGAGAGATTAAAGGAGAGGAGAAACTGTGGGCTTCTGTGGGGTTTTGTATTAATATCCAAGTTCATGATGCATATTTCAAAGTTTCCCAAGTAATAGCAATTACTCTATATTAATAACTAGTAGCCAGTAATTTAAATCTCTTTATCAGACTTGCTACTGGCCATTTGCCTCACTCTCAAATGAATTTGTAGGGTATGGGAGGGGACTTGTGCGAAAAGTTGGAGGTATCAATTTTTTTCATAGTGGAAAGATGTTAAAGATGGTTTCCTTGTGGTGCTCTTTAAAAATAGATTTCAAAAATCTCCTTCTCTGTCAATCTGTATTTCTGGAATGTGCTATTTTGTAAGGTTTTGCTTAATAGCGTGGTAGATAACACAGTTTACTTCTTTTTTTGAATTTGAATTTCAACTTTTTGGAAATCATTTTTGGATATTTGCTTTAAGACTGCTTTTGTTTAGATTGTTTCTTGACATGTGTTTTGATTGCTGAACTATGTTATCTGAACGTCCCGATCAAAATGGTATCATTGTGCTTACAAGGATCATATGATTATGAATCTTTTCTGTAGTTTCTTGGTAGAGCATGCTTTCTCAAAACCTGTTATCCCTTATATGATTCCCACTTTTTTTGGCAACTGATTATGGTTTCTTTGTCAGTGCACCAGAATACAGCATGCTATGGTCCAGATCATACAGGATCAACCTTGAAGCCAGAGAGCATGCATCACCCTGTTGGCTCCAGTTTGACTAATGCATACACTAATGGTGGATCATCATTGCACTCAAGAATGCATGCTGCTGTTGAAATATCTGCTCGTGCCAATAGAATTGATGCAGCTCCAAACATGCTTTCAATGCAGAGCTCAAACATGGGTCTGCTGCATGGAATGAATGGGGGAATGATCAAATCAGAAGCTGGTTATTCGGGTACTTCCCCTTACATGTTTGGCACTGACGGCAATGTCCTAGAAGCACGCCCATCAATTGCGGATGCATCTGTTGCATCTTTCAGTAGCGTAGACTCCAGTTCACAAGCCTTGAATGAGTCTATTCTGGACGCAGACTCTTCTTCATTTGGATTTTTAAGTCAGATTCCTCAAGTTTTCAGTCTCTCAGACCTGACAGCTGATTTTACCCAGAGTTCAGGTTTGTTGCCCCACCTTATCTCCCTCTTCTCTCATCTCTTTATTCTCAATCCCCAACTCTCCCTTTGGCGAACTTTTGTGCAAGATTGCTATTTTAGCTGTTTGTTGGCCAACTGGAAAGTTAGGCAACAAACTTTTTAGAGGACTCGATTATGAGACCTGAGTCAGCTCTTGACTTGGGTCCTCTGTTGCATGTAATTCTGTGCGGAACATTGACTGGCCAATTTACAAGTGTTACATTTGTTTGTATTCTTTGTTCAGAAATATTGGAGAACTATTCAAGATCACCTTTTCTAGCAGCAGATGACAACTTCCCAGATTCTCGTGAAAGAGAACATCCAGGTTTTGTACCCCTGTTTCTCATAATATTTAGTGCATCCGAAAGGAGTAAGCTAACTGGCTGCCCTGATTTTACAGGAGACAATAGAATGCTGGACTCCATATCAGAAGGCATGAGTTATGATGATTTTGGAAGTGAATAATAGCCCTAGAATTTTAGTGGTGAGTTCTTTGTGCTATTGTTTTTTGAGTTGCTCGTGCTTCTAGTATTTGCTAGATGGTTATCTGTACACTCGTCTATCAGCAAAGCATAGGCTTCGATTCACCTCTGCTTTATCGGAATTAAGTTCTTCCACTGATTTTCTATATATAAGAATCTGCTAGAAATGGTTTGTGTTAACACATTCTTCATGTCATATTTGTTTGGTTTGATGAACATGTATACTTCTAAATTTGGTTTTCATAATCTTACTTATTCTCCAAGATGGAAATGTGGGGATACTTCATGCTTAGAGTCAAATCTTTTCCTTTCCTATTTAATTTGGTAAAGCATTTATTTTCTTTACATTTTCATTTCTTTCTTTCACAGTTTTGTTATTGCAGGTTCAATACAGGTTTTGTAAATAGCAATTTAGCATGGGAGAAGCTTCAGATGTAGAAACCACTGGAGATATTGATTGTCGTGTGTAAAATCTCACTGACTTCAGTATGTAGTGATGACTGTTGACAGTAGGATTGTTTAGGGTGAAAAAAAGTTCAAAATAATGCAACAGTACATTTTCTAGTACCATGAGAATGCATGGTAACAAGTTATACTAAATCTAGGTGTTTGCCGAAACATATATTTGCAGGTTGTGTGATGATAAGGTTGTTCATGTTGACTGTTCTTTTGCATTATGTAATATTGGGATTTCATTTTTGAATAAGATTCTGGATTTTATATAATTCTTAACATGGCATCAGATAAGTTTTTTGAAATGTAAGATAATAGTGCAGATTGGACTTCTGTTGTTCTTGTGTGTTTGATAGATTGGCGGGTGTGTTTTTCAAAAGTATTTTTTGTTTCAAAATGTAGCAAAATAATATTTTTTATTTCTAACATAAAATATAAAAACCATAAAAAATTCTTAAATAATAATTAGTTTGATTTTTTTTAATGTGAAATGCGATTTTAAAACGTATCTAAAACCATAAGCCAAAGTGTTAAGAGTTTGTTTGATATTATGGTGATATATTAAAATAATATTTATTTTTTATTTTTTAAAATTTATTTTTTATATAACATTAAATAAAATTTAATTTAAAGCAAATAAAAAGATAAAAACATTTCAAGTTTTTTTTTAAAATATGTTTAAAACGCAAAAATAAATAAACCCAAAAATGCTTTCATTTCTCACTAATCTTATGTTCTTATATACTCTATTTTATTAAATTATAATAAAAACAATAAATTAGAGAAGTACATGAAATGGGCGGAAATGATTGAGATATTTATGGATTACAATACACTATATAGCTGTTAATTTCTCAAGGACTGATCGATAAGTTTTGTTAAAACACAAGGATTAAGTTACTGATAGATTTGTTAACCATAGCTTTAATTGATAGGTTGGAGAAAGAAAAGAAACAGAAACATGAATTAGGAAATTAGCTGGTGGAAGTTATGAACTGTGAAAGATGAACCTGTACCAGAGATTGTACCTCAAAGAGATGAGACATGATCCAGGGATGAAGACGATGTTGCATGGTTGCAGCAGCGCAGCTTGCAAGAGTGAAGACTGAAGAAGAACGATTGGAGAGGTTGTGAGAGAGAAGATGTCGACTGTTTTGTTGAGATTTGGAAATTTGAGAATTGAGACTCCGAGGAAGAGAAATTCAGGATTAGCTTTGGTTCAGACTTCAAACAAAAAAACGATTTGGCTTTTCAATTATATGAATTAATCATTATAACTTTTTTAAATGCCGGAACAGGAACGTTTCGCCTGAAATATGGCCGGAAAATCCAGAGTGAACCGATATTTTAAATGAAATAAAAATTATTTTATTTTATTTTATTTTTTAACTAGTACAAAACATTTTGACCGGATAAAATTAACAACTTTGATCACAACCCTTCCTTCTTCTGATGATATTTGAATGTGAACATGGTTATAGTGAGGCTGGCCTTTTCTAATGAAATACTATTTAATACAACGAGAGTGAGATGGTAAATGTGCTGACCGTATCAGTTTGGCAATCAGGATAGAAATTGAAACAGAGACGAAAAGTTGGGACAGGGATACAGAAACAGACGAATACATGGAAAGGAAAGGAACATGTTTCAGGCTCAGCTACCACTATGGGCCTCCTCCTATATTGCCTATCAGAATCAGTTCCACCATGGGTTTCCGAGTCTAATCACATGAAGATGCATTGATGACAGAAAAAGACATTTTACGGATTATGCTAACAAATACAACGACCCTTTTCTTTAAAGTTGAGAAACAATCCAACATGGTCCATTTGTATACAATTGATTGATTCTTACAGCAATCGAGTTGATTTCACTTTATAAACTGTAATCTTTTTATTTTATTCATAAATTTTAAACTCTACAGTCTTAATTTGTCTGTGTACTGCTAGTATTCAAGATAAGGAAGTTTAGGATTGAACAGTTATAAGGGCCTATAAAATTTATAATATTCATTGGATCAACTCCAAATTTAAGTTACAGTTTTTTTTTCTTGGTAGTTTAACTAGCAAAAACAAAATTGGAATGAAATATTTTCATGTAAAAACTGTATAGATGAAGCAACTCTATTCTACACTTCTGTTGAGCCTGTATTAACCAGCATTGACATCTAGAGAGGGGAGAGAACTCTCTGAATTACATTGTAAGAGAAAAGTCCCCGTGATTTATCAGACCATGGTAGGAATGCCATTATATCTAGGTCTGGTTCTATCTGGTGAAAGCCCTTCTTCCATAGCTTTCCTCTTGTTATTGTTGTGTTGTAGCAGTAGTGCTGGTGGTGGTGGTGGTGGTGGTTGCGACTCAGGCTGTGGCGATGGCGGCTGCACTGGTTGTTGCTGCTCATCTGACTGAATTTCTGATATTTTAAGCTCTTCTTGATCTTCTTCTTGTTTTTGGTTCTTGATTTTAGTTTTCATCATGTGAGGTTTAAGCCTATTCAAATCAGATAGTCTTACTGGCTTCAAGAAAAACTCCTCCGCTCCCTCCTCTAAACATCTGTGTAAGGAATGAAATTATGCCCACTACTCAGTTTTATGGCATCAAAAATCAAATTATAGTTTCCTTAATTTTTTTCCACAAAAGGCAAAAAAATCCAATTCTAGCTTGGTCTGGTCTTTCACCTGGTGATCCTTGAAGGAACATTTTCAGATGACATGATCACTACAGGTATGTTTCTGAGTGATGATGATTCCTGCAAGAACAGAAGAAAAAAAGATTAAAAAATATGCAAGTCTATTTAACAACCACCGTTTGATTTCACGGGTGAATAAACATGCTTTAAAAATCTTTGATGGGTGACATGACAGAAGAAGGGTAGCACACAGAAACAAAGGAAATCTCTCAATATCTTGACCTAGATTTGTTTAGATACAAAATAGGTGGCAAAATATTCGTATTAGATTTTCTTTGAGATTCTCAAGCAAGTGGCATTAATAGGACAAGCGTTGACAACCGATCAACTATTATCATTCAGACCCTGAAAACTTTCAACCTGGGAAAGAATTTTGAAGGAACCCATCTTGCCAGTAAAAGAAATGGATCTTAATGGGAAAGATTGAGGAAAAAGAAGGGAATATATGATGACTCAAAATGAAGACGAGAATAAAAAAAAAAAGGTTACCTTTACTTTCTTGAGCAAATCATAGCCTGTCATGCCAGGCATACAGTAATCTGTAATAATAAGATTCACCTCCACTTCCTGCAAAAAAAACAAAAAACAATCAAATAATCGAATCAGAAAAGATGGAAAAATATCAGGAAAGAAGAGGAATCTCTGACATTTGAGAGGGAACCAAAAGAAAATCTAAACTTTACCTGATGATTGTTAGGAGAACCAAAAGGTGTATCCGGGTTGCTTTGTTCATCTTCTTGAAATCCCAGAAATTTTAAAGCCTTACTACCAGAATCAACTGTAGTGACTGTTATGACAAAAAATCAGAGCCCAAACAAGAAAAAACATATCCCATTCCATAAAAATCATTCCTTTTCAACCAAAGAAAGTAAAGCCCGTACCTTGATAGGATGATGTCTTGAGAAGTCTCTCAATCAGCTTTCTATCTATTAAGCTGTCATCAACAGCTAGAACATGAAACTGTGAGCGTGAATCCCCTGTTATTGCCATTGCATCCAGCTCTAGATCCAATATCACCCCAATACAGAAGAGAAATCTTGTTTTTGGTTTTGGTTATACTAGTATTGTTTTGTTTTTGGTCGGTTGGCTTTTGTGGTGATGTCTCTATAATGGAAGGAGGAGAATAGAAGAGGAGAGGCCTATTTTGTAGTAATAAAATGAGACCTTGACAGCAAATTCCACACACCCCACAAAGCAAGATCCGACCAGATATCTTTTCAGATCTTGCAAATTTCCCAAGTTGATTTTAGGATTGAATTAAAGGGCAAGCAATGCATTAAAGAAAAACACAAAGACCTAATAAAATAAAAGAATAAAATCTTCATGGGAAATGTTGAGGGAGAGGAGAAGATGGGTTTTAACTACATGGCCCAAACCACTACATAGAACATATAAGCTTGGAGCATAAGATTATATATATATATATAAATAATAAAGAGGGGTGAGGGAGAATTGCGAGCTTTTAATAATATTTTTTATTTTTAAATATGTTAAAATTATATTTTTATTTGAAAAAACAAAATAATGTCAAACATCTCATAATCTTGGATGAAAAGAAAAAGAAGGGGAAGCAAAGTATAGAGAGAGAAAATGAAGAGAGGGGGTGGCAGTGGGACCCATCAAAATCCCCGAAGAGATTCAGGTGACGTCAGCAGAGGTGCCTTTTTCTCCCTAATGTGAAATCATGTGGCTCTTACCATATCTTGAGGAGAGGGAGAGTGGTGTGGTCTGTGGGCAAATAGAGGCCAGTTTTCTGCCTTGATTCCTTTTCAAGATTTGCTTCCTATGCCCATGCATCACACCCACATACATGATCATAAGACATTGCTGGCTTTTCATTTCTTTATGCCCATGCCCCATGCCATGCATGCATCGAGCCGGGGCTTGGAGAGCTGGCAATTCAACTCTTAACCTATAAAAAATAAATATTGATGGCTATTTTAATATTTCCATTCATTTTTCATCAGCTTGGTGATTCCAACAGGGGTGATGATTTTCTGTTTTAGTTTGGTTTTAGATTAAAATCAATAATCAAATTGGATTTGTTTTAAGGATTATGAACCGAAACAAATCAAAAACTAGTTTGAATTAATTGATTTTAATTGGGTTCGGCTCGATTTGTTTTTGTATCCAATTGACAAGTGTTTATTTAAAAGTGTTGTTGAGCGTGTTTTTTAAAGTATTTTTTATTTAAAAATTTATTAAAATAATTTTTTTAGTTTTTAAAAATTATTTTTAAAATTATCACATTAAATTATTTAAAAACATTTAAAAAATTAATTTAAAATAAAATTATTTTTGAAACGCAATAAAAAAAACACGATGTTTAACTTATTGCGTTTTTTTGGGCTTTTGGGTTTTTTTTAAATGATATATCAGACTGATTTTTAATGTTTTTGTATCGCATCGATAAAACCAGATCCTTGCAGACTTCTCTCAAGTAGGATTTTAGATGTCTTCTCCCTTGACATGGCATGAAGAAAAATTACATGTGCAGACAATAAATTACAAGAAAGATGAAAAAAAACAGAAGATCATAGGATCATGTCAAACAATCAATGATACTGCAAATCCCATAAAAACAAATACAGTGAATAACAATGATAAGAAAATTTTATGAATAAATGAGTGAAAGACTAGTAAAGAATATTGATAGGGACGTAAACAATTTGCAAGAAAAAAAACAAAAAAACATGCAAATTTAGTGTATATATTAGAGTGTAATTGCGGTTGTTATTTGAAAATATTTTTCGTTTAGAAATATATTAAAATAATTTTATTTTATTTTTAAAAAATTATTTTTGATATAAAAATAATCTAAAAAAACTAAAAAAATTAATTTAAAATAAAAAAATAATATTTTTTTAATTTTTTCAAAATCACTTTTAAAAAACAGTGTCAAACAGGATCTTAGTAAACTACCAAGCACATAACATCACAGAAGCAAGTTTTTAGGGTAATGGTTAACATTGAACCTCATAACAATGCATAAAGCTAAGGAAGAAAGAGGGTATGTCGTTGCAAAGATACCAGAGCCAAAGAGAAGAGACAAGAGATGGAGAGGGAGGAGGTTAAAACTTAAAAGAGAGTCTGAGAGAAAAGAGAGCAGTCCATGGAGACCAAAAAAAAAGGAGGTGATGGAGGAAAGGTTGCAGCAGGAAAGCAAATTAGGGTTCTAGAAAAAATAAAAACCTTTTATACATGGGTTTGGTTTAGGATTCACTTTATGACACAGCATTTCAAAAATATTTTTTGTTTATTTTTATTATTTTTTGATGTTTTATATTATTTTTATGTGTTGATATCAAAAAATTAAAAAAATAATTATTTTGATACATTTCTGAATGAAAAATATTTTTAAAATAATATTAACCACACTTATAAACAGACACTCAAACTCAACCGATTCGGTTTAGTTTTAAAACTTGGTCTTTTAATAGTTATAAACTCCCTGAATAATAGTTATAAAACTTGGTCTTTTACTAGCCAACTTGGTGACCAACTCCTAAAATATGATGTAGGTTGAGTTTTATTTTGAAACTTTTTTTTTATACTAAAGCTCTACCTTTTGATTAGCTTGCCAAGTTATAGATTGACCTAATAACTCGCACCAACTTTAGTTTTGAGTTGGGTTAGATCTCGTAGCTTGTCTTAAAACTATAGTTTAGATAGAGTAGTTTAGTTTGATTACATCTTAATCTTGTTTCAATTATAGTTTATAAAGTGTTTGATTAATTGACACAATTTATAGTTTTTTATATAAATAAACCCTACTTAAAACTCTCTTTTAAAACTTTGGTTAAGATAAAACTATAATTTATAGCTTTTTTAAAAAAAATCACAAATATAAAAATTACTATCAAGCAAACAAGTGGTTTTGTATTGATGGTATAGATCATAGATAAAAGAACTAAATTAGTATAATCATAAAAAAAAAATATATATAATTTTAATTAGAATTCTCTCTCAAGAGGATAACGTGAAAAAATGACTGTTTAGGAGTGTGATTAATGTTGTTTTTTAAAGTGTTTTTCGTTTATAAATGCATGAAAATAATGTTTTTTTTATTTTTTTTTAATTATTTTTGACATCAGCACACGAAAATGATCTAAAAACATCAAAAAAAATTAATTTCAAGTAAAAAATAAATAACAATTATGAATACTTTTGAAATGGAAAGCTACATATGCTATTTCAAAGATGATTATAATTGAAAGAAGAAAAAGGTAAGGTAGAGAGAGACGGTCCAAGTTTTCAAAACAGAGAAAGAAAGAAAAAAACAAGAACATGTCGCTTTACAAGCAGATCGCATGTCGATCCTCAAAATTGAATTAATTAAAGAAAGAACTTTGTACTATGATAAAAACATTGCTACTCACATGAAAACTTCTAGCAACTTTCCCTTGAAATTTCACAACTTTGCCTTCAATTGTAGTGGAATTTTATTTTATTTTTTTTCTAGATTTTATTAGGATTTTCTGTCACACCGTTAAAGATTTGCTTGTTGAAATTAAAGCCATCGCCAAGCTGATTCCCATCTCTCTTTCTAGAAAGCCATCGAATTTCTTCAAGAAAATAGGTCAACAAATTCTACCTCAAATATCATTATGACTAGACCATACATCTTTTGTCTGCCGTGCTATTAATGTTCCACTACTCTTAGTAATACCCTTAAGACTCCACGTGAACAATACGTATTGGACGATTTAGTTTTGAATGATGAAAACAATATTGTTCTAATTAAAAATATTTTAAAAAAGAAATTAATATATTTTAACCGTTTTGAACGAGGTAAAACGGGTTTTAAATGATGAAAACAATATTGTTGTAATTAAAATTATTTTAAAAAAGAAATTAATAGATTTTAACCGTTTTGAACGAGGTAAAACGGGTTTTAAATGATGAAAACAATATTGTTGTAATTAAAATTATTTTAAAAAAGAAATTAATAGATTTTAACCATTTTGAACGAGGTAAAACGGGTTTTAAATGATGAAAACAATATTGTTGTAATTAAAAAAAGAAATTAATATATTTTAACCATTTTGAAAGAGGTAAAACGGGTTTCAAGTAAACTTGAATTTTTTAATAGAGTCACGTTAAGTCAATTCTTTCCCACATATTTTATATACCAAGTACACTAACCAAGAACTATCAAAATTTAAAAATAATAGTAAAGTTTAGATCCAATAGCAAGAAAACTAAGTAAAGCAAACGCGGCATCTGCAAATAAAATTAGTGGGGCCAAATGTAGCTTAAAATCTTCAAATTTATTGCCTTTCTCTTTTCCCCTTAGATTTGCACAAATTGATCCTGTAAATGATGGAGAAAAGTGGTCAGCATTTTGACAACCCGCGTTACCTTTTCTTGGTCATGATTTCTCTTTTAAAAGGGCATATTTCTGCTCTATAATTTTGTCGAGGGACCTAATTCGTGAGACAAAAACCATGCACTTCTGCTTTTATCGCAGGCATGGTAGACTAACAAGTTTTTAAGAGGCGTGGCGATAAACGGTTTGAAATTTATATAGCAAGTCTTGAATTTGAGTCAAGACGTGTATCTTTTGTAAGAGCCTGGAATAACCGGGGTTTTGCTCGCTCATCTGAGCCCACAAAATACGCTTTCTAGAGAGTGAGGTTTTCTCGAATCCAAAACAAAAAAAAATGATAAACTAGACAAGAGTGGGAGTCTTAGCAGCCCGTATAAAATTTGTGTTTCGAGGTTTCAAGTTAAGTTTATTTATCAGTTTTTATATATCAAGATTGAGTGTTTATGGAAGACTTCTCAATGAAGGCTAGAAAACTCTTCGACACTCAACTCCTCGATGTGTTCACTTGAAATGTAAGCATTAACGATATAAATCTATATTTTTCTAGTTTATGACATCAGTTTTTATATATCAAAATTGAGTGTTCATTAATTTTCTGTTTGGTCGAAGACATCTCGGAAAATTCACAGAAGAAATTCAACGCCTTAATGGTTTGCTTGAATTGTAAACATTAGAATTTTAAAAGGAGATGGGATGCATGCTCCCTTGCCATTGTCAAAATTTTACCCCCTTGAGTAATCATGAGATGCTCAAGTTGAAATCAATTATAGATTTTCTCACATTAAGTGATTATTTGGAAATGTAATTGAGGTTATTTTTTAAAGTATTTTTTGTTTAGAAATACATCAAAATAATATTTTTTTATTTATTAAAAATCATTTTTTATATCAGCATATGAAAATGATTTAAAAACACTAATTTTTTAATTTAAAGTATAAAATAAACATTTTTTTTATTTTTTTTTAAATGCAGTACCAAACATGACTTAATATCTAATGTGATTATAGAAGGGGATTTACAATATGGATTTTCAATTAGGAGGTCCAAATCCTGAGAAAGTTTATATTAGACCTAAAAAGGGTTACATAAATGATATTTTTATATGTTAATATGGATGTGAATGGCAACATGCCTTATCCTAAACTAGAATGAAACTTAAATATTGAAAAACATTGACATGAGAATTTATGGTTTTTAAAATAAAATAAAAATGAAATTCTTATTTATGGTGTCAACATAATTCTGAAAACAATACCCCTAATTAAATTATACAAATATTAATTAAAGAAATATTCAACATCCAAGCGAAGCATGTGAACGATTTTAACGTATTTTAGGTTAATTTCACACCGAAAGCAATACTTTTGTGTTCTAGTTATTACAGTTACACAGAGAAGGATTCTTGCTAAAAGTCCAGACATGGATGGCCACGTCATAGCTCATTTTACTGACTGACCTTGATTTGATTAGTGATAATTTGGATTATGTTGAAATCCTGCCTGCATTACCTCACAAAAATAGGACGATTACTGCCATTGGGTGTGACCGCAGAGCTAAATGTCTCCTTAATTATTTGAATCTTGTCTTCACATTAATAGGGAAAATATATCGAAAATGTAAAATTTCTTGAAATTCCTGTAAAATAATTGAGTGATAATTGAGATATAAAAACATATATATATCTTTAAATAAAAAATATTTTTAAAACCAATCTCAATTACACTCTCAAACAGGCACGTGCGGGTGTCTAACATCTTTTTATATTGCCCTTCAAAAAAAAAATATTTTTTATTTGTTAAAATTCACTATAATTAAAATAATATTTAAATTATTATTCAATTTTTCCATATTTTTTTGATATTTTTAAATCATTTTCATGTGCTAATGTCATAAATAATTTTTTAAAAGAAATAAAAAATATCATTTTAATATATTTCTAAACAAAAATACTTTTAAAATCATTATAAATCACATTTTTACTCTCTTCATAATTGCATGCGTTGTTTATGTAAACAATGTTTCCACCCATTTTTTTTTAATATTCTTTATAATTAATCTACAGCCATGAATTATCAGCAAGTTGCAGCCTTTCACCAATAACTGGCTAGCAATAACTCCTGACATTTATTAAAACAAAAAAAGGTTTAACCAGAAGAAAATTATCTTTTTCTCAGCTCAATAAATAACGAAAAAATCCCATGCTTTTTGAAAAATAATTTTAAAGTCAATTGAGCATCGATTATTTGCTATTAAAACTACAAAAAAAAATAAAAAATGAAAGGAAATTCCCTTCTTATGGCTATCTACAAACATTATAGAAAAATGAGAGATTCCCCGACACACTTTAATTCGCTGCACAACCTAATCCAATCCAGCAAGATTACTAAAAATTGTCTAGTGGAGCCACGTAAGCAATTGCCAAACATTAAATAGGATACGATACCCTCCCTACTTAGCTCCACCAATAATAATTAGTATGTGTTTGTGTGTGCATTGAATTTCTTTTTAATTTTGTTAAACAAAGCATTAATCTAGCGATATTTTTTAGCTGCACCCTTAAAAATCTCATAAGCCATGCAATTAAAATAAATTATCAAGCTTAATATTAAATAAACACAACTTCAAAGGCAAAAAAATGAGAGACCAAAAAAAAAAAAGAAGAAGAAGCTAAAGGACTAAAAATCCATTGTGAATTAATATTGTAATTGGAATTTAGTAATCCACAATGAAATGAAATATGTGTGGGTGAATAGTTTCCGCTCACCCTTTATTTTTTTTCTTAATTAATATTTATAAAATAAATATGATTAATATCTCAGCCAGAAACTAACCGCTAGTTGCTCATACCATTAGACTGAAAACATGCCAAATTCGATAATAATTCAATCGTGATAAAAAATAAAAAAGAACAATTTTTTTTTTATATCAAATTTAGAATAATTTGTTCCATGTTCAACCATCAAATCGACAATTTAATTAGCTACATTGCCTCGAACCAGATCTACAGTCATTGTTTTACAAAATAAGAGGGTTGGGATCTACTGTTTATGGTTCGAGTTTCATCTTTATAGATGACCACATAAGGCGAGGGTGGTTGCGGTTGTTTTTGAAAGTATTTTTCATTTAAAAATAAATCAAAATGATATTTTTTTTTTATTTTTTAAAAATTATTTTTGACATCAGCACATCAAAATAATTTAAAGACATCAAAAAAATTTCATTTAAAATAAAATAAAATTCAAATTTTAGGGAAACAGCGATACAACCGCCGTCCCAAATAGCCTCTTAATTTTCGAAAAACAAGGTCAAAATGTAACCAAAATATACACCATTAATTACCTCCACCCAGAAGCTACCAAATCAAACCCTAATTTTCCCTGGACTCCTATAATTTCCTTGTTCAATAATTACTATCCATTAAAGTGGCCAAGATCCCTTTGTTCATGAATCGCCATGGATGTTCGAAGCTGAAATGAAATAATTGCACACATCGAGGCCATCTATATTCCACCATTCTAGACAAAGTTATTTAAACCTACATTATAGCAGTTATATATTGTAGCCGAGCCTGTCTGCCTAGGAACCAGACCTCGCACGTTCACTCGTCAGGTTTCATGATCACCATGTCCCTACCTTTGTTTCACTGACATTTGGGACCAAATATACGAGTGTCAGGATCTTGCCCTAATTATTATTTTTACTATTTTCTTGAAATGAATTTGATTGAACATACACACACGCATGTGTACACAATGGGGGATCTTTGAACTGTAAATTATTTAATCAATCGTTGAACATTTAGGGTTCGAGCCCCCAATTTTTTATGTGGATGTCAAGATTTTGAAATTCATTCTCTCTTTTGCAACAAATTAGCAATCCATACTGTTGAAAGTAAGAAAGCAACGTGCAAAATCAAGAAAATCAATGCTTCAAAACGTACATGGTGGGTTTGTAATCATGAAATGTAAATTTTCTGCATTTCAAAAACGCTTTTGAAAAATTTTAAAAATTTTATTTTTTATTTTAAATTAAAAAAAATTGTGTTTTTAATATTATTTTCATATGCTAATATTAAAAATAATTTTTTTATAAAAAAATATTATTTTGATGTATTTCTAAATGAAAAACAATTTAAAAAACAACTGTAATCACATTTTCAAACAGTGATGAAGACTACAAGAGAGGCATATCTCATCATCGCATGGCTTGTTGTCACACATATATTTAGAGAACTTTGACATAGGGAATTCTACTTGATTAGAAATTAGGTTTTTTGGGTGCCAAATAAATATGGCCCCCTCTTCTTGCATCTCTCCACATGGTTCCCTTCCTCTCCTTCATTTCTCCCAAATCTGAAAAAGATCGATGGCCTGAAAAGTTGTTTTTGGGCACCACGTTATATTGGCATATAAGTGGGCACTCATCATGATCTATTATAATCACCCTATCAAGAAAAAATAAATCATCATCTATATATTATAATCATTATTAATAGGGTAAGATACGGCTTCCAAAATTTAGTTTTTCTTATTGGATTCCACTGCATGGAGGTCCTGGGATATAATTAGGGGAGATATTATTCCCGACCCCATCGATTGATGCCAGCAAATTGTTTTAAAATAGTGTTTATGTACTAGTTTTTTTTACATTAAACCGTGTTCATCTCTTTTTTAATCAGATCAAAACCATCCATATAAATGTTTTTTGACAATCCATGTAAGAAATAAATAATTTTACTTTAGGTATCTCGCTACAGAAATGTATCTTTTGAAATTCTAATCTCTTAATTTACCATGGTTTCTTCAGTCGAAAGGTCTCTATAGTAGTAAGTTAGGAATTCATACGTTCGAAAGAATGATTCATACGAAAAACCAGTTGTTATGTATGGTGCAGAAAGAGTTCACAAACCAACCCACCTTGTTCTTATTATTTGACCTATACAACGAAAATATTGTTTAGGTCAACGTCGACGAAATGACAACGTGGGCATGCTGAGAAATTCTTTAACGTGATACGGTGGACCTAAAAATGATCATAGTGATAAATCATTTCATTAATGGCATACTCCTAAGATGTGCTCCTTTCAACTAAAATATCAACCATTTATGAATATATCGAACAAGGGCAAACAAGGTAGATAATAAAATATTAAAAACAAAATTAATCTCTATATTTTTCCTAATTAGCCGAGAAATTTGAAGGGGAGGGGGAACCACACTACAAATTAACAAAGAGAAAAGGGGGTGGGTGAAGGGGGTAGAAGAAGGGGGTAGACCTAATAATGTCCAAGGAGGCAACCAATTATGATAAACATCTTAAAGCTCAGATGCAATGAATCCTCCACGTAAGCTATTAGATTTATAAGATATAGTTTTACTTTTCAGATATCTTTTGGAGAATATACAAATTTAGATAAGAGATTAGTTAAAGCTCTATAATCAATACATAAGATTAGGTCTTAGATGTATATCATGGCCAAATCATGGGCACCATAGCTTTAAATAAAATAAGTTTCATACATGGCCAACCCCATTTGCCGATGTTGGAAGATTTAAGCAATATAAAATTTATTTGAATGAAAAAAAAACTTAAACCAATGTAAGGACCAACTGGGACCTCGAGAATCATAGTTGTAGATCTACTTCTCTAATTATTATTATTATTATTATTATTATTATTATTATTATTATTATTATTATTATTATTATTATTATATATATATATATATATATATATATATATATATATTGATGCCTATGGTATACGTAACTTCTCTCTCAAAATTTAAATTGGTGGATCATTCAATTGCTTGATCGATGAGAGGAACACAAGGTTATTAAAATTCTCTCACATATTAACATCTTGTTTATCTCTTAAATGATGTTATTCGTGGAAAAATAACCACCAAAAAACATTAACTACAAAACCTTTGGCTTGTTTAGATGAACTAATTGATGCCACATATATTAATAATTCCTAACCAAAGATAATTGCAATCAGAAATCATTATCATCTTAGCCCCCGGACGAATCATGGGAAGGTCAACCTTCAATGTGATGATAAAATAGATTTTCTTGGATCTTGTTTAGCACATGAGTAGATATGGTGATGGGTGTTTTATCGAAGTCAATACTAATTATGTGTTAGCGCAAGCATTACGTGTTATGCTTGCCTTTCTTCGCAGCATGTTGTATTGTACTCATATTTTGAGGCCTAATTATATAATTTGATTGACTTCTTCACACTTTGATTTCCATATCCGACGGGTAAGAATCAACCGAATGTTAGAATTTGATTGCTTGATGTGTTGAAAAAACTCGAAATAAAAAAAAAATGGTTTTTTTCAATGTAATATCCATTGGATTTAAGTATCTCAAGTTTTTAAAATTGTTCTCAACTTATTATCCTTAACTCTTACGTCTTTATTCATAAAAAAATGCATTGAATTTGATTCAATTTTGATTTTATTAAAAGAGAATGATATAAATTATATTTCATGATTTTAATTAATAATTTAAATTTTTTAATGAAATAATTTATTAATTTATATTTCCTCAACTAAGGTACACTAAAGTGATAGGGACAAGGGAGGCAATCTCGAGAGATAATTGTTTGTATTCCCAAAGATCCTTTCGAGATTAATTTACACGCAAATAAAGTAGTGGTAATAAAAAAAGGCTACACTTAATTAATTATGTATTTTATAGAGCAGCCTAGCTCGAGTTGTTAGCTTATATACAGACAAATCCAGCAAGCCAAAGGGACACTAAAATGGATTAAGTTAAACAAACCCTAATTCCATTGTTGGAAACGGGCAAGGACAGCACATCCTATTTCGAGAGAGAAAAGTTCATAAATTATCCTTTGTTTATTATCCTAATTACTAATTAAATACATTTTCCTTCAATTCTTATTGGATTATAAATCATCTTAGCTATCAGTTTTGTAATTATTATTATTAAAAAAGAAAAATAATCATGAATGTAACTTGATATAATCTATTATAATAGTTAAAAAAAAACAAAAACAAAATTGAGAATAGAGGGATTGAATGTATCATTACCCCTCGTGAAAAGTGAACAACTTGCATTATGCATATGGACATGGCCGGTCCATAGACACTGTCCAAAGCACCAGTCAAGCAGCAATCATCTCAAACGAGTGTTGTTTTTGTGTCTGAAATATGTATTTCTTTTAAAAATAAAAATATTATTTCAATACATTTATAAATAAATAAATAAATAAAATATCTTAAAAACAAGCAAAAAGTAGGTATAAACATTTACAGCAAATTGCAGTGATTAACTATTCCTAAAGTGGCTGGTCCCAATTTCGCATTCCAATAAAGTTCGAGCAATTCCAAACAAAAGATCCTTTATAAATTGGGAGCTTTCAGGAATCATGATTCTTGCCGGGCATTGTGGGTAGAGTTTTCTTTTCTAAAGAGCATAGAAAAGGCTATTTGTGGGGCTAAGGCGTTCATGTCTTCTAGCCCTTTTCTTTTTCTCAAGAGAAGAACATTGGTAAGCACAGGAAAAAAGTTGAGCAAATTTCAGGGAAAGAAAAAGACCGATTTATACAACTTTTGTGTAAAAATATGTGCTTTGACCTCATCATTGTGTGCTTATTTTTCTCTTAATAATGCAGCAAATAATTAATTTACAATTTTATTGACATAAAATATGTATTTCCCATAAAATAAAGTCGAAGGGTATGGTTAAGAAATTCAAAATTTTAAGAGTAAAAAACACAAATTTATCATAGTATAGGGTGTCATGGTCCCCTCATCATTAAACTAGACGTAATTCTTCCCACAAGAAACAATGTGAATGTCTTTTTCATCCACGAGCTTTTTAAAATTTCCATTACACCCATGTCGGGCTAGCCCTCCATGGGTGTGTCCATCTGAGAAAGATGGGAAAATTACTTGGGCAAATTGCGAAGTCGATAGGGAATTAAATATAGCACGGGTTTATACTTTTCTATAATCAATTTTATGTGGGTCAAGGCTTGACAAGTTTATTGGTTTTTAAATGAAATAAAATTGTTTTACATAAAAAAATAAAATATTAGAGAGAATGATATAATTTAATCATTTAATTTATAATTTCATGTAAAATTTATATAGTCATGCAACAAGAAAAAATATTTATTTTTTAAAAATAATTTCTAGGGTAGAACCATGCATTGAAAGTAAAACTGTGCCCCTAAGATGCCATATAAGGACATTTGTAAATGTCCCTATGATATCTTGTTGGGGCATCCAAAATCTTTCTCCAAATCATTTCTAGCCTTGGATGCCACCACATAAATGGATTATTAGAAAGTGTCTTGCAAAAGTACCATGTACAAAAGCTTCTTTACAAGCAATATTCTGCATTGGATGATGAAAAGATATAAAGCAAGTAACGTAACTTCAGAAAGTATTTCGACCGGCAGATTACTTAATTAGAGCCTAATTACGCCCAACAAAGTCATGGCAAATAAAAATAAAGAACCATTCGGATTCACTCAAGTTCAATTATTTTCTACATGGGCAAGATTATGTATATATATATATATATATTGCTCATGATCCAAAATTATTTAAACTTATTTCATAATCAAATATGAATCTCAGCTTCTTATCTTCTTTTTTTGTTAATATCAGTGTTCGGACTAACTTGCGTGTACCTTAACTAATCCTATGAATCCTGAAATTAATAATCATGTAACCTTCCACTGATAATTATATTGACAATCATAAAATTCAAACCTAAGACAGTAATAAGAGCAAACCTCTTAGTCATATATTTTTCTTTTTTCTTGGGAAAAGGGAAGATAGAATTTTAATTAGGGCAATAATTTGGGTTTGAGTATAGTGTGGGCAAAACCTACCATGTATGATGTATAGTATAGATTGAAGTTGTTCATGGGTTTGGACTTAGTATTCAATTGCCAAAATCATCCAAACCTATTTATGATTCACCTTATCCTTGGGATAATATAAGCTGAATCAATCAAGCTTAAGAAACAAAACGTTAATAACATCAACTGTGCAATCCATATGATAAAAAATAATAATAATTTAAACGTTACTTCATCATCAAGTCATAAAAAATGATTATTTTTTGTCTTTCACGAGAAATTTGAACTTGACAAAAGCAATCAATTAAGACTTTTATGTGTGAGCTTTTGGACTCCATAGTCAGAAGTTTTCAAGCTTAAGTTCTCCAAGAAAATGAATACTTTGACAACGATGGAATCAAATATATTTGATAATCTTAATTAAAAAACAATTAAGATAACCCTAGAGAACTTGACACTATACTTTGAAAATAAGCTGGGGCCACCTTCCTTCAATTCCACCTCCATTGTTCTTGAAAATAATTTGAACTTTGTATTTCATGGTAAACTTCCATTAATGTAAAATAGGCTATATATTATCTTTTTTGTTCACTCTACCTCTTCAATGTATCTATAAGCTATAAATGTCTATGTCATTATTCTTATTTTCAGAGTTTCTTTATGTGTTTCCAAAGCGTTTTTATTTTTAAATTATTTTATTTTTTCTTCACTTTAAATTAAGATATTTCTGGTGTTTTTATATATTTTAATGTGCTGATGTATTTTTTTTTAATTATTATTATTTCAATGTACTTAAAAATGAAAAACACTTTGAAAAATAATCGTTATCACATTATCAAATAGACTCTTAAGAGTTTCTGCAATGTCCAAGATAAAAAGGGTTGATTCATTTACCATTGATCATTTTTATTTCAGAATTGGATTGAGTTTCTCAATAATCTATACAAGTTAAATTGAAGGTGCAGCTTGGTCAGGGTAAAGAGTGATTTGGTTCGAAACTAAAACAAGAAAATGCCTGGGCTGGCATGGTTTGCCACAAGCTCCAATTGTGCCCTAGCAATTGGCCTTGCACTAAAACTGGGCCCGGGCAGTCTTCTTGCTTGGGGCTTCCAGCCCAATTCTCGAGACTGTTTCTAAATCTGTTATTGTCATGTGTCTCTATGGTTTAAGGTATTTATTATAGTTGAGTTTGACTAAAAGCAAGAATGGATATTATCTTTTTTTCTTAGGTACATTGGATGACAGAAATCAGAAACTAATAATTCATTTTTTTTTTAGATTACGATTTATTGGATCATGATCTTAGATTTTATGGGAAGTGAGTTTTTATTTTAAATCATAATTCAAAAGTTTTATAAATCATAATTCAAATGTTTTTTTTATATAGATTAACCTAGCATAAGTTAAAAATAATAAATCAAAATCAAAATATTATGTTTTTACATAAATACTTTTTTTACCATTATTTTTTATTTAAACTATAAGTTATCCTATAAACCTAATAACATGACATTCTTTACGAGTTTTTTTTCTCTTTTTTTCTGCTATATCTATCATTTTCTCTCATAAGAATGCCACAAAGATTCCAATGTTTTATGATACAAAAAGTCCCAATATAGTTGCCTCTATAACAGAGAACAATAGACAATATCATCTGATCTTGATTTTGATCCATCAGGCCCAGGCTGCAATAAGAAATCTCCTCAGATGTGAACCCTCAATTTGTATAGTATCAAATAAATTAAAAAATATAAGTAAAATGTGGTGAATGTATCCAAAGCAACTGTGTGACAAAATAGGAAACCCAAGAAAAGCCAGAAAACCATGAACAAGAATCTGTTGTTAGTTGTAACAACAACGTTAGTGGCCATCGTCTCAATTTTCCTAACAAGTCCAACTAATCTCCTTGGACCACCTACCATTCCATCATCTCACGACCATCTTCACTCTGCAAAGATCCTTCATGTCAGTGGAGCCGTAGGGCCAGAGAGTTTGGTTTTTGATCCCAATGGGGAAGGACCCTATACTGGTGTTGCTGATGGTAGAGTTCTCAAGTGGATTGCAGGAGATGATGGCAATGGAAGCTGGGCTGATTTTGCCGCCACCACTTCTAATCGGTAACAGCCCAAGAAGCATAGTTTGTCTCTTTTATTGTTTACTAGATTATTTTTTACTTGGGTTATCGATAAAATTGTTTGTTTTGATAAATTGGTGTTAAATTGTGATCCTTAATCATAGTTGGCCAGCAAAGGTCTTCCTCTTTGAACTGAGGAGGGATGGAAAAGAAAGTATTTTTAGTGAAAATCTGACTGTGTGCATGATTGCTTTTGCAAATTTATATTTTCATTAAGGGTTGAAGTCATTTTAGCCCAAATTTGGAATTTTTCTTGTTCTAGAGTTACTGCTTAGATTATGTTGATTGGGATCGCAGTTAGCACCTTTTTCTTGTTATTACACCGCATCTTGTCAAATACTGTTAAGTGGGTATCTGAGCATCCGTTGCTGTTGACTCTGTATTTCTTTTCTTGGAACTTTTATCAACAAATAAAAGATCCAGCTTTTCAAAAGTAGAGTGCGAATTTGAATGAATAGCAAAAAGAAATCACATGAATGTGTAGTTTTTGAATGGAACGAAATTGTTCCATGGATAGGATTGCTTAAGGGGCTGTATTTGGTCCTAGAAAACACTAGTTGATGCCGATAATTGTTGATTTAGATTACAGGTTGTTCAGCCATCTATGTGCATATAGCTTGTTACGTCCCGCTGCCTTTCCCCTGTCAAGGAAGTGACTTGGTGGTAGCTTTGTCTAATCAACTGACTGCTTGAAAAGTAGTTGCCTAATTGAAATGTAGCTGTTGGATTTGCTTACTACTTTAAATGGGTTCATACAGTGGTGGTATTCAATTGTGTGGAAAGTGTAAACTCCCTGTTTCATAGGCTTGGAGGACTCACCATCAGAAATACACACTGTTTTCTTTCTTTGTTTAATTATTATTATTATACAATATAAAGTTTCACATTTTTTTGACTCACCGCAACCCTCAATTTGCAAGGAACGAGTGTGTTCGCCCATTTGCTCCTGAAATGGAACATGTCTGTGGAAGGCCATTAGGACTAAGATTTGATAAGAAAACTGGAAATCTCTACATTGCTGATGCTTACTTGGGTCTTCAAGTTGTTGGTCCAACTGGGGGTTTAGCCACACCAGTTGTCACTGAATTAGAAGGCCAACCCATGCGCTTCACCAATGATTTGGACATTGATGAGCAGGAAGATGTGATTTACTTCACAGATACGAGCACGGTCTACCAAAGAAGGTATGAATGTTGTGATATTTAATAGTTTTCACGGGAGGGTGAATTTATCAGGATGTTTGGCTTAGACCTTGAATTCTATCTGTAGACGTGAGAGCCTGTGTCATTAAGAACCAATTAAAAGAAAATTCAGTCAGAATAATATCTGTTGAAAAGAAAATATTTTAAAATTGAAACCTTAAAGGGTTATGAGTTTGAGCATTTTAGATGTCAAACGTATTGCATAGCCATGGAAGTATAAGACTATTCTACAGAACCTAAGTGAATTTTCATATTTAACAGTGTCTTAAGTTTCATTTAAAGGTATCTACAGGAGGAGATACCACTTGCTATTTAAAAAGGTCAAAGAAAGAATGCTAGATTGAAGGTTAACACCTTTACGCCTTCATTTGCAGGAGGTGTGGTTGCATTCAGATTAACCTTTTGATTTTAATTACCCCTACTGATTGCATTTAGAATTTTTTTGGTGGGATAGAAGCATAACAGATTTCATTCTTCTATTTGTATCCTAAGCTTTCTCTCTCTCCAAAAACATACGCCTGCCTGTTCATTCATTCTTTTTATCTGTTTATTTTGGCAGACAATTTATGCTATCACTCTTGACCACAGACAAGACGGGTAGGTTACTGAAATATGATAAATCAAGCAAAGAAGTAACAGTCTTAGCACGCGGCCTCGCATTTGCCAATGGTGTAGCATTGAGCAAGGACTCTACCTTTTTGCTAGTGGCTGAAACCACAACTTGTCGGATTTTAAGGTTTTGGCTTCATGGCCCTAATGCTGGAAAGTCTGATGTTTTCACTGAGCTTCCGGGATTCCCAGACAATATCAGAAGAAATTCAAAAGGGGAGTTCTGGGTGGCTTTGCATTGTAAAAAGGGACTTTTTGCAAAGGTGGTGCTTTCAAATTCATGGATCGGGAAAACATTGTTAAAACTTCCACTCAGCTTCAAGCAACTGCACTCGTTATTATCAGGAGGAAAGGCACATGCAACTGCCATAAAGCTGAGCGAGGAAGGGAAAATCCTGGAAGTCTTGGAAGACTGCGATGGAAAAACATTAAGGTTTATTAGTGAAGTAGAGGAGAAGGATGGTAAGCTCTGGATTGGTTCAGTTCTAATGCCTTTTCTTGGCATTTACAACTTGTAATCGAAATGTTTGGCAGAAAGCTCCAGTGTAAGAATGTTACTTGAACTTTCCTTTTTCGTTTCCCTGGTTGGTTAGAAAACAGCTAGAGTAATAAAGAAAGAAGGAAGGAAAGAAAAGGGTGAGCAAGCAGACTGGATGTCATTTTTCTTGCAAGTGATGAAAGGATGCTTTCTTGTGGTGCCTTGAAATCTGACAGAGAAAAAGCAGCTGCTTGAATTCATACCATCTCGGGGTGAGCCTTCGGGTAATTTGAGTTAAAAAAAAAAAAAGTCAGTTCAGATTTTTTTTTTAAATCCTCTAATGTGAGTTAAATTTTTTATTCTCCTAATTATATTTTAAGAAAAAAATTCCGATTTTTCTTAAATAATCGTAATATCTTTTTGGTCATTGTAATTTATTTCTTTTCCAACCTAGTAACAAATTACTTATATATTTATGATTTTTTTTTATTTAGAATAATTTGGATTCTCCAAAATCTTTGAACCTTACCCGATTTTCTCTAAAACTTTTTTTGGAGAATTACCTGAATTTTCCTTTTTCAAAACCTTTTGACCGAATTAGCTCAGAAAATTTAAGTAATTCAATTCATTTATTTTCAATAGTGTACTCCCACTTAAAACTCAATTAAAAAAATATTCAATTAAAAAGTTTCCTAAAAATATAAATAGAAATGTGCCAAATCTACTATTTAGGTAATGAGATTGAAATAATTTTATAGAAAACAAATAAAATAATCACAAAACTCAATTTTCTACCAATCCATTACTAGAAGACAATAAAAAATATCAATTAGAAAAAGCAACCGAAAGAAATACTTAAGTCAACCTATTAAACATTAAACTTGGATCATAAGATCAAGACAAATTCATAAAAAAATATAAAGTTTCACCTCTAGTATATCTAATGTTTAAGGTTGAAATTGATAACATAAGACCGATATATAACACAATAGAAAGAAAAATAAAAAAATTATGAAGCATAATTTTCAAAATAATATAATATTGAAGAATGAAATAAAAAAACTAAATAAAAAAATAACATCGGGACTCCCCAAGGTGAATTGCTCGGCTGTATGAATCCTTTGTCCAACAACTCTTGAAGCTGGATCTTCAATTCGGCTAGTTCTATAGGGGTCATCCTATAAGGGGACCGTGTTATAGGTTTGACTCCTGGAAGAGTTTCAATGGAAACCTCAATTTCCCTGATTGGAGGTAGTCCTAGTAATTCCGCTGGAAACACGTCTGAGAATTCTTTTAATATAGGAATATTTGTTAATTCAATGCTCCTCTTCTTCAATTCTCTCACATGAGACAATCAGGCATGACATCCCTTTCTAATCAATTTTTTCGGTCATCATGTCCGAGATTATGGAGTTTGGAATCACCCTCCTCTCTCCCCTGAATACTACCCTTTTTCAACTCACATCTTGGAGGTTTACAGTATTTGTGATACAATTTACTTGTGCTCTATGTCTACTCAACCAATTCATTCCCAGTATTAAGTCAAAATCATCTAATGCTAAAGGCATGAGATCCGCCCTTTGCTTTGCCCCCTCAATGTTTAGTATCACTCCCTTGTATACCTCATCAATGTTTATATTTTTCCCCAAAGGTGTACTATCTACCATTCCCACATTCAATCTACTTGGTAACAAATTTAAATTTCTAATAATTCAGTGGGTCATAAAAGAATGATTAGCCTCAGGATCAATTAAAGCATAAATTTGTATTAAACTCAATTGTAGTGTACCTGCTACAACATCTAGCATTGCCCCCACATCTTCCCGGGTCAAGTGGTATATCCTGCCCCGAATTCTAAATACAACCATATACACCTTTTTAAGGTTATATAAAAGAAAATTTGTTTATGTGACTACTCCCCCCCTCTACATCGAAAAGATTATAACTGACACTAATTACCCCCATTAGTGTCTTTAGTTGCCTGTCCTGGAAACAACTAATCAGTTTCATGAAAATGCCAACACGAACGTAACCGTTTGTGTCATTAGCTATTTTTTTAAAACCAAAATAGTTAATCATTGTTCCATATTACCTTGGGAGGTTCTCGGGTATGCCGATGTCAAGAATTCTTGACATCATTAGCTTTCGCCCTAGAAAGCTAATCAAGTCTATAAATTTTGCTAATATCGACGTCAACCGCCGATATCATTAACTATTTCGAAACCGAATAATTAATCAGGTTTATAAATTTTGTCGATATCGACATCACCCATCGATATCATTAACTATTCTAAAACCGATTAGTTAATCAAGTTTATAAATTTTGCCAATATCGATGTCACCTGCCGATATCATTAACTATTCTGAAATTGAATAGTTAATCAAATTTATAAATTTTATCGATATCGATGTCACCCACCGATATCATTAACTATTCTGAATCTGAATAGTAAATCAAGGCTTATATTTCTCCTCCCACATACTAAGTAATGTCGATGTCAACCCACTTGTTTCTCTCTCTCTCTCTCTCTCTCTATATATATATATATATATATATATATATATATATATATATATATATAACCTTTCCTTACCTTTCCTTTAACCCTTTTCTTTTCCTCATCAATAAGCACCAAAATATTTCTTATAGTTTAATAGCTAGTTAAAATAATTATTGACTAAAGGAGGTATAGGTACCAAGTACCTACCTGCTGTAAACGCTCCACTTGTGTTCCCTTATTGTTGCTGTATTCCTCCCGCGGTTCCTCCTGAAACCACAAACACCCACCATTATTTCATATTAGTCCATGTATCACACACAATAGCAACAACAATTGTAATAATATTCATTTCTCTTTTACCAATCTTTTCTTTCTCACTTACATTCCTCATTATCATCCTTTAACTTTTCAGCTCATTAGTAGTCCAAGTGGACATCATAAATTCAATTTTAATCACAATTTATTCTCTTCTTTTATTTCTTGAAGATCAAGACACACTTTTAAAAAAATTACTATCATTGCTCTGAAATACTTTTAATATAATAATATGATTAATAAATCTTATAAAATAAAAAAATTATGGAATATTTTTTTCTAACAATAATTATGGTCTTACCAATTTTTATTATTTTCACTGTTATTAAGTTTTGTTTTTAATATTTATATTTTAATTTGTGTTGATGATCATTTT
This sequence comes from Salix caprea, assembly GCA_964035475.1. Taxonomy (NCBI): domain Eukaryota; kingdom Viridiplantae; phylum Streptophyta; class Magnoliopsida; order Malpighiales; family Salicaceae; genus Salix; species Salix caprea. Next base: position 27,878,465 of record OZ037743.1, on the reverse strand, counting down.
AAAATTAATATTTATTATTTTTTTCACTTTGTTGTTTTTTAAATTCTTTTTATTTATCCTACAAGTCAAATAATTTTTTTGAAATCTACTTATATTTATTTTTGTTTTGCATTTATTTAGTTTCTTTTTATAAATATGTGAGACTAATTATATATTTTAATATTTATTTAATATTAGAGTCTGAAAATATATATATAGACAAAAAAATATGACCTAAGATTTTTTAAAGAAAAAAAAATTAATATCGGTGTTCTGAAAGACTTTTAATATAATAATATGAGGAATTAATCTTATAAAATAAAAAAAATTATTTTAGCTTTTATTTTTGTCCTCTTTTGTTTAAGTTTATTTCTTAGAAAAAAATGATTCTTGAATTTTAGGTTGTTTTTGTAAAAAAAAAAAAAACATACAATATTTTTATCTATAATATCTTAGATATGATATTACTTGGGTAAAAAGACAACTTACAAACAAAATGGGTAGACAAATTCACCTAAATTATTTACAATTAAAAAATATACGAACCACTTTTCCTGCGTTTTGATTACGCTGTTCCTTTTAGACGGAAAAAAACCTCATTTCTAATATCTTTGATCTATTATAATTTCATTAATTTAATATTAAAATAACTAATTACAACACACAAAAATCAATTAATTTCTTATATAGAAAAAAGTCCAGGACAACACGCGGGTAAATCACCTCTAACACCCTAATCTTGGTGTTATGCTCTTGATTTTTAAGCTTGTTTTTTTTAGCCATCAAATTTGAATCTATCCGTGCTAAGAGTGTAGATGTGCAGTAGTTCTCAACTAATTTGATTATTTAACGTAAGAAAAAAGTGAAAAAATTATCTCACATAAAGAAGCTTATCTCAAAAAAAGGTAATTATAAAAGTATTTAGTGTTTGTTTGGAATTGTATTTTAAAATATTTTTGAAAAAAATATTATTTTTTATTTGTTTTATGCTTTCAATTTCTGTTTTTAGTGTTTTTAAATTATCATTTTAATGTGATGATGTCAAAAATAATTTAAAAAAAAATAAAAATTTACTATTTTATTTTATTTTTAAACGAAATATATTTTAAAAAGCAATTTTCACCACAGTTCCAAACAAGTATAAGAAACTTTCAAAATTTAAATAGAAAAGAGTAAAGACAAGTGACAAAAATATACCCTTCTATCATTTTTACTTTTTTTTTTAAATATAAATTTATTTTAAAACTTTATGAGAAATTGATATATCTTTAGATTTTCTTTTTGTATGTTTAATAAAATTCAACCCAGAGCTGCTTTTGTATTGTACAGTTTACTTTACCATGTCTAAACAAACACTCACCCATATATTACCCTGCCCAAACAAATACCCACCGATATATATGATATCAAACATCTCTATATTTTATATAGTTATCAATGATATCAAATATCCCTATTAAAAACCAAATAAAGGGCGTGGGATTTTGCCCTGTAGCTGCCCTCACAATCCACTGTGGATTGTGGCAGTGCAGGGACGACAATGGGTCTGAGGCTGAGGCGTTTTGTATTTATTTAATGGGGGTATTTTTGGTTTTTGGCTTTTTTTTTTAATTATTTTGAATTAGCCGCAATGTGCACAGTGGAATCACGCAAAAACCCCTCGAAAACGACAAAATAGAGCACAGGGACGAGGGGCGTTTTCGGTTTTTCCCTCCTTCAATGCACAGTGCACAGACGACAAAGGCCCTCGAAAACGACAAAAAAATCCACAGTAACCGGGGACAAGGGCGTCCTTTCTCCCGAGGTTTTTTCGTAGATCTGGGTTGGGTTAGGGGTGGCCTGGTAATTAGCATATTTTTTTATTATATTTCCGGCCGAACGCCTGGCGCGTCGTCAGGACGCGGAAGCGGCCCGCAGCGCCAACGCGCCCTTTAGGAGGCCCGTGCGGGTACATGCGGCGGTCAAAAATTTGTCTCCGCCGGTGATTACGGTGCGCCTCCAGGTGATCTGTCTTCCATCGCGGCGTGTTTCCATCATAGATGACCGTGTAAGCGGCGGTGGCCGGTTTTGTCGCGGCTGTCGCTTTTCTCTCTCCTCCGGGCCCAAGGTCAGGTCCGGTCCTTCATGTGTGTAGAAAGTTAATTTCGGTCCCTGAGGTTTTGATTTCGATTGTCTGCCTGATTTCTTCAATTGAAAGTTTTATTTTTTGCAATTGTGCCCTTCAATGAAAACTAATTATATAAGGCAATTTTAAATCGGTCCCTGTACTTTTGATTTTCGGTTTCTTTTTGGTTCCTTCAATTTTTTCCGGTACCGAAGTTTTGTTTTCTTTAATTTCGTCCTCCATTTGCAATTGGTAATATATACAAAGTTTGATTTCAGTCCCTCTTCTTCTAATTTTTTAATCCAATGACAGCATTTGATAAATAATTAATTTTGGGTCCTCCAATTATTTTTTTTTCAATTTTATCCTTCAATTGGAATTAATTTATATATGTCATTTTTCATTTTGGTCCTTATTCTTTTAATTTTCTATTTGATATTAATTCATATATTCTTTTTCAATATAATAATAATAAAAATAATAATAATAATGAAAATAATAATAATAATAATAATAATAATAATAATTATTATTATTATTATAATAATTATTATTATAATAATTTAATTGTTTTTCTTGCTTACTCTTTTGTTAATATTTTTTTTCCCTCTTGATAATTTGATAATTTTTATTATTTTTACAATAATAGCAATCATAATTTTAATTTTTTCATATTTTTTCTCTTATCTGTTGTTAAAGTTTATAGGATATTTTTACTCTTTCATTTATTTTTTTCCTTTCATTACCAACATAATAATAATAATAATAATAATAATAATAATAATAATAATAATTTAATTATTTGCACAATAATGTTTTTGTGGTTATTTTTTTTCCCTTATTAAAATATTTTGCTCTGGTTTGGAAAATGTTAATTCACGCTCTTTTGTGATCTTTCATAACGTAATATCTACATTCTAAAAGATGTAATCTATGCTTGCGCAATAAACTGTACTTAAATTTTTTTCCATTTTATCTCCTGATCGATAACTTTTATTTAGTTATATCATATAAATTTATCGTTGTTGATTTAATAATGTTAAATTATATACACAAAAATGCCCGCGACAACGCGCGGGCAATATAGCTAGTATTTTATAAACTGTCTATCACAACGTAAAAAATTTGCACACAACAAACCATTATAAATTCTGTTAACTGTTCTGTTACAAACTATACACGCAACGAGCATGTATTTTATTTAGGAGTGAGAAAAAAAACTTACCAACTGATTATACCGAAAAAAAACCCGATTTAATTGATTAAAAAATTCCAAAAAACGTGGGGTTTGGTTCAGTATCGGTTTCTAAGGCAAAAGCCTATTAGCCCAAACCGAACCGAACTGGTTCTGTTAAAACCCTTAATATAAATACAAACTTTGAAAACCCTAGCAGCTAAACCCTCTGGCCTCCCTCTGCAACTTAAACCTCGCCTCCTCTCGCCTCTCACCTCTCGGCCTCTCCTTCCCTCCGCAACCAACCAACCATTACCCAGAAATCTGCTCTTGTTCTTCAAGATCTATTGTTTCGATTTTCTCTGTGATTTCTGTAGATCCACTGCTTTAGTTCTTCAAATTGCAGAGCTTTTGCAAAACCCAAGCATCTTCTGCTCTAATTTCAGTCTCACCATCAGTGTTCTCTGCTTCAACTTGTTTACCTTCAACCTCATCTTCTTTGTTTGAAGATAAACAAGTTGAAGAAGAGAACACTAATGGGACTGAAATAAGCACTAATGGGACTGAAATAAGCGCAGAAGATGCTTGCGCTTTGCAAAGGCTTCAATTTGAAGATGGAGGGTTTTTCTATTGCCCCATGGGGTCATATTTGTGCTGGAAAAGGCTTCTTTGGAAGTTGCAAAAGTTGGAAAGGTTTAAAGACATAACTTTTCGTTCCAATGTTTTGGTATAAGTAACTTATTGGATTCATTGTATGGATTAGTGTAGATTTTTTATTACTGATGCAGAGGTTTGGTGTAATGTTTTGAATTTGGGTTAAGGGTTACAGAGAATGATTTTTGTTGGGATTTTCATGAAGTGGGGTTTTATCATTTTGTTGGAAGTTTTCAATTTCATCTGACTGGTTTTGTTTGAACAGAATTACCAAATTTTGAATTCTGAGGAGCATGCCAATTTCCTGAGGAGGAATAATAAAAATCCTGCTAATTACAGGCCTGACATCATTTATGAGGTTAGTGTCTTTTTTTATTGAAGGCACTTATTCTTCTTCGTTGATTTTCTCCCATACCAGTGAAATTTGTAGGTGCATTTTATGTTTTTTTTTCCAATCCTAACTAGAATCCAAATTCCTGAGTCCAGTTGTTTGTTAGACCAATCCCATGACCGTCTTTCATAAGGAGTATCACACTTGTATTAATATCATTGTTGCTAATTTCAGGCTCTCCTGTCCATCTTAGATAGCCCATTGAATAAGGCTGGGTGTTTGCGAGCAGTATATGTGAAAACTGATAATTTTCTTAACCAAGATTGAGGTGGCTTTATCTTTAATTTCAGCAAGCTCCATGGACTTGCTGCTTGTGGTGGTGATGATGGTGCCGTCAAATGTTTTGACATGAGAACAAAATCTTCAATTGGTAGAATTAATGCTGTTGAACATGGTGGTGATATTAACGAGGTAACTCTTTCTCTTTATTCCTGTATTTGAAATCGATTTCTATTAATTTGGTTCTTATTGGTGAGATGGAAAGAAGATTTTCTTGTAATTGTTATGAATACATATTTGTAAAGATGTGAGTTTTGAATGTGGCTCCAGTCTCATGCCTTGATGAGACTGGATACCTGTTTCAAAACCAGGTAAGGTCTTTGGCGGCTTAGAAGTGTTTTTTTGAGTCAATAGCGTCTTAAAAGGTTTTTACAGTCAGCTGTGGGCCTTTATTCTGTTTTGTACTTTCATTTTGTCCTGTTTCTTGATCTCTCTTCATCCTTCATTATGTTGTCCAGGAGTGGGAAGGGAGGAAGGACATGGTAGTGGGTATTTTGCAGTAGGAATTCATTTTCACATGTTTTTCACTTTTAGATGAATAGCAAACGAGTAAACAATCTTGTAATTCTTTCTTGCATTTATCGTGAAGTTTACATTTCTGTTCAAATTTTGCATGGGCTACATATCTCTTCTATCCTGATTTGTTCATGAAAATGCTCTTTTACTTTTGTCTCAATTTGTAGGAGGTCACTGCATTAAAGTTTGATGAATTTGTGATGAATTCATGTTTTCAAATGTCTCAAATGTTGCTTTCATATGAACTTTGTGATGAATTCATGTTTTCAACCTCATGCTGTTTTACATAGATCTCAGACATTGTATATTTTTTTCGTGCCTTTTGACTTTACCTTAAGAAAGTGGGGATGTCTTGGGAAGGATGGGTGGTCTGGTTATGAATATAAATAATATATATTCTATTTATTTTTTCAAATTCTGTTTCAAGGGGATTGATGGTTTGGGCATGGTTATGAATACAAAATATATGGGGCAGGATCCAGTCGGGTGAGTAGTATCTTGAATTATGCTAGGAATTTGTATACCATTCATAGTATTAATGGAAGGCTCTCAAGGATGAACAAAATGTCAATAATTGCAATAATATACTAGGGCAATACAAATCACGAGTGTGTGTGTCTGGCTCAATATACTGCTGTGGTGCTAGAGGTGGTGTGCTCTTGATGAAATGATATTTATGTTTTAAGTCGTTTGTACTATAAAGCTGCATGGTACTTTCCTCCACCACTCACAGCATTTTCTTTTGGCCATCATTTACTTAGTGTTGAAATCATAAGTTCTGCCTTTCTGTTGGGGTCCTTAGCTGACTTTGTTACTGCAATGGTGGACAATATTCATTGGACAGGACATTTAGTTATCTAACAGAAGAAAGAAGTGCATTTTTTTTCTTCTAAGAAAACATAATGAAATTGGGCATGATGCTTATCCCTTTAATTAATCAAGTTGAAAAAACTTATTAATAGTAAGATGCTTTTTTATTCACCTGAGAAAGTGGGCATGATTGTTTAGGTTTGACTTAAATTAAACTGATAACTAGGCCATCATGGTTTTATTTTCCAAGTGGATGATGTTCTGTAAGACCATCAATTGTCTCTGAAGGTTTTCTTTTTTCTTTTTCACGTCGCACTTGTTGAAGAAAAAAAATACTTGCTGTGCTATTAGCTTGCTTGTATTTAAATCTGAACCTGTCTCCCAGAAAGAACAAACGTAAAAAAGCTAAAAAGAGTGTTTGTGATGCATCAATTACTGGCTATACCATAGTTGTCAATACTGTTCCGGTCGTCGTTCCGGTTTTTCTATTGGCACGGAACGTTCCGTTTTCGGAACGTTCCAGTGTGCTGTTTCGGGGTTGTATTGTTGATATATATATATATATATATATATATATATATAAAAGCTTACGGTTACAACTTACAAAGTTAAAGTTACAATTGATTTGTCCAGCGGACAAATCGCTGGATTGATTTTTCTAGGACAAATCAATTCTATCCCACATCGCTAGATTGTGCAATAGCCTTAGAATCTGTGGCTTTAAATTTTCAAATCTATCCCACATCGGCTAAATAGGATTCCAGGCAAAGGGTTTTGTCTATAAATATAAATCAGGAAATCAATGTTAAACATGCTCAACGGGTCTGTTCTTAGGCTTAGCGAATTTTATGTATAAATAAAAAAAATTAAAATATTAATTTAATAAATATAATTAAAATTCTTGAGAAGGATTTTTTGGTTGAAACGGAACGCCCGGAATGATTCCGAGGCGTTCCGGCTGAAATTTGGCCGGAATTTCCGGAACGGACCGGAATTAAAACCAAGACGAAAACGACGCTGTTTTGTCTTGGTTTTTTGAACCTAATGCTGGTACAATAAATGATATATGTGTTTTCAGTCATAGATGGCATGACAAGCATTGAACCTATTCCTTGATGATTGTCATGCATAATGCATGCACAACGTATATAAGGCCAAGTATTTTTTCGTATGATAAAGAAGAAGATGAACGAGTTGAAGAAGAGAACACTGATGGTGAGACTGAAATAAGCATGAGGAGCAACAGATTTTATTTAGGATAGGACTTCCAAGTGTCAATGGACACAAAGGAAGGATAAAATTTGTTGCTCTTTATGCTTTGCATGAAATAACCGGACATGGTGTTTGTTCTTTGGCTATGAAGATTGGTGAAAATAGAGTCATAGGTGATACTGTTACATTCCTTGGAAAGAAGTCTGCATCTTCCTACAGTTTCCATGGATGAACGTGTTAGAATCTCATAGATGATATCTGAGCTAAAATCACAAAAACAATTCCTTGGAAACAGGAGCCCCCAAGCGCTTTCTTCTTCAACTCGTTCATCTTTATCATACGAAAAAATACCTGGCCTTATATACGTTGTGCATGCATTATGCATGACAATCATCAAGGAGTAGGTTCAATGCTTGTCATGCCATCTATGACTGGAAACACATATATCATTTATTGTAACAGCAGTAGGTTCAATGCTTGTCATGCCATCTCCCTGAACAGAATGAAAATACATCAATAAAAACCAAAAGGTTAGTATGGAAATCAATTTCTCACTGTCAATTGAGGGAAACACGAATCCTCAGTATGATGGTGGGAAATATTTTCACTAACTTCCAGAAGGTATTCTCACTTTATTATGATGATTTCAAGAATTATAAGTTGTGACTCCATACTTTTTTCATGCTGCATACACCTCTCAACGAGTCCATGAAGATGATTTCTACTTTTTCTTATGTGCATATATAAAAAAATCAAATTTCCAACTTGCCACTATCATTCATCAGTGTAGCCAGTAATTGATCTATCATTAGCTTTTTTTACTTTTGTTCTTTTTGGGAGATAATTTCAGATTTCAATACAGGCACGCTCATAGCACAACAAGTGAGATGGGAAAAGGGAAACTTTGAGAGACAAATGATGGTTTTACAGAACATCATCCACTTGGAAAATAAAACCATGATGGCCTAATTATCAGTTTAATTCAAGTCAAACCTAGAAACAATCAAGCCCACTTTCACATTGGTGAATAAAAACACATCTTACTATTAATAAGTTTTTCATCTTAATTAATTAAAAAGCTAAGAGAAAAGGTGGGTTAGTCTTCACCGTCTCAGGGTCCCATATTCTAACTACATGTTTATCTGTGTAATAAGCTTCTGAAGATATTTTTGCCAAAGTTTTTTTTTGGAAAGATCATCTTTTTAATGTAAAATTAAAGTCGCACCGTTAGATTTTTTTTTTTTATCACAAACAGAAAGTACAATTCGGTGTTTTGGTTATTTGTTTTAGACCAAAAATCTGAAATTCATGATTAATCATTTATCTTCATGCGGGCCAAGAAATTAAGGGCTATAACTATATGTTATACTCGTTTACAAAATTTCAAAGAGATAAATAAATAGATAATGCTGCTGCACCAATGGACTTGCAGGACTTCCATTTGGAAATATACCTTTTTTTTCTTTTACACAATTATCTTACGATCGCAAGTTAAACAATATCCTTTACTGTGAATGATTTACTTAAGTCTCATTCGAAAAGATATTTGATCTCAATTTCAAAATATATTCTTTCTCGAAATAAAAGAAAAGGAACTAAATGAAAAAAGTGATAGTTACAATTTTTTTTTTTGCCTAATTCTTCTCCATTATACATGCGTGTAAGTTCGAAAGTAAAATTAATCATATAGTATGTGGCAAGTGATGTGAGCTTGAAATTAAGAGGTTTGTTTCCTCTATAGTCTCAGATTCGAATCATGTGATTGTGCTATTAGAGATTTAAATAGTTATTAACTCTAAGTCCTGTAAAATTAGTTAAGATATACCAAGTTGATCTGAACACTCATATTAATAAAAAAATAAAAAGTAAATTATGTAGAACAATGCCAAGATAAACAAACAAGAGTGGTAATATAAATGTTCATCCATTAATTGATGTAGATTTGTTGGTATATAGAATACTTGAATTCATGTTTTATTAAAGAAATTGTATATCAAAAGCTTTGCTCATTGCTATTATTCCTATATAAATATTTCGATTGTCCTATAAATGCAATAAAATTCAAAACATATATCCAATAACTGTGTAGTGGTTTTAATACCAATTGAGTATTTATGTTTATGGATTATTAATTTCATAGTCAGTAGTGTGATTTTATTTTTCACATGTATTCTATAAATTATAAATTAGGTTAATTGATTATATTAAGCGTGTTTTTTTTTTAAAATAATATGTTTTAATTGAAAATATAATATTTTTTATTTTTAATATTAATACTTCAAAATTATTAAAAGATATTTTAAAAAAAATTAAATTAAGCTTTTTAGGACAAAAATAATTTAAAAACATAAGTTACTATGAAATACGAATGTACACTAAGATATCATCTGGAAGTGCGTTCAAACAACATTTCACGAAAAATAAATTATTTATTTAAAATTATTTTTACATTACTTTAATATATTAATATTAAAAATATTTAAAAAAAAATAAAATATGCATATCAAATAAAAAATAATTTAAAATACAATAATTCAAACTTAACACTAATAAAATACATTTATAACAATGTCAATGTCAATCAGTTTCAAAACACTTTTACCTATGCTAGTATTGTATAGTTTACAAAAGTATTGTATAGTTTACAATACCTATGCTAGTATTGTATAGTTTACAAAAGTATTGTATAGTTTACAAAATTAAAGATTCCTATTCATTTCTTTAATATATTTTATACATTTATTAAAATTTGTTGTGAGGGTATGTCCAATGTGAAAAGACAAACATTATGTCAACATTAATAAATGGTTCTCGCCTCCATGATAATTCTAAAAGCTACATCAAATCTCCAAGAAATCATTTTTGTACTTTTCCTTTTAAAAATTTCTTATTTAATGAATCCTCTTTCGCTTTGTCCTCCTAGACTCTTTTACATTTTGCTTATAATGGTCTTTTAAAAATAGTTTTTATTTAAAAATATATTAAAATAATATTTTTTTTAAAAAAAATTATTTTTGACATTAACATATAAAAATAATTTAAAAACATAAAAAAAATTAATTGAAAGTAAAAAATAAAAAATTTCAATTTTTTTAAAAACACTTTTGAAATGCAGTGTCAAAAAAGACCTAAGTAAACGGGTCAAGATTTGTCAGGTTTTGCCCGTAAAAAATATTTTTATAAGAAATTGATTTTTTTATTTTTAAATTATTTTGATGTACTAATATTAAAAATAAATTTTAATAAATATACTAGTTTCAAGTAAAAAATATTTAAAAAAACAATACTATAAAAATATATAAAAAAACTCCTACTCTTGTCTAGGCAAATATTAAAAAAATACTCTAAACAAATATCTATCAATCATAAGTAAAAATTTGTTAAAAACTTACTAGACATTTTATGTCATTTGTATTCATCATTTTGTTAGTTAGCGGATGATTGAATCTTATAAAAATTATTTTTTAAAATATTTTTAATATTAAATTAAAAATATATAAATAGAAAATAGATTAAAAAATGATATAATGTTGATCAAGAAAAAAGACCCTTCACAATAAGATTGATCATGAATTGGATCGCACTTTGATATAAGGACAGATGACGTGGGTCCACTCTGGGCAATGGTGGAAAATGATGATGACATGGTATTTAACTACCTTCACTGGATGCCACCTCATTGCTTTTGCAGGGCTGCTTCACAACTTGGTGGATAGACATAAAACTGGCAATAATACGGGCAAGTTATCTGTTTAGTTACCGTACGTTACGAGACATGAGAGACATACATAGAATGATAGAAGAAATATTAAAATGTGTATGATTGAATAATTAGAAATAAGATAAATTTGGTTTCTAAATAATAAATTAGATATATATATATATATATAAAAATTCTATCTTTATTATCCAGTAACTTCTTTCAAAATAACAAGTAATTAACTCAATACAACTGGTAGCCACTTTATAAAATAAAATGTTAATCAAATAAAGAATTCTCAAATGAAGTATCACAGAATCCTGGATGCATACTATACTTTTTAATACAAACTTGATAATGATTATCTTCAAAAATACTTTGCAAATAACTCTACAAAAAAGATAATTATACAATTTGATTTTTTCTCCTTTCACTATTGTAAGAAATAAGGAACCTTCCAATAAAGAAATATAATTGGAATCTTCCTTTTATCTTATCTTGTGTGCTAATTAATAATCATTGTTCAAGATCCAAAAAGACAAAGCTGAAACGCAAAATCAAATGACAACGTTATCATCCTTAAAACCAGATGAATGGTGAAAACGTAACATACCATCCCTCTAAGACCATTATTATAAGCTCCCACGTTAGCAGATTCTGTCTTTCTTCAAGTATTGTAACGGTTCCTGCTTTCAAGCCCTGCTCGCCACTCGAACAAAAACCAGAACTCAAGAACGCTCAAAAAGGAGCCCCAAGCCAACATTGGATGTAGCTAAAAAGGTTGTAATGGAAGCAGCAAGAACAAAATTAACAAGGGTTCTTTCAAGAATCTTCATTAATAATGTTAATGACAAAGCTCAGAGGGTAATGAGATCTGGGTCTTCTTTTAATGGGCTGGCGAAGTATTCAACATCTGCAGCTGCAGTAGTGAAGGATTATGAGGATTATAGGAAGTCTTTGTATGGTGATATTACACATAAAGCCTTGCTTGTTGATGCTGTTGGTACTCTTGTGGTTCCCTCACAACCCATGGCTCAGGTACTAATGTGTAAAGATGTCTTCTTTCTTATTGTTTTTGTTATTTTGTGTATTTTTATTTCTGGGTTGGGGTGTTTGTGTTGTGTTACGGGGTTTTCATGTGGCGTTGTTTGTCCTAAGGTTTTTTGTTTGTGGTTTTTTTATATGTTGTGTTTTGTGTTTTGTAGTTGATTAGTTAGTTTATTCTCTTGACATTCTCGGAAGAATTTTGGGTGGTGTTTTGAGAGCTTGTTGATTATCAGTGAAATCAGCTTCTAGCTTGAATTTCAATGCTGCCATCTTTCTCTATCTCTAATAGAATCGAAAGATATGCTGTTAGATAAGGGGAAAGCCTGATTTTCTGTGTCATTCATGGATCTGTATATAACTTTGCTCTATATATTATATATGGAGAATAACTCATCCCTTTCCCTTTGTGTAGCTTGTCGATATATTTGGATGAATTATTCTGGGTGGTATTAATATGTTCTCTTTTATGGTTCTCTTGTAATGGGAACGAATGTTCATATGAATACACGGATGAATTGTTGTTTTGTTATCGTAGATATATAGACAGATGGGGGAGAAGTACGGAGTGGAGTACTCCGAGGATGAGATACTACGAAGATACAGATGGGCTTATGGGCAGCCTTGGGGCAGATCTCGTCTCAGGTCTGTTCCCTGTTTTAATTTCCCATTTAGAGGGAGTTAGTTTAAGATATACTGCTGAGTTGTTGTAGCAAAATAATGATAGCAAAGTTGTTCGCGAGTCTTTTTTATTACGTTGTGATTGATATAGTGATTAATTCAGTGTCTTCAAATGGCTCGAAACTCCAACTGCTTATCATATCCTTGCAAATGATTCTAATAGACAAATAATAGTAATTGTGCTAAGATCTTTTGCAAATTTACTTTGTTGTTTGAAATGTTATTGTACTAGGTAAGCGCTTGGCCTGTTTTCATTTTTTAAAAAACTTTTTTACTCATGATCCCTCGAGATTTTTATTGTGCTAAGATCTTTTGCAAAATTCTTTTTCGGTTTGGCATAAAGGGCTTGTTTCATAAGAGTATTTGATGTTATATGGACGGACTGGACTGCTCAACAACTATAAATATACTTAAATGGATTATGGAATCAATCCAAGAATGTGTTCCAGAATGTTGATCCATGGATTCTCACTGATCCTGGGAAACAAACTAAAAGAATAAATAGAAATATTGGCACATGGAAAAGAATCAGCTCCATATTAATTTTCTTTACATTTAGCATGATTATGCAATGAATATCATAGCATTCCATATTTTCCAAACATGCTACCTTGTAAAAGCTGTTGGATTTCATGTCACTATCCTGATTTTCTCTCTTTTTTTTTTTTTTGAATTCTAGTAAAGTCAAACTGTTTCGATGCAATATCTTCCTAGGATGCCCCTACCTAGGTGCCATGTTCAAAGTCATAATGTCTACATCAGTAGTGTTTTTTTTTTCAGGGGTCCTCTGTTGCCAATTAATTCATCTGTAAAAAACACTCCCAACAATTTGTTTGGCAACAATTTGTTTTTCTTGCAGTAAACAGCCTGATATTTTTTTCTATTGTAGATATGTAAATGATGGGAGGCCCTTCTGGCAGTATATAGTCAGTTCTTCCACCGGCTGCTCAGATACTCAGTACTTTGAAGAACTTTATAACTACTATACCACTGAAAAGGTATGGTAGGTTGTTTGAGAGTAGAAATTTTTTCTCCATTGTAAAGCATTTGCTATTTGGATCATAACTTTTCATGTGCTGTTTATCTCAAGGCCTGGCACCTCTGTGATCCTGATGCTGAGAAAGTGTTTGAGGCCATTAAAAAGGCAGGTGTAAAATTGGCTGTTGTGTCAAACTTCGACACCCGACTTAGACCTCTCTTGCGGGCTTTAAACTGTGATCATTGGTTTGATGTTGTGGCAGTTTCAGCTGAAGTAAGAAAATCATGTACCCCTCCCCACCAAACACACACACACACCCTTTCATGACACGCATAGAGACATGCATCAAGATCTTTTCTTTTACTTTCTATCAGAAGTATATCTAAAAAGAGGGGGGAAATGCACAGAATAATATACTATCTTTTTTCTTACATATGTTGTATGTCACTAATAAGACCATGTTTACTCAGAATCAGAGAACTAAGATGGTCCATGTTTGTAGATTTGGTTTCTTGTCTCATAGTTCATTAATGAATATTTTCAAAGGGGTTAAAGTGCTGTTGTCAGCGTAAGACTCTTTCCATATTATCATGTAAACTATAGTAAAATGAAATTGATTTGTTGGAAGATAAACTTGACATCCCAATCTTCAAATAATTGCATTTTGTCTCATTTTTGTTGCATTTAGAATTCGATCATATGCATCAAGTGTTTTGCATTTGGTGATATTCCAGTGATTATATTTAGAATCTTTTCATATAGCTAAGCAAATTAGACGAGGAAAAAATTTCCTTGGCATTGGCAATCATCCTGCTCTCTTTTACCAAATAGGTTGCAGCGGAGAAACCAAATCCAACAATATTTCTAAAAGCCTGCGAGCTGTTGAAAGTAAAACCAGAAGATGCTGTGCATGTAGGGGATGATCGTAGGAATGATATATGGGGTGCAAGAGATGCAGGATGCGATGCTTGGCTTTGGGGAAGTGATGTCCACTCCTTCAAGGAGGTAAGCTTCAATAATCAATAAAGAACCAGGAGAAAACCAACATTGAGGAAGAGAGTGTATTATTATCTCTTGGAATTCAGTGTTTCAAATCTCATGAAAGTATTTGATTACCGGAACCTCTCAAATGCGATGGAGACCTGAATGCAGCATTCGCATCGGAATCGGAAATCAACTCCGTATACCCTCATAGTAATTTAGCTAAAACTTGACATAATGACTGAAAATTCTGACGAGGATAGTGATCTGACATGCAAAGTATATGTTTGTTTCTAGAGTATCTATTTTATGGCTCTATTTAGTATGTGGGCTCAGTTTACTGCAAACATGACTCAGGTTGGAATTTGCCATTGTTTATGCATAATACAGTCAGTATCCATTTTGAACACCATCGTTGTCATTGTTTGCAAATATAATCTTTTCTTCATCAGCACCATTATCTTTTTTACAGAAAGTGTGAACTCTCATTGGGTTTTGCTGATGCAGGTCGCACGGAGGATAGGTGTGCACGTTTGACAGAGTTTTTCTTACATGACAATCTTTAAGAGGCTTCCCTTCTGTACAGGTTTACCTTAAACTTCTAGGAAGTGGTTGTGCATAGTGTTCTTAACTGTAGTCTGTGTATAAGAAAAACCTGCGGCTGTAATAATTAATTTAAGGAAATAAAGGTCGTGGGGGATTAAATCATTAAACAGCCTTTTCTTTGTCAAATAATTGATGATTTCTCTTGTAAATCTCGCATGTCTATTCCAATGTTTCTTTATTATGCATAAAACCTCTTTCCTTTTCTTCTTCAAGGCATTCAGCAATTCTTGGGATGCTGCTTTTAGTTAGTACATCCTTTGAATAAAGAGAAGGGTATCCCTGATTTGTGCTTCGATCCAGACCAAATCATTTTCTCAGACAGTTTTACCATGTTTTTGACAACAAAAAGCATTAAAATTATTCTTTTATATTTTCATATGTGGTTAATGTTATAAAATTATTTATTTTTATTATTTTTAACATATTTTTTATGGTGTTAATAGGCACAACCTTTTTTTTCTAATGATAAATCTTGTTTTATTTTAAATAAAATAATATTTTTATAGTTAAATTATTACGAAGAACATAGAATATTATCATGACTATTATATTGCAAATAATGGTTTTAATTCTTCAATCTTTTTGATAACTGCACTTTTTCAATTTTTTTATTGGAAAACAAAAATCGAAAAAAGAGGATTGAAAATAAATGAAATGGAATTCCTGAACAGAAAGCACGTGGAAGCTTCAAAGAAGCTAAAGAACTAGTTACAGTCCAGTGGAAGTGAGATACTCAACCACAAGAAGCAAATCGTTAAATTAACAAGAAAAGAAATTGATCAACCAGCCAGCCAAATGAAACAATGGTTGTGTTTACATATTAGCAAATTATTCACATTGTAGTGGCATTTATTAGCAATTGATTTTCAAAATATATTTTTATTTTTTAAATTTATTCTTAATATTACGACATTCAAATAATTTTAAAATATCAATTTATAAAAAATAAAAAATTTTGAGAACCCATTTTTCTAAACAAGCTTTTCAAACTTTGTTCAGATTATGGTAGAAATTGTTTTTCAAATTATTTTTTTGTTTGAAAATACATTTAAATAATATATATATATATATATATATATATATATATATATATATATATATATATATATATATATATATATATATAACATCAAAACAATATGAAAACAATAAATAAAACACCCCCTTCCCCGGTAAAGCACAAGAATAACTTTTAAAAGAAATGAAAATTGCCAATCAAATTGTTTATAGGCTGAGGAAGGGTTTGCATGTACTTCAAGACTAGTTACACTACCTATCAATGAAAGTTTACAGTACACGCCACTTCTTTGACACAGCTTCACATACCCTTGCAATACACCAGGCAGCACTTAGCGGATATTCTGAAACTGAAAGGGAAAAAAACCCATACAAGATAAGGATTTCTGTTTCAAAAAACCCATGATGTCAAATATAGACAGGATATTCAGGAGGACAATGCCTCAGCTTCACAAAAGTTCATATGCAAATACGTTTGCATGGCATTCGGAGGTTCTAAAGTGATGCCAGAAAACATCATACATGTTAACTAATTGCATTTATATCCGATCAATAGATTTAACCTATTTGCTATGACCTGTGCGCATTGATTTGCATGGAGTCTTTATCAAAGACTCTTCGCCAAATGCTTCAAGCTAGACAAATATGTTTAGGTCTGATGCCGTCAGCAAAATATTTTGCCCCTCTTTGTTACATGAACTTGGGGTCCGAATTCATTATCAGAAACTAACTCTAATCACTATTGATTTTTACTGTGCATGATTTCTGCATAAGATGATTGTAAGGGAATGAATCCAGAAAGAGCTTACCTGATATAAAGTCATCTATATAATCACATTCAATTTTACCATGTGACATAGCACCAACCTGAAAATTGTTGTCGAGGGAGATTAAGAGTTACAAATTTCTCAGCAGGGAGAGTATATATAGTACAAAAGTTACTTTTAGCATACCACAAAAACAAGATCAGTGTCACCACCAACTCCAGCTACATACTTCTCCATTTCAACCAATTTGTCTGAGCTATGAGAGAAGCCTGATACAACATCAAGCAACATTTAGCTCTCCTTGTACCATTCATGACTTCGAAAACCATAAAAATTAAGG